>OZ022577.1:3059049-3061549 GCA_963669155.1 Arbacia lixula | reverse complement strand
AAAGGTACGCCATTCCCTCAAATCCAGTCCGCCATCTCTAATGACTTATCAAGAACACAATTCGTAATCGCTGATCGTAATCATTAACTTACTTAATCTAGCTGTGAAAACAGAGCACTCTGGTACGTGCCTTGAGCATATCATGGCCATTCATGTTGTCGTCTCGTTTTCAGTAACTTCGGAGAGGTAGATTTGAATCGATCGATAAATGTTTGGTTGGTTGCCGAAGCGTTGTAAAGATCTTTTGTTGAACAAACGAGACTCATTTGAATTTGAATGGACGGCTAAGCCAACAGCACAGAGGACACTGTAAACAGTCAGTTTCCCCCACGATTTTGCAAAGCTTACAACAGATGTAATACTGAAAGCACTAATTTGTGATTTAAGAACAAGTCTTAATAATTCCAGTGAAATAACTATATCTTTCAAGAAAGGGACTATTATCATTAATCGGTAATCATCAGATAGCACATTTTCTCTAATGAAATGCAATGTCAGAGACAAGAAAAGGCAGTAGTAAGAGAAGGAAGATTACGTATGGATGATGACTGTGAACTAAAGTCGGATGTATCTATTTACTCCCGGGTTGGGATGATAGTGATAGTGGTGGTGGTGGTGGTGATGGTGATGGTGATGATAGTATAGGTAGACAATGGTGCAAATGATTATAGTTGTCATGGTTGTGGAGCGAGGTTGCTGGAGGTGAACTATGTTCGTGTTGGTGGTAATCTAATTGTCGTTGGCGGTAGTAGTATAGACAATGATCATGATGACGGGGCTAGCGGTGGGTAATCGTGGCGATGATGGTGGTGGTAATGGTGGACTACAATGGTGGTAATAATGATTGTTGAGTCGATGACAATACTGGTTGTGTTGATGGAAATTATATCATGAATGAATAATGATGGTGATGACGGACAGTGGTGATGGTGACAATGCTGGTGGCGGCATTGGTGGACAATTACGATGATAATGATGATGATACTGGTGGTGGTGGTGGTGGTAGTGGTGGTAATGGTGATGGTCGACAATGAGTAATGATGGTATATATATTGGCGGTAGAGCCCCTATGGACATAGTTATTGCTAAGGTATTCCCCATTGCCAGTCGCACCGTGTTCAGACCGCAGAGAATGCATACATCGTCTACATGTTTGAATTGAATAGCGCCATCTTAGTTCTTCAAGAGAAATGCAGCAGCGATGTTTGTTGTTCCAATCGATGCCTCGTAAATATTTGCACCATTAAGTGCAGTAACAAAAACAATCAAACAGAGCATCACTGCGCATGACATGTAAAATTCAATTAAAATAATAAGTATAATTTTCACGAAATTAAAAATTTCGAAGTACTTATTCCATTGAAATGCATACTTTGCATTCGTGTAACTTATTTCGCATGCACATGCCTTATTTTTTGCACTCGTTATCACCCCCCTCCCCCCCCCCCCCCCCTTGATGTTGGAATAAAGACTTATTGATTGAGCTGTTGGAAATACAGAGAAACAGTCTTTATAACATGTTTTTTGAAACTTAAACCAAATACATTATGTATTTCCTTGACAACCTGTTCAATAATATCGAACCATACACGTACAATAATGGTTTAGCATCGGTTGGTCAAATTGACCGCTTATAGCGTAGGAGATTATTTTGACATAACAAACAAATATTGTAGATATTAACCACAAAAGATCGATGAGCGTATTCAATGATAAACACTTGTGTTGTTATATCATCTTCTTTTCTCGCTCTTTTATCCAGACCTATTTACAATGCGAATAGCATTTGAACTCGTGCCTGTTTGTTTTTATGATTTAGCATTCAACTTCTAGAAGGTTATTTTCGCATTTCTTTCATCGAGTTCATGTTGGTTACATTGTTCTGCTTTTCTTATAAAATGAGACCCGATGACATCTTGTTCATGCTTATTTAGATTGGCCCGCAGTACAATCTCAAGTACAAACAATTTATTAACAGAAGAAACAGATGGAAAAAGGAGAAGAAGGGGAAGGAGGAGGAAGAGGAAGCAGTAAAGAAAATGACGAAAGATAATGAAAAAGGTTATGGAGAAGAAGGGGGAAAGGAGGAAGAAGAAGAGGACGAAGAAGAAGAAGAAGAAAAAGAAGATACATTTGTTATAATAGGCCTTGACGGATTGGTATATTGCTCTGCAATTGCTGCACAATTGTATTATGTGTCATAAAACAGAATATACTAGTTATCTAATTAATCCTACGAAACCTTATACATACATACACTCAATTTGAATAAACAATGGTTTATTGTGCTAATATGCTGCGTCATCTATAGGCATACTTTCGCTTTCACTCGGGCTGCAAGTTGATTCTAGCAATGAATGTCTAGATTTCCATTTCAAGGTTTCGAATTTAACTTCCAGGCGGATATTTCCGCTCCCCTTCCAACATTGTATATTTCCACTTTCTTTCAACAATTTCTTAGAAAAATCGTGGTATTGTAACCAACCTGCCATGCTTTGTC
>OZ022577.1:2669049-3054049 GCA_963669155.1 Arbacia lixula | reverse complement strand
GTTCATAGCTGATCTTTTTACACACACTGTGAATTAGTTTTGGGGTAAGCGAATGAAAATTTTGATAAAATTGTAGAAAGAATTTGGTCCGTAACTTTTTCGGACACCTCCGGACACGAAATTGAGGTTGTTTCCATGGAAGGTTAAATACTCTATAAACGATTTACAAGATACTTTTTTTAAGGAAATATGATTGCCCGATGTGCGATATGGAGACATGTGTTCTACCGTATTCTCCTTTTATCACAAAAACGAAGCAACAATGTACTCTGAATTTCACAGAATGTACTACTACTGCACATACACATCAGGTCATGAAGTGACACATCAGTGAAGTGGTTCTGAAATCTTCTGCGCATACAAAATATATATTCCTCTAAATGCATCCAAAATTCGACTTGCATATTTGGCGGCGGTCGTCACTGGATCAAAGAACCAAATGCGCCAAATATTCTATTGTGCCATCTATGATCTCGACTGGTGTAGGAATAAATTATTCTTCGTACCGACTCCAGTTCTAACACCTTCTAGTCCAAACCAGTCAGACAGCGCGCTGCAGCGTGACGGTGGGTATACAGCTGGGTGAGTGGGACACGAAGGAAAATGCTTTGGAGCATGAACGTCAGAAAAAAAAATGTTTCTACTAGTCTACGACTGCAGACCAGACTTTCACAAAAGCACATAAAAGAAATCATGTACAGGGATGTCTCATCCCACATCCCTGCTTCCATTTATGCCCTCCACTGTCCAAGTGTAAAGTATAGTGTGACTAACCTATGGGCAGGAAAAGTGAATGATAAATCATCGAAATGACGGGTGCTTGAATTTATATTTTTCACACGGAGGCGACGTACCAGCCCCCCCACCCCTTCCCCCGGATCCTGCAAAACGTCTTTTACAGTTATTCCTCTTCTTTTTCTTCTTATTTCCGTCCTCTCTTTACACCTTCTCCGTCTTGTTCTTCTTACGATGCGCCGCCGCTTCCTCTTCGATGTAAGGCTAACGAGGAAACGAAAATGAAATAAAACGCGTCTGAGGAGTCAGACTATTGGTATCTCTCGCAGCGCGTCAGTTCTTTCGGACTTCGGAACCAAACACCTATACAACTCCGAACAATGCCGAAGTAGTACCCGCACAATAACCTCATGTCCGTGACATCACAACAAGTATTAATGTGACGTCATGTAAGCACGCTCCACCCACTGGCACTGATTTATAGGAAATACATGATTCGATTACCCTATTGATAACAGACTGTTGAGAGAAATAAGGACTGAAACTGGTACCTTTCCGTACTCGGTACTAGTAGGTAACATCCTATAATAGTAAGCGCATCATTAACAAGCCCCACCCCCTCCTCCCCCATCAGAATGGTTTCGTACCCAATGGAAGACTTTCTTCTCCATTTATGGACTAATCCTACAGGCCTCAAGGGAAAAAATGTTCAATATGACGTAATAAGCGAGAAATGCAAAATGATAGTTAACTGTATGTACATGTATTCTGCAAGCTCCATACACAATATTTTATTTTAATATTCAGTATCACGTCGTTACCGAAGTCGTTTTGGGCATGCGAGTATTACTTAGAGTGTTAGAGACCGCTCAAACAAATTAAAAGTTTTAAAGACGTAACCGCCTCACTATTACATAACGTCACAATAATGAACTCGTACTTATTTTTAAGTTATAATTCGAACACATGTAATACAGCATACTCATACTGGCATGTAGATAGCATTACGCACTCATCATATGATACGACCGTCATAATATTTGTAAATTATAGACCACTAACTAAATATCTTAACTAAGTCAACAATCACACTTTGCAAACAATGTATGAGTAAATTCGCTTTTGTATAGATTCACGCAACAATTCATATCTAAAATAAAACACACACACACACACACACGCACAAGCACACACACACACACATACACACACGCACACACACACACACACACACACGCACGCACACGCACACACACGCACACACACACCCACACACACACACCCTGGACTAGAACGAGTTCATGGAAAGAGTCAAACAGACTGCGCATAAAACTAATATCAATGTATTAATAATTCGCATGTTTTTCGATGTTATGTCATAGATATAAATATTAATATTACGTAACTCATATCCTTGATTTCACAATGCCACAGAAATCAAGATAGATTCAATCAAGGTTTCGAGCTCATGTCATTCTTATTGACAGTTGTCATCGAATCCAGACCTGAACCAATCGAAACACCACACCAGGAACGACGGATGATCAAGGCCAATACATGTATACGGTAAGTAAATCAATTCTAGGAAATGTTATTGCTGTTTTTGCTGCAGAATGTTGTCTAACTTCAACTTTCTCACTACCAAACCAAGAAAACCACACTTCATATTTAACGCACCTTTGATACTGAGTGTCCCATTTTCAAAAGTCGTGAAACTCGGCAGGAATCAGCAGTATACCCGAACAATAACGTATGTGAAAACTCACAGTCATAGCTCTACGAACATTTTTCAGGAAAAGTGAAAAACTATCCTGGTTTTCGTTTGAACCGCGGCGAGCATAGTCTACATTTTATAATCGTATTGTCCCTCTCAGCGCGTGATCCGAGCGTTGCTCCCATTCAGTGGACGCACCGTAGAGCGAACAGATGCGGACCAGAATGACCGTAGCATACCGCGGTCTTCGGTTTCTAGGCTACCGGTTTCGGACGACCCGCTCAAAACTTCCTCAAAGTCTACTGAAGACTATAACTTCGTTAAAAGTCAGTATCCATTTCTATTATTGGAATGAAAGTTCTTGTACACCATCTTCTCCTATTTCCCGTGGTTTTACAAATTGTATTTTTTGACCTGCAAACGGGACACCCTGTCTTTAAAGGCCATCGCATATAAGTCGTACGACTCTGCGACCGGCTGAATCGCAGGACCCAGTCATTGAAATTGTGCATCAAGGTGACGTCACATTTCTAGCCGTAGGTTCTTACGACAACAGAATCGTGTCTTTTGGGGTGGCTTTCAGTCTACCCCATCCGATTCGTCTACTAAGATTCTCAAAAATAAAGTATGTGATTAAGGCAGTGTGACCCTTTGGCAGACAGGTACAGCAGTTAGGTCCTGTTTGCGAAATAGACGAGTGAACCGTTGCGTAAAACTACATAATGTTGTAGTTTCCGTTCACGCTCAGTTCCCTCCACACATGCAAAGTGATATTAAAATAAGTTACCCATATCATTTTCAATTTTTCTACGCCATCGTGAAACCATCCTTTAACCTTCTTGGATGACCCTATCAAAGAATCCACACGAGATGTACAGATCAATATCAATCCATTTAAAAGCCAATTTAATCATGTTATTTTCGAGGGAAGTTCTGAACAATATTTCTCTTCATAAACATGTAGAACTGTCACAAATTTGGAATTTAGACTTGCAGTAAAATACAGAGATACAATGAAATAAGAATAATTTATGCTGATACAGTCTGTTTTCTGTTAAGAACCGTAACATTTTACATCTATGTTGTTACTGTTATCACAACATCCACATACAAGGAATTGCCAAATTTTAGGCGTTCCAAACAATGTCCTAATAATGCATCAATTATTTTGTGTTCAATACAAACGACACACAGCATACAGGGAGATGATTTATAGAACACTAATGAGCTATTAAGCCTCTCTGAACACGGTGAATAAAGTTGGCCGTCAAGCTTCCTCCCAATCATGGCTTACATTCATCTTAATCTCTTCAATGCTATCTAACTCTCATCTAATCTCATGAAGCATTAATAAGCGACATTGACCCAGTCGCTGATGCAAATAACATTAGCGCACTTTACTAAGGAGCAAATCCGCAGAGTTTTAAGGAAAGTATTTGCGACCTCACCCTGGACGAGACCTTGGAAATCCCCCATGCTTTCGTTTGTAGGTTTTTAGAATAAATTGCCTTGAATTTAATTTGTTTGATTAATGAGTTAACTTAAGAATTAGGTCACAGTGATTTAAAAAAAAAACAGCAAAAAGAAAGTTCCTACGCCAACTATTTGGCGTTGATGATAACCTATGCATACGTAATACGTGGATCGGATTAACGCATGGAATTGGAACATCACTTTATGTCCCTTCCCTTACACCCCTCCCCCAGCTTCTCTCTCTCTCTCCTCCTCCTCCTCCTCCTCCTCCTCCTCCTTCTCCTCCCCTCTCTCTCTCTCTCTCTTTCTCTCTCTCTCTCTCTCTCTCTCTCTCTCTCTCTCTCTCTCTCTCTCTCTCTTCAGTTCTTCAATTCGCACTCTCCCTCTCTCTTTCTATTCTGTTCATCATAGAGAGAGAGAGAGAGAGAGAGAGAGAGAGAAGGGGGGGGGGAGGAAGGACATCTGCATCGTCTCACAGATTAAAGACAGGGTGTCGCTTCCATGGAAAATGGAAGAATATACTGTATCAGAACATTCCTCCCCGATATAGAACTAGAAACTGACTTTAAGCGAAATTGTAATGATCGCTGTATTTTTAAGGAGATTTTTGGGCTTGTCGTCCGAGAACTATAGTCTAGACTAGAGATCGGAGACTGCTGTGCGTTAATGTCCGCACCACGTGCATGCGTTCAATGGGAGCATGCCCGCGCTACCCAGAGCAAAGCGAACTGACAGGGGCAATACGATTGTGAATATACGGCTGCTCTATTTCAAACGTGAACATCGACAGTTTTTCACTTTCACTTTTCCTGAAAAGGATCGAGAGGATACGATTGTGAGATTTCACACACTTTATCGTTCGGGCAAAATCCTTATTCCTGTGGAGTTCGCAAGTTGGATATCCTGTCTTTAAGTGGTAGAATGGCAATAAAAGATGTAAAATGGAGATGGGGGAGGGGGAGGGGAAAATCCGAATAGAGTGTAAACGTGTGTCGTCATTTCCAATGCTCTCAATATACACGGACCCACCGCATGCAACATGACACGTTTACCCACCCATTCAGCGCCGTAACGAAATAACCACCTATAATTGCATCCATTAACTGTATTCAATATTGGCTTATTGGGTTTGTTCTGCCACTTACATGAATTAGGTCGCATCTTCAGTCAGAGTTCAGTGCCAAGAATGACGTTCCGCCATTTGGCCACAGTGCCCTTACAAAAGGAACGTGCAAACAAATAATCATAAAATTCTGTTTGTGATGGACATATATGTTTTTCAATGCTCCTCTTTATGACGAATGACTAAGTATAACAACAGATGAAATAGCAGTCTATATCATTTTTACATAAGCCGTGAAGTAGAATAGGAGGACTAGAGAGGGATCATGACAGTATTATCATGTATAATTGTGGTTTAAAAATCAGGCTCGCGTTAATCAAAAATAGCACGTGAAAACCAAAATCTCCTGTTTATTTCGTGTCATTCATAGAATACCAATATAACAATATTTGCCACTTTACATTTAATTGGTTGCCGCAATAGTTGTGTCACTATTTGTCAGCTTTTTGGTCCCGCGACGGGATATCGCGGCAAAACCGTTCACGACAATTTTTTTTTTCAATTATTACTGCGTAACTGTTGTTGGTTTGTGGGGATAACGTGTGGGTCAGTATGACCATGATGACTATGATAAGTAGGATAACATGCCATGCCTGGGTTGCGAGTTTCTGGGTTCGAACCTGTCACGTGCCAGTATGTCCGTTTCACCAGTTCTTAAACATGGCGTCCTCCGACTTTTCTCGTCTGTATACTTGGAAGGGAGGGAAAGAGAGACACGGATCGTTAACGAAATGGATGCAACTGGTTACTGCTTTGTCGTTTTTGTACCACTGCGATATATCACGAAAATGATTGTCTTCTGTACTGTGAATAACATTACATAATAGTGTTTGGAATACATCCAATGAACAGCGGTTCGAGGCAGTAAAGACCCTACTTCGTTTTAGGGGTCCACGGAGACGGAGAGAAGTACGCAATGATGATTGGGGAGGTGGGGGGGGGGGGGGGGCGGGGGTGCCCTCGTTCTCTCCCTTCCAATGCGCAGCACTTGAAATATAAAGCACCCCATTTATGGCGAATGCCAATTGCAACACCCTCGATCCCCCATCCCCACCCCAAAACCTACCACCACAACACATGAATGGCCAGTGAATCTCCATCCAAACTCCAAACATACCAATATCACAGTATGACATGAAAATAATAATGGAATAAAGTAACGAGGCAAGCATTTTATCCATTCTAGATTTCTCGTCGCAGACTTGAGTCATCCTACAAAGTCCTACAGGAGTTGACATTCAATGTCACGCATTCCGTCGCCCTGGCAACGGGAGTTTAATGTAATTGTATACAAAAAATAATGTTGTCTTTTTGCACTTCCAAGTTTGTTGGAACTCTCCTGGGTATAGCTCGTGATAAAGGGAATTTTGGCACGTTCCAGCAAACTGGCCTACTTTCTTCATGACCCAAGATGATAATGTTCAATGTTTGTATCCAGAGAAGGAGAAAGAGAAATTGAGAGAGGGGGGGGGGGGGGGGGGGGGGGGGGAGAGAGAGAGAGAGAGAGAGAGAGAGAGAGAGAGGGGGGGGGGGGTGTAAGCTGCCATTTTGCGCAATGCGCAATGTAGCTCAATCGAATTGGATATATCCACCAACAGACTTTGACACTATTGACAAAAGACAGGCCCTTGCATACAACTACATCATGATCAGTATATAAACCTCCGTGCAGGTAATAAGACAGTCTTAGTGGCTTTACAGTGTGTGTAAAGCCAATGGGATAAAATACTGTACACATGATAGTAGTGTTACTCCAGTTAGTTTACACCGTCTCTGATTTGATTGCATGAATCTGGGCCGATATGTATGTATGTCTGTCAGTCAGTCTGTCGACCGTGCCAGCTCTGCTCTGCTAAGTCGCCGGTATGGCGCCGTATATATGCAGCCAACAGAAACAGGTCTGGAAAAGAAAAACATAATTTGTATTTCAGGGGCAGATTTCGTGATGGAGCCAGTGCTAGTACCTATGCCAAGATAATGTACAGAAAGGCGCGTGCAGTGTCGCATGCCTTGTCATCATTAGTTTGCAGGCTGGCGGTGACAGCGAAGTAGCTATAGACGGTGTGTATTTTGAAGAAAATTATTATTTCTGTATAATGTATAGGCCTATGTGGGAGGAGATGTCACTATCGGAGGAAGAGTAAAATGCCAACTACCACACCAACCACAACTAGCCCCCTCGTCCAATAAATTTACTGAGTTGTTTTGTTGCTAACAGTCATTAACGTAAAATGTAAAACAAAGAGAGGGGTCTCACGTGGTCTCTGTTTGTATGTATGTATGTATGTATGTATGTATGTATGTATGTATGTATGTGTGTATGTGTATGTCTGTATGTGTATGTGTGTGTAGTAAGGGGGGGGGGGCATTTTTGAGGACGATACATCTAGAAATCAAATAACATGACTGCTAGTAGGCCAATACATCCTAAGCTGCTCATTTCTGGACAATACTTTAAAGATGCATCGTTGAATTTAGCGTTATATCATGTACCAACCAATTCGTGAAAACGGTTCCAAAACATCACATTAAACAGATCAATTCAAAACATTAGATTATTTTTGTTCGTTTCTAGGATGAAATGTACGTGCTATTCAATGTCTTTCGCTTGTGGATATATTGGCGCCTCCCGTAAATTAAATGAGTGACTGCAACTACAAAAAGCGCAACCGTGTTAATCATTTCGTTGGCATGTTGGCGGCGGCTCAAGTTGAAAGTACTTTTCGCTAAAATTTTAAGAAAAGTCGGTTAATTTGTGACGTAACTTCGTCTGCGCGAACGGCACATTCTCAAGGACGTGTCTGAGCGAAATCGTTTGTGACAGGAGAGTCTTCTCAATGGGGGTCTTTAGCTTGGTGTGTTATATTGATTGATGCGACCTCCTCGACAGTGATTGATGCCATGCCAGACGTAACTGGTGCAAAGATGTCCTGGCTGTACTTGCTGAATGGATCAAGTTCAGTCGAAAATGAAACGTCTTAAAGGAATAGTTCACCCTGAAAATTATGTTTGTAATAAAAAAAAGACACATGAAAGAAACATATTAATGAAGGTTTGATGAAAATCCGTCAAGAATAAGAAAGTTATGGTCTTTTAAAGTGTTGATTTTATGACGTCACATGCGAGGTGCTCTCCCATTATATTGTGTACATTTTTTTTGGCGAAAATTTGCATTTTCTCAAAAACATATTCATCCTTTTACCTGTGCTTTTGAAACATCATCGGCAACCTTCTTCTTCTTCTTCTTCTTCTTCTCCTTCTTCTTCTTCTTCTTCTTCTTCTTCTTCTTCTTCTTCTTCTTCTTCTTCTTCTTCTTCTTCTTCTTCTTCTTCTTCTTCTTCTTCTTCTTCTTCTTCTTCTTTCATCTAAAACCATTCTTTAGATGTTATCACAATAACATGATTATTCTAATCGGTAATTGGACTGAATACAGTGAAGAAAGTATCTTGCTCATGAAAGAGTTTGTCATAGTTGGGTTTGAACCTGCCAGCTACAGATTCTCAAGCACACGCAGTTCACAACCACTACACCATGACACATTCACTTGGTTAATCATTCATTTATCCCTGCTGCAATCCTGAATATCTGAAACAGCATTGTCTGCGAACTATTGAGGGAAGTCACCTCTTGGTTTTGTTAACAAAAGTGTAATAGAGCTAAAAATAGATTATATCAAACATCACTGTCATATTTATAAAGAGTTGTAGCTTAGCTATGATGTTGTTTCCGTCAGTACCAGCCAAAGACCTAGCTTAAACAATATTCTATGAAATGAATTAAACATTGATGAAATTTCGTATAGGCATAATTGAATTTGACAGTCATTTTTGCTGGCTATACCCATATAGTGAAGTTACTCATTCACCAATGCCAATCATCAATACGACAGTGCCTCGATGTTTCACTTGCTATTTGCATATCTAATACCTCTGAGAGTTATTCGCTTATTCTATACTAAACAATCATGGCGTCTTCCTTGAGATTGACGGGACATTCTTTCGAAACACTGACAGGAAGTCTTGGAATCACGACCACAATTGGGATTCCCCAGTTCTCTTATTCAAGAGAAGCCTGTGTATACACACGTCCTGCACGTCAACTATCCTGGATGAAAGCATAGCGATGGTAGAACTGCATCACATTATTGCCTCGCTTCCAGACCGTTCAATATTTCAAATCCAAACGAGGAAAAGAAAGAAGAGCCGAGTGCTCATGAGACTAGGCATTTCCCCATTCCCATCTTCCATCATAGTCCTGTAGACGGTCCCATTGGTTGCGTACAAGACATGGACATTGTCATAAGTATTTTTTTTTTCAATCATGTTCCAGATGGATCTTGAAGAAAATTTAGCTGGGTTGCCAAGGCTTGGCAACCTAAAGCAATTTTTTTAAATTTGCATAATTACCATAATTAGCTTGTTTGCATATACATGTACATGTATTTGGTATGGAGTAAAGTGCTTAATTCAATCCAGGAGGGATAAAGTGAAAAACAAAACAAAATTTCTAAAGTAATTTTGGCCAAGGATTTTATTTATGACATTTATTACTGCACATGGTCATTACTACATTGTCAAATCCAAGATGGCTTCCCTAATTTGCGTATTTGAAGGCTCTTATTGGGTACTGATAGCCAGAATCATGTGAATTAGTCTATTGCAACCAGACCCGCTTATCCAATATCTAGGATTTTAAATGCCCAACAGCCTTGAAGCTAGACTACTCACACCAGGATACACGTTAACATGACATATTTATTCTATCCTTGTTCCGCTTCGTTCATGTCGTTTAAGAATATTTCTCTCTGGCGCAGGTCAATGGCATTCCTTCTTCCCACACAATATCATAGCCATATGAATAATCACTAATCATGTGCGGCATCTGAATCATATCCCTGTGATTCGTGTAACATACATAATGACCATAACTATGATTAGGATTCCTGCATATCATTGAAAATGTACTTATATATTTTCAAGATTCACGAGAAATGCCCCTGTTGTCCATCGCTCGTACGAGGTGTTGCTTGTTTCTTGTCTTTTTAGATTGATGATAACCATGAGAACTCCATAGGTACAACTGAATGCAAGCTAAACTTTTCACATTGTAAGGCTAAAGAGTGTCAAAGTTGGTGGCACATATTTTGTGAAATTTCATTTTTTAACGTGTTTGAAATGATCCACTTGTAATTAGAGTTGCCAATTTGTTGAGAAATCACGGTCGTAAGATGTGTTCGTGTGTGTTAGATCATTGATTCAGACCATGAGTGTTTGCATCACAATCCACCACATCTTGGCCTGGCACGAACATCATGTTTCATCCATAAGTCTGTATTAACTACACTGTATTAAGGTTTTTGGATTTTCCTTCTTCAACCTAATGGTGAGGCCACATAAACATTAAAAGACCAACAAATTATACCAAGACTGGGATATAATTTAGGCTTTCCCTGTCTTCCCTATGTTCTGTGGATTAGCATTTGAGGTAGATAGAGGGTATTTTCATTGTCTGAATTGATTGTCTTATACACACAATTTGTCATAAGTGAAAATCTGCTTAGATATTCAAAGGATTATTTCAATAATTTTACTTGATGAGATCACAAAACGCACACCAACATAATTTTACATTCTTCAGGTTAGCCATGGCTAAATCTAAGAGTGATTAGACTTCTTATCAATCAAGCAAAACTGTCGAAAAATAATGAACAACTAAAAAAAAAACAAGTATAGCCGTCGCGTGGTTGATTTACCGATAGTTGACTTTGACAAACGTATTCCACAATGACAGTGTATGACTATCTATCTATCTAACGGCCACAGCCGAGATGCTGTTCACCATGTAGCGCCAAGTGTCCCAGTGTATGACACAATAGCTATGATAACCTGAAAAACAACATTCTAACCATGTCCTGAAAAAAAAGACGATGATAGTATTGTAAAAGTTTCAAACCTGTCCGAAATAGAGTTATTAGGGAGGTGGTCAGAGGAAGTGCGGTTATAATTTTGACACTTTGGCTAATCGATCGGGCTTGTCAAACTGGAGTTCCGGAACCAAATCCTGCCATCGATACTGCTGTGGCTATACAATGATACATTGCCCATATATGGCAAACCACGGTGCTCTTCAAAGTTAATCACGGATAAGGCCTTATTCATTACGTTTGGATTTATGCAGAAGATCCCACCAATACCCACACGGGTAAAAATAATCTGATTTATTTGAAAGCTGAATGATAACCTAAGGATTGAGAAAAACACATTAGGACACTTAACAAAATGAACTTAATATCTATTTGGGATGATTTCAACAGGATTCTGCTGATTGTTTGCATAATATAATAGCTCATAATTGTCAGCGAATGTTTCATAAATGAATGCAAATTATATTAAAAACAAATAGGCAAATACATAGAGAAAAGGATCCCACTTTGAATGCAAACCACTCTACTTATGTAGTATAAAATTCACGTTATGTTATCAAGAATGCCCTTCAAATTATTTTGAGTGTTGTTTAGTGACGTCACATCTTCCGGTCGGTCTATTTACAAGATCAAAGGGACCATCTGATTTCATCTATTTCTTTATTTATGTGGGAAGTGACATCGGAATTTTGACTTATTACCTTAAAAAAACATAAAATTTCAAAAAGTCCCAAAACATATTTGCATTTCCGGTGAGATAAATACAACAAAGATATGAAACACCTAAAATATTCATTGTGACGTCAAACCATAATACGATTTTTGTCGTTGTTTTTATGAGAGATATAACATTATCTAAAAGGGCATAAAAACAAACGCGGGTGGATTTCACTGCAGACCACTGACGTCAATCTATTGAACCGATCCAGGTTTCTGAATCACGTGACTGATAGCATTGTGATATTCGGTATGCCGCGTCTATCTTTTTATTTGCGCTCAGCGAGGCATGGTAAAGCTGGGCCCTGGGTATGTTTATACCGTCCCCAATGTCTTTGTTGTTGCTAACGGGGATGCTTTTGAGTTTTTTCCATTTTGACGTTCTGTGCCAAACTTAAAATATGGAGCAAAAGGGACATTTTCGTGGTGGCATGATCGTGTAGAAGCACGTACCAGATCACAGACTCTGTTAGTATTTTTAGGTACTCTGTCATTGACAAATTGATCACAGACTCTGTTATTATTTTTAGGTACTCTGTCATTGACAAATTACCTCTTGATTTTCAATTCTATTTTAAAAAAATCAGAATTAATAGAAGTAGTAGTAGTGGTAGTATCAGTAACAGAAGTTGTAGCAGTAGTAGTAATAGTAGTATTAGTATTAGTATAAGTAGTAGTGGTAGTAGTAGTAGTAGTAGTAGTAGTAGTAGTAGTAGTAGTAGTAGTAGTAGTAGTAGTAGTAGTATTAGTAGTAGTAGTAACAGCAGCAGCAGCAGTAGTGGTAGTGGCAGAAGCAGTAGTGGTAGTAGCAGCAGCAGTAGTAGTAGTAGCAGCAGCAGTAGTAGTAGGAGTAGTAGTAGTAGTAGTAGTAGTAGTAGTAGTAGTAGTAGTAGTAGTAGTAGTAGTAATAGTAGTAGTAGTAGTTAGAAGAAGTAACAGTAGTAGTAGTAATAGTAGTAGTAGTAGTAGTAGTAGTAGTAGTAGTAGTAGTAGTAGTAGTAGTAGTAGTAGTAGTAGTAGTAGTAGTAGTAGTAGTAGATGTACTTCTACTGTAGTTAATATCATTTCTGTTTAACAATCATGTTGAGACGTATCAGTAAAATCAAGCCTGCGCGTTGATGTCCAGGAAGCGCTGTTATTCCGTGCTAGGTCGAGACGTGCCCTTGATCAGTTGACGTGGTAGGGATGCGAGACTCGGCACGACCACCGGAACCACAACATGGAGAGTACTTTCCACTTCCGCCTCTGGCTTGGTGCAACACTGTGTGTCATAAAATCAAGCAATATACTCAATGCGGTGAAGGCACGCGAGAATCTTTAGATTATGAAAACATATAATATAATTTGATTTGTATACTTCCTTCATAGCCATACTTGAATTTTAGTTAAAAGATATATTTTGCCTCATAATATTCTACAATGTTTTGTACAAATAGTAGTATTCATGATTATAATACACGTAATTGCAATAAGTTTCGTGAGTGGGAAGTGAAGTCAAAATATGCTCAAAGATCAGTCTGGTCCACAATACACTTGTCGATCTCTACCCTGAATTGTTTATCAGTATTTAAGAAATCGCTAAAAACTCATCTTCTATCTAAATACGTGAGTAGTTGAAGTCCCCACGCATTTTGATGTGTTCATAGGCATGTTTCTGTAATGTATTTGCCTTTGTTACAATTCTTTACTTGTACAATTTTCTTGTCCCACATGGCCTTTTGGCTTTATTTCAGTTATCTTTTTTGTTTTTTAATTTTCCTCAAAGTGAAATGAATCTGAATCTGAATCTGAATCTAAAAGAGTAAAGATGAGGAGGGGAGTCACCGCTGGTCTGTATTCTGATATTTATTGATTGACAAAAATATTAATAATTTTATGTTTATGAGTGGAAATACTTATTAGAAGCATGTTACCGCCGATGAATAATAATTGCTTATTTGGATTGGAGTTCACTCGTAAGAAGTTTAATCATGATATGTTTGGTGGGAGGAGGAGGGGTGGACATGGGCGATGGTACGGGTAGAATCTCGTCAACCATCAACCTATCCCTATTGATAAAATTATCATCTGCCACCAGTTATTTTCTTGTAGTGATTGACACAACCACCCCCACATACACATGTATATCATACGAACCATGTTTACATAGATGTAATAATAAGTTCATTTACATTGTTGTAAAAAATATTTAACATTCAATCAAGAAGATAAAACATGCAGTATGTTTTAGTTAACATAAAATAAATACATTCTGTAGGTAGTTATGTTTCGGAAACTGAAGTTTGTTATGTGTCGTCGATTGTATCATGAACTTTTGTCTAGAATAGTTTTGAATTTGTCTGTCGAATCTACCCTTTCTCTTTAAATCTGAAAGAATGTTGATTGCTGATGAGTTATTGACACTAATGCATTAGATGATAAGGACTATTATCATTCACTGATCATACATGAATGTAAAGTGTCTCCTCAAGATTACAAAGCTGTTCATCATTATGAATGGTAGTACATGTAACGTGCCGTTTCCCCTCTTGAAAATAAATGTGTCTAGACACATTCATGTTGCTGGTATACCCTGTTTTGAACTATTCACCCTGGAAAGTAACATCGATAGACATGCACTATACTTCCGAGTGCGTCGTGCAATCGTGACGTATGCACATGCTATCACTGAATGTGGACTTTGACTCGGTCGCAGGTGATTGCGGTTTGTTTTGGTCTAAACCAGATCAGTTTCGATACTTATAAATACGTGAGGTGGGCTCTCGTAAACTCACAGAGAAACTGACCCTAGTCGACTAATTGCAACGAGGAGAGTGATTTCAACAGTCCCGAGTATACAATAATCATGCCTTGCGCTGAAAGAGAGGTAAGACATTGCATCTCGGTAATGCGAATACTGCAGCTAATATATTACAACTACAAGTTCTTTTCCTGAAGCATGCATGTGAGCGTAAAATTATGTTCAGTGAGTTATTGTTAAAGGAAGGGAATAAGTGTTCTTCCAGAGAGTGAATTGTTTAATACTGTTAATAATTGACTTTATTAATTTTACATGGATGAATGATTTCATCGTCAACGTAATATGAACGGGAGAAAAGTGACACGGGTCTGATGGAATGCAACGATGTAGATTGTGACAAAATAGCTTACCATTACAACTCAACATGGGGCGAAGTACAATTTTTTTCTTATAGCTGGTGTGTGACTCAATTATGAGATCATATTACTGATTATGGGTTATGACTCCGCCATCTTCACAAAAATATTATGCACAGTCACCCAGTGCTTTCAAATGGGAGTGGATTTTTCCCAAAACAATAATACAGCTTGGGCGTGATAGCATTTCTCCTGTACGCTCGGTTAGTTCATTAGTCAAATAATTGCCAGTGACAATGCGTAATCAAAATAGATACAGAAGCGTGGGGGAACGTGTGTGGAATGTAAAGTATGCCGGGAATGTTATGAGTTTGCGAGGGATTCCCTCCTCAAGTTGGTGGAGTGATGAGTCATCACTGGCAGTGTTCTGTCCTCATAGATTGCCACACCTCCCTGCACAATAGCCCCTTGCAGTTCGCTCAAAACGGGACAAAAGGCTTGTGGCACGCGTGGCTTGGGGAATCACCGCCAAGACAGCGACCCCGCCCACATCACAGAACATGTGGTTTGTCAAGAAGAAGGCCAAGTACATGCCCCCGCTTGTTTTCGAGCCGTCTGAAGTATGACCAGTATAATGGCGTGGACATACAGTGGATGGATGCAAGTGTGTGCGCTATGCACGCCCGTCCGCGCGGAGCGTATCTGCCCCATCGTAATTGCATCACGCATTCAACGCCCATGCATTACTTAGTATGCAGGCGTGGGCGGCATATTCTCGGAAAACTCATTTAATCAATATTTTCTTGTTCGGTTTTTCTTTTCTTCCTCGCTCTGAAGGTTCGGGTGGGGGTAATGGGTCATAATGGTCACTCCGCATCGTGGAACGTATCATTGTTCCATGGTAGCTCAATGACCTCCGAATTCTTACTTTCTATGGTCATGACCCGTTAACATTTGGCAGACCGGAAATCCTTCTTGGTACGAATTCCAAGAAAAGGTACAGAAGAGTGGGGTAGTCGTGGTGGTTGAGAAGATATCAATGACAAAAGATTTTCTTCTTACGAAATGGTAGCGTATAAATCCCTCGTTTTCTGGTTAGCATATCAAACTCTGTTTGGCATTTTGGAAGGATAATACACTGGAATATATTTCATTCGGCTGAGATACATTCGAATATGGTAAGGAATTAACCACTTAATACGAGCTAAACCTGTAGAATTATACACCATCAGCACTCGTGTGTATGATAATTATATTCGGTTTGATGTATTTCTCTTGTGGTGTGATTCAACTTTGAATTGAAAATTCCCTCGTTATATAGTTTGCTAATTTGTTTTTATTCTGATAATAACCTATTGTATAATAATTCTAGCCATTCAGGCAAATTAAACAGACGCTTTGCAAATTAGGAGTATAAAATATAACCATGGACCCTACCACGTAGAATCCATGATATGCTGAAATGGGCCACTGATCTGTTTGGGGCATAAAACAAAAATTATATAAGAATGGGAACACTCTTTGATTGATGTGATATGCAAATACGACGCAAAGTAGTCATTGATCCCCCCCCCCCCCCAAAAAAAAAAGAAGAAGAAAAAAAAAAAGGGCAATCTGACAATGTAACGAGCTTGCATCATGCCGTATTATGCGTTTAAGGTGTGGTGGGCGCGGTTGCGTTTTGCTCTTTTGAAATTAAAGATGTAATTGCTCGACTTGTGTTCATTTGTTTACAAACTCGTAGAATTATCTCCCAATCATCACATTTTTCGTTAATGAGAAAGTTGATATGCAATGTTCTCTTACATGATTGAACACCATTATTGGACTCAATCGAATGAATTTTGACTTTCCTCGTCGTACTCAGAAGGAAGAAAAACTCATCAACGACTCAATGTTATTACTGTGCGTTGTGTATCAATGGAAGGGAGTGAAGGACACATGAATAATACATAGACATAATGCACACTGATACTACGAGCCACTACTAATACAATGATGATTTATGCAAATGATATAACAACTAATCAATTTGCCTTGCACTGCGCAGAA
This sequence comes from Arbacia lixula, assembly GCA_963669155.1. Lineage (NCBI taxonomy): Eukaryota > Metazoa > Echinodermata > Echinoidea > Arbacioida > Arbaciidae > Arbacia > Arbacia lixula. Next base: position 3,037,216 of record OZ022577.1, on the reverse strand, counting down.
AAACAAAGATTTCGTGGGAAAATCTAGGATTCGGGGAAGATAATTTACTCTTATAGCAAGAAAGTGCACTTGGAAGGTCGTAAGATCGAACCTTAAAAGGAAATAATTAAACGAAAAGGCGAAGGCTTGTTATTGTTGATATGAAAACACATGGGCCATCGTACTACGTAGTAGGAGCTGTTGTTGGATACGGGTAAACACAGCACGCGACGTCACAATCCTTTGCTCCGTGATTGGTCCGCTTTTATTGACCTTCGTAGCACGATGCAAATTCCTCGACGTCAGCGAGTACACGCCAGCTTTGTATTTACACAACGGTTCACTGGTTATAATACATATTCATGAGAATTAGTCTTTTTTCGAGAATCTTCCGGTGCATTCTCTCACACAATCTTATGAATTATTGATCGCAAAATCTGCATCAATTCCTAATTTCCTTTCGGCGTAGACCGATTGGTTGATGGAAAGGGTAATGCATGCGACCTAGCGTGCAGTGCGCACGGCCTCACATACATTATCGACGTCGAATTTAGTGCTTGAAGTCAGTGCTAAAAACGAGCTCGCGCCCGAGCCTCGCGAGACGATTATGCAAATGTTCGTCAGCGGCTAAAAATAGAACTGCACAGAGCCGTTCGCCGTGTGTTCCAATGCGGCTCGCGCAAGGCATATAACGTGCGTGCCGTGCGGGAACACCCCATACTCGCTGAAACCGTGACTCATGCACTAGTCATCACCGCAAGAAGAGAAGCAAAGATTTCGACGTAGCTTATTCGTCACTAAGGCAGAGGAAGATCATTTTCGATACCCGATTCTATTCGCAATACTATTGAGTACGTATCTCGGGATTTTATAGAGCGTGTGGAGTTAAAGTGAGAGAGAACGAAGCTGAAATCTGTGATGTACCCAACGATCACTATGCCTGCAGAAGACTGTATTCAAGAGCTGCTGACTACTATGGCGTCGGGAGCCATGCCTGCTACCAGCGAGGTTAGTGAGTGCGTGTAGGAGAGAGAGGGAGGGAGGGAGGGGTGTGTATGGGGTAGTGGTGGTGGTGGTGGTGTGGTGGTAGTAGTAACCGGGGGTGATGGGAGATGGGGGATGCCGTCAATGAGATGACGGCGGATGCAGCATCATTATCCATCCCCTTCCCATCACCCCCCACTCGCGCATCGTCTTCCGGCTATTATTAAAGCGTTGCACAGCAGCTCAGGCATATTACTATGGAGTATGGACTAGCGATAACTTGCGATACAATTTCGAAATCAGCGCGATAAAAATGAATTAAAATGTTGAAATATAGATATTATTTATCAGTTTATTCACCAGAAATATGATAATATACAGTGTTCTTATTATTGGGTATTACTTTTGCAATTGTCCTCTTCTGGGCCCCATCTGACTACAGTAGTACAGACATTATCATCGTTACGATTATTATTTTGTTATTGCTGTATATGCTGTTTTTGCTGGTGGTTGGTTTTAGTATAATGATACCCGTGATAACGATCGAAATGAACATTATGCGCATAAAATGAGTACACATTGTACTATGCACGTATTGAACAATATTAATCTGTTCATATGTTATTGTCATGGGTAGATCATTGGCCTATAAGTTATCAATGAGATTTTACAGAAAATACCAAATGGTGTGTGTCAAAATAGGGAAAAGCATATTGCTGGAGGGAAGATTGCATGTCGAAGAACAGGGCCAGGGATATAATGAACGGGTAGCGATGATGTTGAGTTATCGTTTTCTAGCGCGCTGCTGGTCTGGTATACTGGTAGTACTTTGAATACAACACAGGCCCCAGGTACGCACGTATAGCTGCGCACGATACCGACGCAACCGATATGCTGTCCATGTACTGCCTGTTGCGAACCAATGAACAGGTGCATGCAAGACTTAGCCTCGACAATATCTCACTTTTTTCCCTCTGTAACAGAAAAAAACAACTCACGGCGGCGACCTATCGACAATGCTCTCTGAACCCTATTCTAACAGAAAGAAAAAAACACCTTAGCTCAGCCGATACAACAATACGCTGTACTGTGGGCGAAGGTATTCGAGGTCGAAGCAAACATGTACATTGTCTGTGTGCGTATGCGAAATGTATGCCGTGTGTACATACATATCTGAACAGATGATGGAAAGGTATACTTTACACTGGGGAAAACACTGGCTAACAAAATGTGAAAGTGTGTCTTACTGTTTAAGTTACTGAAAGGGAACTATTGTAAATCTGTTGCCACCAAGTTAAAGCCATAAAAGCTCGCTTAAACTGAACAAAAAAAAAAAAAAAAAAACTGAAGAAAACCTGTGTATCATTTGATATTCTTTCGTATCAATATTTGTTCATAATTATTAAGAGTGGCATGAGGTTCAAGGTGACATGATTTTGTTACTTGGAAACAACTCAAATCGTAGGTTCCCTTAATGATCCGGGGGAGGGGAAGAGATCATGAGCTTTACGATCTTGTGAGAACGTTCCCGAATCAGTGTGAGAAAGTGAGAGAGTGAGATATATGAGGGGGGGGGGGGGGGGAGAGAAGAGGAAATTGCTAAGAACAATTCAGCTAAAATCGGAAGGAATGGGGTAAGATGTGTTGGAGGGCTTACCCCTCTTGCCATGGCGTCATATTCTGACCCCGTCACTGTCATGCATTTCCGCGCCTCTCACAGCTTCCCCCAGTTACGGGAGGGGGGCAAGTCCGTTGCCCGTGCTAGGCTCACCCTCAGACCTAACAAACAAGGTGCAAGGCTCAAAAGCCAAGAAATTATCGTGCAGTTAGACTCGACAGGACTTATTTGTCAAACACAATTACGACATCGAGAGTAATTGCTAAGCTATTAAACTCAGAGTGGAATTTATGGGATGATTATAATAATACGTGCCAGTGTATGTGTGTGTTTCAGTCACACGAACCAGCCCGATAACATCAAACAGTCTGTGTGGTTAGTCTACTTGGCCAGAACGGTTTCGCGAGCTAGCTGAGGAGCTGTAAAAGCCCCTCCTAACTTGCGAGATCCGCAGTCAAGCTCAGAACTCCGCCGCGAAGCACACCGTCCCAAGTTTCCCCTTCTCAGAGCTGTAACCCTTGTACCGCACGAGACCGCGTGGAATTAAAATCACGACCATCTAACTCACTGTAAAGTTTCTGGAGTTCCTTGATCGCTAGGACCCCGCACACCACACTACTTTGTTAATATTTCACGGTGACGTGGAATTTACTGGATCTATCTCGTTGTTGGCATTTTGAGCGATTATCCCTCACCGCTGGGACTGTTGTATTTTTGGCCAAGTTTGAGGATTGAGATTGGATTAGGTGAGCTAGCTAGCATCATGTATCACCGGGCTATTATGTATCCAGCGGCCAAGCTCGTCAAGGTAGAAGCAGTGAGTTTCCCTCCCTCCCTCCATCCCTCCCTACCCCAAGTCATTTCCCAGTTTGCTTGCACTCTCCGATCTTGTAGACACTGCTTTGCGACGCTAGAACGCAACATTGTTCTGGGGGCATGTTTGAAGTGTATCACATCTACGACGTTGCAGGCAAAATCCCACGAAATATCTAAGTATGAACGTGGAATGACAGAATCCCTTCAATGTGTTACAGGCGTTCAATGTCAATTTCTGTCTTGAGATACGTCGATATCTCTCTCTCAAATTACTTATTCAACATGTAGCTCATTTGAAATTGTGCTCGATTATTGTGATGCTTATGTATATATTCTTTTCTTCTCGAAATTCTGATGGGACAGGATTACACTGCGTCGGAAGACATCATGGACATCTCGAGCTATGCCCCGAGCATCAGCAGCCACGCCACCTCGCTGCCCAACGCCATCCCGACGTCGGTGATCACGCCGACCACATCGCTGACCGGCGGCTCGTGGCTCGAGCACCCGAACAACATCCACGGAGGCAGCTTCGTCCCGCCGACGGTGTCTTCTCACAACGGTTACCACCACCACGCCGCGGCCGCCGTGGTTCGTTCCGTGGGCGGGGCAGGCCTGCAGACCGGCCAGCACCCCCATCACCCCCACCAGCGTATCGGCCGGGATCGAGGCGACATGGACATCTACCGCATGTCCCCTGGCTCTGCTCCTCGTAGGAGGATCAGGGATGACGATGTGAGTAGGCATGTGAGTAAAACATAAATTATTCCGTAGATATATAACTTTAAGTAAATCATTTTTTTTTTGTTTTTACATTCAAGTTATACAGTACTCGTACTTGATTACAGTTTACTGAGGGTGACTTTGTAGTTGGATGAAAGTTTGATGAAAAGAGGAGAGTAAATATCTACCTTAGTAAGTAAAACCGTAATTTCTGACATGCATTGGTGGAGTTGACGATTTGAATTGATATTCTTTATTTGTATGTAGACAGGAAAAGGGGAGAAATAGGCGCATTTAATATCAAGCGCTAGTTCTTTGTGTCCGTATAGCTTTTGTTTGACCAGGAAAGAGGCGACTGTGTCTATTGTTCTCTCTTCCCTGTCTACTTCAAAGAACTCTGGTCATTAAAGCGGACCGACCTTTAGAATTCAAATTAAAAGGACATGCACGAGATAACCCAACTCTAAATAGGTCGGTCATGGTTAGGCTATTTGACTTACACGCACCAGGATAAGAAATCACAAGAGTGGGGGAAAACAGTATTATTAGTTCACCTCGTATGCTCTTTGTTTGTGTATCCATAAAGGATCGCTAGGTAATCAGCTTTTGGCGTCTATCCGCCAATTAAATGTTTACTTTGGTGGATGAAAGGGTTCCGCAATGGCCGTTTTGGTAGGCCTTCTAAGGAGGATGTCTCAATTTTCAAGGGGGGAGAAGCGAGGAGGAGGAAACGAGGAAAACGCAGAGTTTCCCCTTCGTTTTTTGCTATCCATTGTATTCTTGGCAGCGTTTAGAGTTTAGCTCGCGGAACGGTAAACACACGCAAATCAAACGTTGATGTCACTGCATTTCAAGAAACGCTGCTAAAACTGAGAAGAACATGACACATTGTCATGTAGTATTCCCATTTCGTGATAAGATTTGCATTCGGATGGATCATGTAGGAAATGAATTCCCCGCAGATATTCCCTTCTCATCAGAAGCGTGTTCGGTTGATAATATCCATGAATCCCTTCGTGAATTCTCGTGTCGAAATTTATCCGATTATCAACATATCAGCAGACATTGCAGCACCGATTGTGACAGATTTGAAACACGAATCTCATAATAAAATTACACGACGCATTGAGCCCCTCTCTCCGTTCTTCTCTATCAGTATTTGCAACTTTCTCCCTATGCGCTATATTCTCACCCTCTCAGATGTCTTTCCTCCACAATTGACCAACTTCCGCAAGTTGTCTTTATGAAAGGAATTGTTGGCGTGACTCATGAATCTTACCAGGGTCGTAAGAGAAGGGGAAGGGGAACGCGAAGATGATAACCCAAAGACCGCAGCGTAGTCTATGACTGGCCTGCGCCTGACTAGCGAGCCTGGCTGGGTCGTGTAATTGGGCAGTTCTTTGGGTGAACCCCACAGGTGGTTAAATCAGTAATTTCCTGTGAATGCCCTCTGCCATCACCCCGCTAGAATGAACAGGTTGGAACCCTACTACAGGTTGTCCTTCAATATAGCAACTTTTACAGCCATTCGTGTATGTGTACATGCCAGCAATACTTCGAAGTAGTTCAGAACGCGCAGAATGACTTAGTAGTCATTGGGGCATAGCTGTGGAAGTTGCAGGAAAAACCCCGTCTCTCTTTCATCTCGTTTCTCTCTACTCCTCTAAAGTTTCAATGATCTCGTTTACGCAGCGTTTTGGCTCATGTCCAATCGCGTCTCACGCAAAAAGTATCACGCGAAATAATATCAGATAATCTGGCCCTTACAGTCGTAACCGTTTTACGTGCATGCCATGCTTGAACACTTAAAAGTTTCTTCTGTATATGGACTCTGAAATAGTGCACGAGTTACGCGCTAACCTCCATAATTAAAATCTGAATTTGTATCACACTTCCCACTGCTATTATCGCAGCTGATTAATTGTTAGAAATGCAGCGAAGTGTCGTAAATGCTCTTCATACTTCAGTGAGTAGATAAAGGCATTACCAATCATGGCGATAAAAACAAAACGACAAAGAAATCATACATCTGTCCGAACCCGTATTTATTCACGCGTTTGTGGCGATTGCACGCGTCAATCATGCTGGTTTGATCTGAGACGAGGATATATTTCATTTTGTTCTCAGAAAATGAGAAAGATATATGTCGCATGATCAGAGTCAGCGGCCGTCAGTTTACAGCACGAGCCGAGCGAGTCCATATTTGCCCAAGAGATAAAGACGTCAATCATTAACTCGATGAAATCATGCAGCCATGCGGTATTTATCGCGTTTGTACTTGGGTCAAAGCAAACTTTCTGACGCTAACGCATTTTGATTGAGTTCAAATAGAAGTAGACCCGGCCTTGGTATCGTTTGTCTTCCCTCTCCTTGAGAAGACAAACTTTAGAATGTACGTGTGAACCCTCTCATCTTACAAATCGTAGCTATTAATAAAATTAAAACGTGGAGATATTGATAATTGATAAGTTAAAATATTCTACCCCATGTGATTCCGGAAAATTGACTTTGTATTTTTTGGTTCTTTTGGTCATCTGCAGTTGACCCCTGACGAAAGGGAGAAAAGACGTGTCCGACGTGAGCGCAACAAACTGGCAGCAGCCAAGTGTAGACAGAGGAGAGTGGATCACACCAACACTTTGATCAACGTAAGTATCCAACCCTATACCACCAACCACCACCACGCCTCTGTCCCTCCCTCCCACCCACACACTCACACTCCCACACACATACCACATCGCGCCCCCTCCAAAGAACAAATCAAACCTTCTTCCACCCCCTCCTAACCCAACCCATGCATAACCACACTGCTAAATGATTAATTAAGCAAACACTCCAAACCTTGACACAAACTTAAAAGCTTTGAAGTTCACCTCCCATTAACGTGAGAGAAAAAGAGGGAAGGGGATACGGACGAGGGGTTATAATTGTTTGTTTGCATACTGCCCTCAGACTTCAGTCACGTTTGGGATATTAGAGGACAATCCTGCGTCACTCAAAACAAAAACTGAAAATGTTGTCAGATATGCCAAAAGCAGTTTAGAGCATGTGACGTGAGGCGTTGTGCCGCGGCTACACATACAATAGTTGGCGAGAGCTTGTTTTGGCTGGGAAGTGGGAACCTGGCAGGGAACACAAACAACTGATGATATCGACCTCGGAGGATATTTCGCAGTGCGTTTGAATAATCGATATTTGCTATATGTATGGTGACTTACCTTTGCCTTTCTTTGTGTTCGCTCCTGCAGGAGACGGAGGATTGGGAGGAGAAGAACGCGACCCTGGAGCAGGAGATCTCCAAGCTCCACCAGCAGAAGGAGCAGCTGGAGTTTATCCTGGAGGCGCACAAGGCCATGTGCAACAAGAACAAGGCCAACAAGGAGACTGCGACCACCGCCGCATGCACCACCACCACCACGCGCCCGCACGGCGCCAACACCGTGTCGAGTCTCGACACGCCCACCACCGAGGTCGTCACACCCACCCGGCTCTTCAACTTCGCCGGGATGTCCGACAGCGTGTTGGACGGCGGCGCCCACAACTCGACCACCACAGGCTCGTCAACGTCGTCGTCGTGCGGCAGGGAAGCGATGTCCATCAAGTCGGAGAACAGCAGCAGCGGCAGTGACATGTCGAGCCCCGAGTCTGCTCGCCGCACCCTGATCCAACTCTAATATTCAACCACCCGACGTCGTGCCAATCTTCTTGACTAATTCTCTCCATAAGGACATGTTTTTATTTCCTCAAATGGACAATTCATAACCAGACTGTCGTGCCGTAACCATTCGTTTCTTTGGCACCATTTTAAGATAAAAAAATAACCCAATATAAATCATTTATTAAATAAAAACTCAAATGTCGATAAGATGATTAGCTCTTGGAGTGGACTTGGATTGTTCTTCTATTTTCTTTGGAGGTGGGTTTAAGAAACGTGGTTCCGAGGGTGCTATATTCTTGAAATGAACGCTGATGTGATGAGACGTAATTAATGCTCAGGCATACATGTAATACTTTTGTTTATACTTCATTATTGTGCATTACGTCAAGGGATGAAATCCCAATCAATAATGGAAATGCAAATTCAAAGAAGTAAATATGTACATTGCTCAAACTTGGCTCTCTTTTACTTTGAAAAAAGGACAACCTTTACATTTGCTCAGACTGCTATGGTGTAGTTACGTATGATGTGTGAGAGAATTTCATTCACCGTATTCATCCATAATACATCAACGAATTTGCATTACTCAGCTCCTTTTCTTTATAAGACGAAAATGCTGTTACTAAAAATGAAAAAGAAAACTTTCAAACAATGCTTCCATTTTCAATTTCCGTAATTTGTATAAATTGCAACGTAGCTTCATTGTATTCATCTTGAAAATCGACATGTTTTTATAAATTGTAAAGAAAAATGGTTTTCATACAAAGCTTATCAGGGTTTCACTTTTTTATGAATCTCACGTATTCTAATTTTTATGAAAAGACTCGTTCATATGTTGAATAATTTGAAAGCCTATAATAAGTTTGCAAAGGTTTTTGTGAGATTGATCTGTGAGTGTCGATGCTGCCTCTACGAGATAGGTTTTGTGATTTCATCTGTGTTTGATTATTCCTTCCATATCGCCTGGGAGATCGTGTATTTATATTCGTGTGCAATATAGTAGTCTAAGAAATAATCATGACAGGTGATTATTATAATTGTGACGATTGTCTGGCAATACTATTATATGTTGATCATCAATAATTTTATTCATCTTAAACGGGTAGTATGAGAAGGTTGTCTATACATTACATGGGCAAAATAGAAGACGTGGTTTCATGAGCTGACGGGGAGTCGAAATGGGGATGTCAGAATCTATATTTAGCTTTGAAAATATGAGTCAGAAATTCGTCACTGGATATACGACCTACGCAAAAGCTGGCCAGCTTTCTCTATCCTTAGCAGCCTCTGCGTCTGAGAGAAGCTGATTTCATATTGATATATCAAAAGGTACACTATGACCATTTATGTATGGATGTGGATATCTTTGCAAAGTCTACACTAAATGAATTTAATTGCATCAAAACCACGTGCGCCTTCAACATAAGCTCTCAAAAACTAAAATCATGTCATCATTGAAAGTTAACCTTGCCAGACTCAATACTCCATAATCGAAGATAATAATGAATCTGATTTTTGTGTCAAGATGCACAAATTGTATTCCGTGCTTTGTAATTTATTTTCATGTGTTTGAACATACAGATATTACATTCGCTGTAAGTATTTATTTTCAGATATATTTATTTATTTATGAGTTAAAGACAGCCTTCACAAGTAAGGCTGCTTAATGAATTGTACAGTATTCCTAATTACCGCGTTCCTTGTAACGGAGGAACTGTCTTGCAATTAGTTTGTTCTAAATAAACTACTAATAGTTCTCTTCAAATAATGTGTATAGTTTTTATATTTCTTTTCGGAATCTATTTTCAAGGAATGTTAGATCTTTTATCGCGTCTGAATCGTTCGATCAGAAACCGTCTCGTCTTGTGTGTATGGTGTGAAATATTCCAGGGAAAGTGGTCATAGTATTATGACAAGAGTTGTATAACGTGTATATAGGTGGAACAATCTCTGTGATATGCAGAGATACGAAGGACAGAGAAATATGTGGGAAGAGTTGCCCAGTTGTGTGTGACAAGAGATAAAGCACTGCCAATTTCGAAATGCGATCGTGTCATATGCCGTCTGTTTGTTTGATACAGGAACTATGGTATAAAAGCGGAAATGTTGATTTTTTTTTCTATTTTACGCACATGTCTTGCATATTAAGTAGGAGCGCCTAACACTCTCGTATAGGAGAGATGTAAAAAGCAACAACTGAAATCGCCTTTTAGGTGTCAACTGTTTGAACGTGTCTGTTGTAGTTTGTAAGAGGAATATGGTGGTAGAGTAGCTATCGTCTGTGAATTCGCTGGTTAAGCCTTCGACCCCTGTGAGTGTATAGTGAATATTGTTACTATCAAATATTGTGATGTAGTCGTGTTTACTTGTCGAACTAAAATCTCTCTTTTCTGTCTTCGGATTCATTACGAATTTCTTATTTTCGAATTCTTGGTGTTCAGTGTAAAATCCTACGTTGGTAGTGGAGTTCCTCTTTTTTTCTACTAAGACATTTTGTAAGAAAATATTACAAAGAAGAAAATATGATTGAAAAATGTGTTGAAAGTTACTGTTCTGTTCTCTAGCTCAGAAAATGATGCATGCATACATGTAATTGTCATCGGAAAATGAACGTATCTTGCTTGGAAGAATAAACACAAATGTGCATGGTACAAAACATATTGATCATTGACGTTTGTTTCATTTACTTTCTGAGTAGCTTATGAGTCTTGAGACGTGTGATGCATGGTCGTAAGTCCGTTACGAGTCTTCGATTATGAACACCTAGGAGCATGGTTATGATACGGTATACTATAATACCAAAAAGACACAATGTTGTATGAGAAAATATTAACCATACAACCGCCTTCATCATGATCACCACTGCCATGACCGCCACAATCACTATCCCCATCACCTTCAGCGTCAACAATCACCACCAATATATAATTTTCGTCATTCATTACTCATTTTTATGCTTGTTTCACAATTTCCCTGCCGTTCACTTCAGTCCAAGCAATATGATTAAACCAGGAAAGACACATTTGTGAAGTTTAACTTTCAGTGCTAAGCCAAAAAAAAAAGCCCATTGACTTATTACACATTCCATGCACCTGGAAGGGTCAAAGACAGTGTGTCCCTTTTGCAGACCTGAAAAATTGATGCGTGTGTAAAAACACGGAAAATGGATGAAGATACTGTATCAGAACTTCCCTCCAAAAAATGAAACTAGAAACCGACTTTAACCCTTTTATTACAAGGCCTTGAAAACCGTATTGACTGACTACACGTTAAGCGAAATTATAGCGATCGATAGATTTTGAGGTTTTGGGCGGGTCGTCCGAATCCTATAATCTAGAGGCCGGAGACCGCTGTGCGCTATGGTCCTCAGCACGGTGCATGCGTTCAAGCGGAGCAATGCCCCCGCATCGCGCACTGACAAATGGACAGGGACATCACGAATATGTGGATAGACTATGGTGGGTGCGTTTTAAACGTAAACAACTATACTTTTTCACTTGTCGTGGAGCTATGGCTTTGGGGGTTTCATACACGTTATTGCTAGGGTATATTGCTGATTCCTGCCGAGTGTCATGACTTTTGCAAATGGGACACCATGTCTGATAGGGCTTGACCAGTAGTCCTTGTAAAGGGAAGATGGACTCTATCAATAATAACAACAGAACGGTTTGCCCGCAATCCAGGAGTCACAGATAGCGTTCTCATTGGAATTTTGAGATCGCGTGACTGAATCGCCTGAAATGATAAAGTCTAAAATCCTAATATCAAACACACGCACATTGTGTTTGTTATCAAACTAGAACCATGGGCCCTATCACTCCTAGAACTGACTTAGTGGTCACGAGGATGATGGAGACTGCATATTCTCTTGAATGTTAAATTTGGGTCAATTATTAACGGCAGTATCTTTGGAGAGCTTCGTAACTTTTCCAAGCAAGAATTCACTAATAGCTGACCCACCCCCCCCCCCACACACACACACACCCACATACTCGAACTCTCTCTTGTACAATGGACACTCTTGTAGAAGGAGATTCGAAGTACTTTGGTGTACATCAAATTATTAGGTGATCATATTGCTACACGCATGTCATGCATGTGAAGGTGTCGGAGTTTGCTCTCTACTCCCAGTGAAATACCACTATTCAGTATAACGCGTAAGTTAACGTGTTCTCATGCCTGCATGAATAGCTATTATGTTTACCCATTATGAAAAACATACCCCGGGGTATTATTACCGGTTATGAATAGCGGACCTCGTCTAAAATGAGCTTACCGCGTGACATTACCAGGGTTTCGACTACAGAATGGTCACATCTTAATAGCTATAACTGCTCCATCACTTACTCATGTTATCTGCATTTTCTCAAACTTACACTGATTTTGTTTTGTTATTTAACTGACTTAACTGAAAGTGAAGTTTAACTAATGCAAAAAGACTTCACTTTGAAAAAAAAAAAACATTCATGTAAATGACACTAGTCTCATCTTGTACTTCTCAGGTGAAAATCGTTGAAGAGAAACAAACCGGTGAAGAATTGCTTACAGATAACAATTATAGGCCCGAAGGAGGCATTTTTCTCGTTGCTCAGGATTTTGGCATGGCTTGTTCGTACACATGGGGATGTAACTAATCAGAACGCTGGCACTCAAAATTTGGCATTTCCACTTTGTTTTCCCAAAAGAAAGCCAAAGTTTTACAATTCTACGCTCTTTCACCATTTTCTCAAACTTCCTTGCTTCTCCTTTCTTTCCGCGATCCTAAACTCAAGAATCTTGCGGGAGTAAAGATTTGTTGAATGAATCATCTTGGAGGAAAGTTTTGACGCATAGATTAAAGACGAGTACCGAGTTGGCAACAGTAAAAGCAATAAAATAAGTAAGATTATATCCAAATTCACACACAACAATCTTTAAAACGAACTTATTCACGAGCTAGATATATACGAATTAAGGTATACACAACTAGTTACAGGTAATGTTGAGTTTTATATCAATGATACGGAAGTTTAGGAAATAGGCCGATGCATTTCACGTGTGTGCAATTTCTATGCCGTAGCAATGTTATGCTTTGCAACATTTTACTTTTCTGATAGTGTTATATGATAAATAAATCTATTAAAAAACATTTTCTCGTTATTTCGATAAATGACGTTAATAACATATTCGCTTTTGTACTAACTTTGGCAACACGATGTCCAGAGTTGATTGTGCCTTTAATGTCATGTCTGACTGGGCATGCGCAGTTGGCGACATTCTGGAAGAATCAAGCGGATGTTCTTTATTTGCCGCCAGTCGTGAAGGCGACAGGGAGCTTTGAACGGCTGACTTTTCTCTTCCTTTCCATGTCCTTTTTTGCACCCTTTCTTTCTTAATGACGCGGAGTTCTGTTTAAACCCTTCAACAGAGAGGGGGTGAAATCACTGGTGAAAGAAACATGGACTATGTTGCCCGCTTACGCCCCCTTCCCCTTTCCGGTACCTGCCCCCTCCCCCTACCACATTAACATTCCACCTCCAAACAGACAAGATATACACACCTGCACATTATGAAACAAGTGTTTATGACCCCCCCCCCCCCCCACACACACACACAAAAAAAAAAAAAAAATGATGATAACAATAATAATACTCAAAAGTTTCGGTGACTTGTGTTTATACTTAAAAATCAAACGAAAAACAGGAGGTCTATGGTATGTTACAATGGTTGTCATATTCTGGGCTAGAACTCTGGAATGAGACAGAAAAAGAAGAAGAAGAAGTTGAAGAAGAAGAAGAAGAAGAAGAAGAAGAAGAAGAAGAAGAAGAAGAAGAAGAAGGAGAAGAAGAAGAAGAAGAAGAAGAAAAAGAAGAAGAAGAAGAAGAAGGAGAAGAAGAAGAAGAAGAAGAAGAAGAAGAAGAAGAAGAAGAGGAAGAAGAAGAAAAAAAAAGAAGAAGAAGAAGAAGGAGGAATAGAGAGAGAGAAATGGAAAGAGTGGAGAGAGGGAAAGGGAGAGACAGACATACGTAGAAAGAAAGAGAGAGAGAGAGAGAGAGAGAGAGAGAGAGAGATGATTATTGTTTTGATAACGCAAAAAGTCACATAAAATTAAAATAAATGAATAAATTACACAAAATTACGCATTGATCAAAGAAGTACACGAAATACAGGGACCGATCAACAGGAGAAACGGTGGGATTGAGACGTGTTTTGAAAACAAAGAAAATACATGTATTTCGGTCAGCAACTGCCATTTATTTTTGTGCACATTTGTGACCTTTATTCATTATGCAAGCTCGATGTTTTTCGCTCTTTAGCTTAGAATCATTACTTAGCTTTATTTCAATGACCTTTCAATTTAGAAATCAAAATGTTTCGTGTATAAAGAAATTTGAATTTTGAAAAAGACGTACACTCATTAAACTTTTGGATTTGAAAAAAAAAAGCCTAGGTTAAAAAACAACATGTTTGTTTTTGTGTTCTCAATCTGGATATACACTGAATCATAAGAAAATGTTGGAAAACCATAGAGCATTACCTCGACTAGAAATATTGTGAGTTTTCAAACCTGCCCCTACCGCCTATCCCAGCCCCCCCCCCCCCCCCCCCCCCCCGCAGACCTAAGATTTTTATTTTCCAGCAGCACCCTCGGGATACACCTGACAATGAATGACTCACGTGAAAACAGAGAACGGAAATCAGGCCGTGCTAGAGTGGGGGCATGGAGGGTAGAGCCGAGAGGGCAGCATGGGTATCTCGCTCGTTATTAGATCACATAGCTAAAATAACCCAAGTGACTCAGGCTTGTAAAACACAATCAACACGCGCTTACCAAATTAGCCCAACTCTCGACGCTGATGGCGACATTCCTCAATGAATATCTTCAACTTCGGGATACGTTCATGCTTTTCCCATCACATGTGTTTATACTAGGTGTTAAAAAAATCTGTTGACACTTTGAAAAATAATTTTAAAATATTGCAGCTCGAATCAAGCTGAAATTGATACATCATAAAGTCAAGGGATGTGCATCCTTTAACTCAATAAGCACCAAGGATGCATTTTTGCACACAAACCCAATGGAACAGCCATTCGTCTGGCACACAAAGGGTTAAGAAGCATATTTTGTGACATTATATGCAATACTTTTCTTGTAATAATCTTGTGAATATTTAATGAGATTTTTACTTTTCGACAAATTTGGATCTAAAAATGTGTGAGTACCAGACAATTAATTCAGAACTGGCCACTGCGCAGCATACATGGCAACTCACATTTTCCCCCGGAAGCATCATGTATGAAAAAAATTGTACACATCATATGGGAGAGCATATCGCACGTGAAGTCACAAAAATTTAAAGTTTAAAAGACCAGTTTTTTTATCCTTTGACGGATTTTCATCAAACCTTCACTAATATGTTTTTTTTTCATGTGTCTACTGTTTTTTAAACAAAAATAATTTCAGGGTGAACTATCCCTTTTTAAAATTTTTCTATAGCGTCAAGCATATTTTTAACGCCAATTGTATCGATGTATCATATTCCCGTGTGGACATGTTGACTAGTCCTATGCGTATTAAAAAAAGAAAGAAAATAATCATGAAAATTGTAATAAATGTTTCCCTTTGCTGGGATCCATGAAGGTGAATCCACAAACAACGTGTCCTGTACATCGATATCGACCTTCACAATCATAGGGTTTCAGCCTCCGGGTAAACTGAATTTTACGGTGAAGTTTGATTCAATGATTAATGGCTCTTAAAATATACTAAATAACGCATTCGTGATATTTGATTTGTCGTGAAAAGGAAAATTTCACTTTCACGAAAGAGTACTGGCTTCAAATTCTTCCTTTCATACGATCAAATGATATCTACTCAATCAACACGTTAGGGATAAACTCCAAGAGCGCCCTCTCTGTATAATCTCTGTATAATCGATAACATCATATTGCTTTCAATTCCTGCTCTAAATTAGTTCCTCATAGCTCATTTTAATCCCATGATTATATTTTCACAGAGTTATATGCAAACGTAACAGTCGTTCACGGCAGCGGTGTTTGCGGTGCGTATTTTCTACAGTAGGGACTACCCTCATCCCATCCATAATGTGATTCGCAGCATCGAAAGGTTTTAATGTGAGCTTGAATCTTCTCCTTTATACTTTCACGGTTCTGGTGTTCTCTCTGTGTCCACCTCTCTTTCCCGGTCGTGGATTGCTGCTGTTTGCCCGAGTAAGCCCCATGATGTTGTAGATTCCTTTTCTTTCCAGTGCAAAGATGATGTAAAATGTGGCTGAACGCGCTTCAACTCGTCCCCAACTCTGTGTCGTCATCTGCATCAACAAAGGGAGGGGCCTGTGGGTGAATAGATAAGAAAGAAAGTAACTCTTTTGCAATTATATAAAAAATATAAATAATACAACTATTCTGACAAAGAAATCAACTTTTTAAATAATATTTTATTTTAATATTTTAATATTTTTTTTAAAAACTGTAGGCCTATGAAAAAATTGTACTGTTTATGCAAAGAGTACAACCTATTCCAATATCATGCCAAATTTAAGCTGTAAGCTAGCTAACAGCTCACATGGGAAGACCATGGACCCTACATGGTAAGACCAGGTGCAATATGACTAGGTAGTACAGTGTATTATGGTATTATCATTATCAACCTGTGTGTGCGGGCTGCAATTTTTTTCCCGTACTGTTAACGCGTCAGATTAGCTTACATGTATTTCACCGTAACGGCGACTTGAGTAGAGACAACGTACTAGTACAACAGCACATCACCGCCCCGCCCACCCCCCACCCCCCCCCACCCCCCCCCCCCCACACACACACACTCATAACGGTACTCGCGCGCCACACATACACTTAATGCACACATGCGCTGCACTCTTTTTACACATTGTCAAGTGCGTAATAGCCCCGTATCATACGACTTCATGACTTATACATAAATCTGTAGAGGATAAAGGGGTGGAATGAATGAGGAGGGAGAACTAAAGGGAGATGGAGAGAAAGAGAGAGACAGAGAAAGAGAGGGGAAGAGAAGGAGAGAGAGAAAGAGAGAGAAAGAGAGAGAAAGAGAGATAGAGAGAGAGAGAGGGGGAGGGAGGGAGGGAGAAAGAGAGAGAGAGAGAGAGAGAGAAAGAGAGAGAGAGAGAGAGAGAGAGAGAGAGAGAGAGAGAGAGAGAGAAGAGAGATGAAAGGGGGAGGGTCATAGTCGCAAACAAAAACAAATGAGAGAAAGGTGAAGATAAAATGGTGCCTCACCGTTATACAGAACAGAACAAATGATTGAATGGAGAACATTTTTGTACAGAGTTACTGATACATACAGGTGGCAGCTCCCACCCTATCCCAACACATACAAACCACGACAAAGACATACACAGAGTAAATTTAAAACAACATAATGAGAGAAAATACTGAAAAATGCACTTATCACGGAGTTATTCGTTTATTAGTGCAGTCAGTCTAGCGTAAAAAAAGGGCCAACCTCCCACTAATAGCAACAGAAAACGGTTTTCCAAAATCTCTCTTAAAGGGACCCCCAATCCACTGTAATTGATCAACGCATTTGCGTTAAACTTTGTTTCCAAATGTAAGGTATGAAATTAAAGGGTTGCCGACACGACAATTTAAAAAATGGTATGTTAAGCATTTAAGAGGAGAAGTTTAACCCAGAAGTTGATTTCAAATTAAGCAGAAACAGCAGGAAAATCAATAGATTATCTAAAACTAAAGGAACAAAAATCAGACAAATAATAAAGAAGTTATGGCCATTTCAAGTTCAACCGCTCATTGAAGACCTAGATCACAGTACATAGGTAAAGTACCTCTTATACCCTCTCATGTAAATATAATGTGAAGGCCAAGAAGGAGTCTCTGAAATCCTTGGAAACGTTTCTGTTGCAATTTATGGGAGGGTACTTTCGCATTTTGACTGCATTATAATTTTATTGTCCGTTATCTGTACTCCACAGCACATTTCTGCTACTGGGCATACATAAAATGATAATAAAAATATTGTGTTTTCGTTTTAAAAAAGTTGATAGAATAAAAGAAATGATAATTGTTTAAGTCCGCATTATTGTCATAGACCATCATGACTCTAATTTAAATTTTTACATGATCATATTTTAGCCAAATTCAGGATGCCGAATGCATTCTATGAAACAGTCACTATCTGACCATGGTCACAGAATTTGAACACGAATGGGTCAAAATGCTTCTCATAGTGTGCCATGTTTAACACTGTTAGATCGATCGATCTAAGTCTAATAATTTACCATGCTTTTACTTGGACATCTATATTTTACAAAACAAAATAAACGCATTGACACAAACGCAATACTGTGTGTCTGAACATGTGATAAAAATCATACAAAGTAGCGACGAACATCTTCACTCTTATATCTTTAACCAGTTGCGCGCAGTCAACTGGTAAACCAATGAGTGTAGTCTTATCTTTTAAAACAATACAAAAAAATGCATATCTGTTTAACCTTTTAGAAAATTATTTTGGTGTAGTCATTTTTCGTAGCTATTTTCCCCCTTCATTTTCTTTTTTCTTCTGTATTTAGCATATTTTGGTACGTTATCTTCTAGTCTGAAATCATTAATTATGTTTAAAATCATTATTATTACATGTTTAAAATCAAATTGCATATTTCATGTTTATATGTATTTTTTCACATTGTATCAAATTGTGTGTTTATTTTTTACATGTACATATGCAGAGCTTTCCTGCAAAGCAGTTAACAAACAGAGGGGACTACCCTGGGTAAATAAATAACTAAATCATGTTCCATAAATGCCATTTTCAAATCATATCTATTTTTGGTGGGAAAAATCCTCCTTTATTACCTACAGTCTATGTGGTTCTATCGTTGACACAAAACTGTAACGCACATGTTAATTCCGTCTAGTTTGGCTTTCAGACTATTAGACATTTCGATTCAAAACTAAAATAAATACTGCCCAGTACTTACACCACTATTGGTCTACCAAGTCACATTTCCTGTCTTTCCGTGGACGACTCAGAGAAGGAATCGAGAATTATTATGCTACTGCCACCAGACTCGAGTATTTTGTAATGTAGTTTGGATTTGAAATGCCTAACAGCCTGGATCGAGGCCATGCTACGTTCCTCCATGGAAAGGGGAATACCCCGTTTGAGGTGCAGCTGTAAGTCAGTGGCATAGTCGGAATATTACAGCGCAACAAGGGGAAAGAATTTCTATGATCATTAGTGCATTGATCGAACCACACTGATCGCACGACACTACGCCTTTGTGAAGCCGCAATTGGCCCAATGGCGTTACACATGGTTCCCGAACGACAATAACACGATCGGCCCCACATAAACACGGAACACACTGTTGTGCATTTTGAAGAACAATGCTCACATAAAATTCCTTTATTCAATTATGAAATCAAACTGTAGGTTGGATGCATTAAATAATTTTATATGAAACACAATTATACATGCACACACACATACACACACACACACACACACACACACACACAAACACACATACACACACACAAGCACACACACATACACACACACATACACATATAAACACACGAACACACACACTTATTCATTATTTTTTTATTGTGATTTCATTCATATAAAATAGCATGTCATTTTTTTTTTACAAAGATGAACTTTTTCAAACAAAATACAATTCTAATGCAATTCTAATACAATGCAAAATACAATTCTATTAAAACTTCATAAATACGCAATCATAAAACAAACAACAATTTAACCTTTACATATAACTATGCAATGAATGAAATAAAATGAAACCCCATTAAATAAACATACCCTACGCACTTCACCCCCAGGACACACACACACACACACACACACACACACACACACACACACACACACACACACCCACACAAACACACACTCACACACATACAAACACACACACACACTCACACACATACACACACTCACACACACATACACACACACACACACGCACCCACACATACACACACACACACACACACACACACACACACACACACACACACACACACACACACACACACACACAACACACACACACACACGTACACAATGAGATATTGCCTCCGACCCCACGACAACCACGACAATGGTATATTTATACTTCAATAACAATGATAATCACGCAGCTATGGAAATCTCGTCATGTTGGCGGGGAATCACAGTACGTGATCACACCATTCAACATGTCACGTGACTCCGGCGCGTCTCTTTTCCACTCAGTATAAATATTTTGACACGACAGATTCTGCTCATGTAACATATGTCAATTCAAAGTGGAAATACACAAGCCAACATTCATATGAGATGAATTTTTTAACATTATTTTCTTAACGCAGAGGGAAACTTGATAGACATATACATTTGCATTTGTGTAGTCATTGGAAACGAAAGCTCCTGTTAAAGCCTTCTTCAAATATAGATTAACGCTGCTGGTCCACTCGCTAAGTACAGGCTGGCAGAGCGAAGTGTGTAAAACGTTGTTGAGAAGTCTGTACGGTGTAAACATTGATTGTAGTGGTCGAGGCTGGGGATCTTCTAACAGTAGGAAAGGAAGATGTCATCGGGTGCTGGGTCGCCTCTCGGCCGGATCTCTCGGGTAGAAGCGATCAGAAGTCGGCCTGGGAACGAGCAGTGTGCGGACTGCAGTCCTTGTGATTGCGAGCTGTGTCAGAAAGGCCCACCGGGTGAGTGACCAATAATACGTGTTTTGTTTTTGGTCGATTTCTTTGTGTTTGTACGTGTACTATATTCGACTAAAAGAAGGCTCAAATCGTAAAATGCAATATTACTTCAAACATGACAACACAAACCGGATCGTGAAACGAGTTTGTCAAGTTTTCCCTGCCGATTGTCTACATAAACCAGACTGCCTGGGTTGTACGTGTGAAATCTATTTACAAATTTCGTGTCTGTGTTATGTCATTTTGATAACTTATGCAATTCCTCCTCGAATATGTGATCATTGCTCTTAATGCAACATATTCATATACCCAATATACTACAGTTACAGAATTCTGTTTATATTCCAGACATCATCGATATGAGATATTGATTTTGCTCCTCTTTCATACATATCTATATTTCTAACATTTTTTAGGTCTGACTGTTTGACTACTTTATTATTGTACTCATCTTGTTTATATTAATTATGATTATTTGTTGTTGTATTTACCTTGTTCATATGTATTATGATTATTTGTTATTGTATTTACTTTGTTTATATGTAGAGTGATTTTTATTGTGCAGGGCCCCTTGGTAGAGCAGTTTTTTTTTTAACTGAAAGGGCTACCCTGTTTAAATAAAACTGAATGAATATCTAAATAAATAGGTGTTGTTTTAGTACTTCTCATATATTTAGAGAATGCATATTTTGCCTATAATGATGCATATTTATCAATGCGAGTTGGTGAGAATGTTGATTATTTTACTACCACTGACTACGCTATACTTATTAACAGAAAATATAACGATTTATTTTAAAAACTTCACAACTGCTTATTGTCCCTCGGTATCCAATACTACTGGCCCATTCATGTCAGGCCGTGAGTCATAGTAGACAGAGATCGCTTCAATTCGTGGGAGATCGCAGCGGACCCAAGAAGTTGTGGTGTGGATCTTCTTCAGTTGATAGTAATCCGCACGGTTTAGAAGAATGATTCAATGCGATCTGTTACGGGCTGATGCGACTAACAATCTCTAGTCTTTATGCGAGCTTCTTTTTTTATTCAAAAGTGTAAACGCAATACATTATCGGCCTAGAGTTTGTGTGGACAATAAATGTCATTAAGTTAACCATGAAACGGGCCTTTAGACTGCCTATATGACCTTCTTCGCAATTCTTGAGGCATATTTGGTGTGTATGGGCTTGCCTGATCAGTGTCCTTCTGTGTAGGGACCATAGAGATTTTCTCCACGGCACGCCATGGCTGACAGCTCGCAATTACTTGTATCATGCTTGTATCATGGAATACGAAGCACAATGAATCAAGGTAGCCTTTATTCCATTCCTGAACGGAACAAGGGAGCAAGTGCTTTTGCTGTTTTTCCTATTTGTGTTCTATAGGCCTGCCTTGATTCAAAGTGCAGTTTGCCTTCTCATATTTGTATGTGTACGTATGTATGTATGTATGTATGATGTATGTATGTGTATGTATGATGTATGTATTTGTATATAGACTAAACTGAGTACATCTTTAAAAAAGATACGGATATAGTGAGGTCACTTTGAAAAACTGAGTACATTTTTTTTTACCTCACTTTTTTATCACGCCAGAAAAAACGTCTCCCTCTATAGTTTCCAAAAATACCGATTCGAGATGACCTCAGATTATCATGATACTTGCTACAGTTATACACAGTATGTATAGGTGCGTTCTCTTTATTCCTAACACAAAGTGAAAGATTGCCATCTAGCGGTGAAAGTGTTACAGCCCATACACACATGTTGCGATATGGGCTGCAACTGCATATGCACGCGCACTGTTTGCATTTGCGCGCAGTGCGCAAGTTAATTAGCTATAGTGTGCACTCAGACGTTTGGAGGTGACATCGACGCGACGTGATCGACATCAAGCTAGATAAAACCTAGAACATCGACATCAACGACGTTAGTTGATCTGTTGAACTGGCTGATGTCGCTCCATGGACCATTCTCTGAACTTCTTCTGAAGGAAGCTATGCACCAGGGACACCAGTTTTTATTTTTTTTTCAATTTGGACAAATTATATATCAAATGAAAGATCTCAATGAAAGAAAGACAATGGTGAAATTTTTTTTGGAATAGATACAGCCGTTTTGGAGTTATGGCCTGTTTAAGTTCACCGAGAAATGATCTTTGTTGCCATGACATACACATCAAATAATATTACTCTATCATATGTGACAGCCAATAATGAGAATTTCCAAACAGAATCATTAGCTATGCACATATCAAAGGCAAGTTTAGAATGATAGGAACGCACTGGTGAAGAAATCAATTTGATACAACCAACAATTATGGGGTTATAACTCTATAAAAACTGACTAGACCTTGCTTTGCCTTTGTTTAGTTTTCTATCTGTAAATCCCCAGCTGCCAGATCCTTTTCCAGTTGGTAAATGTACACAGTTGTTGGATCATCAAATATCTTCATTTGTTTCTATCTTATATGACAATGTATCGAAATTGACAAATAAACAAAGTAACTATAAATATCTTATTACATATCAGGAGTAGAACGAGAAGGAAACTAATAATATGAATCGAATTCCTCATAATGATTTTTCACTCTTTAATTGTTATGTCACATATAGTACATATTACACAAACCATGTTTAGATATGTTTTTCTAAATCATTGTTTATTGTTTACATGTGTCTATATTATCGCTATATGTTGTTGTGTTTTTTTTTCATTATGCTGGTGGCAAGCCAATTTCCATGATTTTGGATTGAATAAAATATCTTGTATCTTGTATTTTGTATTATGTTATACCAAGCTAGATATCCAGGAACCTACAGAGAGAGAGAGAGAGAGAGTGAGAGAGAGAGAGAGAAATATTGGAGCAAGCAACTCACAAGCATGACATTTGCCCAAATCGGGCAAGCTATAAATAACATAAATTATGGACCACTCTGATGCAATCCAGGGAATGAAACTAACTAGCAATTCAGGATTGAATCTATGAGCAAATCTCAGTGGCATGCAAGAAAAAATCCTAGAAAAATGGAGACTACTGAAGAATGAAACTGGAAGATAATGAAAGAAAATGGGAAGAAATTGATAACAAAATATTAGTGTTGTAATTGTTAGTAGAAAACAAAACAAGAACAAAAAGATTCACATATCAAGGCTCAAGCTAGCCCCGGGAATGCTCCCGCGCAGCGGGCTCAAGCCAGCACTTCATACTGAAAGTCAAAATCTATGGATTTGGAAATTTGACATGAAAATTTCAAACCTGTGGCGCACGTGAGCGCTACTGAAATCGGACATGGTTTTTTTTTTGCAGTCTGCATGCACACGTACACTCCAGCAGCATGCAGACCAAAGATGTTAGAGCTTCGCGGCGCTCTATCATCTTTGATGCAGACGCCGATTTTATACCCAAAATGACGGTACACTGAGCGAGTCAAGCTCCAGAGTTGCTGCGAGACTTTCAAGAATACCTCCGTTTCGGGCAGCAAAGTGAGGGTAAATCTAGTAGATTTGTCATTTTGACATATTTTTCTAAATTATTACGCTGTTACTTTTGTAAGAATTTCAACTAATAACTCAAAATTCTTGTTCTAATAATGACTCGGAAAGCACGTTGGCAACATAGGAAATGTGTTAGGTAGCGATCGGTGCCCATAGCTACTGAAGGGTTTGTGCGAGGTAGGTGGGCTAACACGCATAAGCATAGACTAGTCTAGGGGACATTTGCTCCCGTTCCGCCCGTGCGATACGCCGTAGATCTGACCCATGTCGCTATATTTAACACGTTCCTGGCATGCCTGGCCTGGCCTGCTGGATTTGTGTGGTGGATTTCGTTACATTGTCTCATTTATCACAGATTATCTGTGTGTTGACCTAAATAAATTCCCGGGGATTGAGGGGTGCGTCTTACAATTGATAGGTGTATAACGGGGTAGACTAGGCTAGATCTAACAGTAACAGTAACAGACTAAGGAGTAAGGTACTTAATACAGCTAGACTCTAGCCTAGGGCCCTGTAATCACAAAGAATGGGTTGCTATCTATAGCAACTTTGCAATCGATTGCAACTTTCCGTATCACAAAGCCTGCTGCAATCAATTGCAACTTACAATTCTCCCTATCGCATATAGCTCTGTGAATCTGAACCTGTGTGGCGCTCTAATTTTTTTACCTTTAATTCTTGGGATATGAACTTCCGGTTCACGAACATTCTATAGCCATCGTCTTGCTTGTGTCTTTTCATTCTTTCATTAGTCCATCCACAATCAATGTTGAGGTAGGCAAAAACATCGCCGTGAGTGATTGGTGGTATTTTTTTCAAGTCCTTCGTCCATGTAACAACCCTTCCATTTTTATATTACGAGGTTTACGAGGGTCGAAATTATAGATTCTGTGCGTTATTGCGTAAATTGAATATGTACCAAACTCTAACCGGAAGTATACGTCCCAAGAGCAATTGATCAGATATCGGTATCGCAAGGTGATATCGCTTGATATCGGCTATATGCGATAGGGAGAATTAATTGTAATTAAAAATTAATTAATTGTATTAAAAAGACTGATGCGCAAAACTAGTGCTGTGGTTGTTGTTGTTCTTGCTTTGTATTTACTTGTATTTCAGTAGGCCTAGTTCGATGTCATAGCGATACCATAGATCGCTATCATAGTGATACCATAGCTCCGCGGTAGTCTAGTCGCCTGTTTTAGTGCTACGAACGACAAAAAAAATGTGGCCGTGTGCTAGTACCTCTGTCAAGAAACGTAAGTTTAAGAACCTATTTCGAAATGTAAAGCTTACTCATTTTAAAAGTAGATGAACAAGGAGTGCTTGAGTGCCGGTGATAAACTGTTTAAATGATTTCTACAACAATTAAGCGGGATCACTGGCCATTATTGACAGCGTGATAAACCACACGGGTTTTCA
Organism: Arbacia lixula; assembly: GCA_963669155.1. Classification (NCBI taxonomy): domain Eukaryota; kingdom Metazoa; phylum Echinodermata; class Echinoidea; order Arbacioida; family Arbaciidae; genus Arbacia; species Arbacia lixula. The sequence goes on along the minus strand of OZ022577.1, from coordinate 3,011,799 downwards.
TCGTCGATGCAGTAATGCAGCTGTAGAGTCCCATACCAGCGTATTGCGTCCCTGAAGTTTCGGCCGGATAGAAAGTTAGATTTGTGATGCAGTAATTTAAGTTAAACTCACTTCAATTCTTCTTTCCAGTTGGTTACGGGCAACCACTTATTTATTCCTAAGCATATATGAATGCCTATGTACAATGTAAAGAAAGTTTCAAAGGGTGTGTTAGGTTTTATGATACAAGATTTAAAGACATAAAGTGCCGAAGTGTTCGCCAATTTACTGTCACTGATATTACATGTAATTACATAGGGTCTACAGAGACTGCATTACTAGGCAGGCGTAGGGCGTACGACTCATTCCCTACTGCCGTGCTTTTTGGTTGCAATACAGTGTATGTTTTTGTACAATCAAGATAGTTTGAGTAATTAATGAAGTCTTCTATTTAATCCCTGACAACATTGAATATTTTAAAAACATAACTCTACTGCTGATTTTACTTTAGATAGCAAATTGTACACAATGTCAATGGCTTACGATTGATCCAGAGCAGATACAATCGATTCGCCCAGAAAGCTACGATCGATATCAATCGTAGGTTCTTTGTGATACGGATTTACGATTGATATCAATCGTACGATCGATAGATCAGTCGTACGATTGATATATCAATCGTACGATCGATCGTAGCTCTTTGTGATACGGGGCCCTGATCTTACTTAGATCTAGACTTAGTCAAACTCTCAAATGCTCAAAGCCAGTTTTGTGTGCACAGAATGGATCAAATCCAGGAAAAAAAATGGACAAGTTTTTCACTCTGAATTCATTTCATTTTGGCAGGGTGATCTGCTTGTCATATTTTCTTCATTTTGGTATGTATGGAAAGAAAAAATTCTTGCCTTCTTTTTGACAGGTGATCAATTAATATAAGTGAACCAAACAAAAAATAAACTTTAAAGTAAAACTTTAGTTTGGGACCTGGCCTGGCCTTGTCAAAATAGCTTGGCTTCAGTCCGCATACAATGGGAAACCCGATTTTGCCGATTTATTGTATCAGGAGTTGGTTCAGACGAAAACATGGATGCGCACTCACACAGCCATTGAACCAGGGAATCAGCATGAATAAAAACCGATGTGAACCAATTGATATCCCTGTGAACGCACAGGATTCGTGAAACAGGATACAGGGTGCAAGTTTTCTGTGGAGAACCTAATTTATTGGGAAGACTTATGAAACCATGTGTTTTTCTTTTTGAGAAGTTGCTTTTAGGTGGAGCTATGAAAGATCTCTATCCTCTGTCTGTTTTACAGGATATGGCCTTTTTTCGAAGAAGAAAATTGGCATAGGAGAATTCATCATAGAGTACAGGGGGGATCTGGTGGCAGAGAAACAGCTCGACGACAGTGGCATCTTAGAGGAGCGTAGAAGAGACTACATGTATTTCTTCAGACATAATGAGAAAACTTATTGGTAAGTGTAGCCTGAGTCGGATCCAAGTACTGTGATTACTTGTATAGGTAATAGATAAGTGTATAAATTGCATACAAAAATAAGGTAAGTCCACACATGTAACATGTGTGACATTGATTTCTTTGTCAGTAAATATTACTCTTTGCTACCTGCAAATGCAATAAATAAACTATAGATACAATTTTATACTTGATTTATTTAGGTTGTCTGATTCTGTAACAATGAAAATTGTTTCAGGCGACTATCATAAAATCACAGATTAGTAACAATGTATCGAACTCCAATGTACTACATGTACTTCTCATACAGTACTACTGAAAAATGATAAACAAGTTAATGCATTTACTATTTGTGTATGAGATGTGAAATGTGTCCTCAGTTTTCATTATCCACAAATAATGTGTTTATGGGTGATAGGTATGAACTCCTATGAAATCATGTCCTCAGTTCTACCTGTGCACCAATATTGTTCATGTGTATAATATAGTGTAATGCAGGGATGTATTCGATGCCGGTCGTTCCAAGTCTCGAGGCCGCTGGAAAAATATTTTTTCCATAGACTTTGTACATGTATCTCGGTCTGAGGCCAAAACCAAGGCCGGCAAATTGCCTTGAGGCCGGCCTCGACTACATCCCTGGTGTAATGTAAAAGCTGTATATAATGTGGAAGCTGACCTCAATTTTCATTATCCACAAATAATGTGTGTATGGATGATTGGTATGTGTCCTCAGTTCTACCTGTTCACCAATACTGTTGATGTATGATGTGAAAGCTGACCTCAATTTTCATTATCCACAAATAATGTGTGTATGGATGATTGGTATGTGTCCTCAGTTCTACCTGTGTACCTTTATGTGTAGAATGTGAAAGCTGACCTCAATTGTCATTATCCACAAATAATGTGTGTACATGGATGATTGGTATGTGTCCCCAGTTCTACCTGTGTACCAATACTGTTGATGTGTATATAATGTGAAAGCTGACCTCAATTTTCATTATCCACAAATAATGTGTGTATGGATGATTGGTTTGTGTCCCCAGTTCTACCTGTGCACCAATACTGTTGATGTGTATATAATGTGAATTAAAGCTGACCTCAATTTTCATTATCCACAAATAATGTGTGTATGGATGATTGGTATGTGTCCTCAGTTCTACCTGTGCACCAATACTGTTGATGTGTATATAATGTGAATTAAAGCTGACCTCAATTTTCATAGATCCACAAATAATGTGTGTATGGATGATTGGTATGTGTCCTCAGTTCTACCTGTGTACCAATACTGTTGATGTGTATATAATGTGAAAGCTGACCTCAATTTTCATTATCCACAAATAATGTGTGTATGGATGATTGGTATGTGTCCTCAGTTCTACCTGTGCACCAATACTGTTGATGTGTATATAATGTGAATTAAAGCTGACCTCAATTTTCATAGATCCACAAATAATGTGTGTATGGATGATTGGTATGTGTCCTCAGTTCTACCTGTGTACCAATACTGTTGATGTGTATATAATTCGAAAGCTGACCTCAATTTTCATTATCCACAAATAATGTGTGTATGGATGATTGGTATGGAAGCATAATGTCCTCAGTTCTACAAGTGCATAGGGCTGTAGATTTGGGGAATTTTCGTGCCTGTGTACTGGTGCTAAATTTTCTGGTGGGACCTGGGTACCCGCATCGCAGCGACTCGCTGGGTGTACAAAAATTGAATCCAAGAAATGAAACCAACATTTAAAGTTATAATACATTGGTACCGTACACAGTAGGTAATTTGCTCATACACATTGCTTCTCATAACACGTGGACACATAAACAAAAACACGTTTAAATTGCAGAAACTGTACTGGTACTTTGCAAAATAAAGAGATAAGGCTACAGTGAGACCAAACAAAAGCAAAAGGGTGGCAAAGAAAATAATGAAATGATCCATAAACGGCTTTCCCCGCACTCAACTACAACGAAAAGTGTATCGACTACGCAATAATAATTGTAATGTAACCTGACTATCACGTTCACCACAGGATAAGTAAGGAGCTCTGTGATTGGCTAGATTGCAGCTGTGGGGAAAGTCTGAGCTCCAGTTTTTACATGTATGTAAATCATGCGAAGATAAATATTTTCGGGTATTGAGCATCAATTTTTTTGTGCCCGGGAGTCAAAGCTTTCGGGCGGGACACGGGTAACCTTGACTCGTCAGCCCTACAAGTGCACCAATATTGTTGAGGTGTATATAATGTGAAAGCTGATGTCAATTTTCATTATGCACAAATAATTGTAAAGTAGGGACCTATGTTTTGTAGTAGTAAGTACAGTATAGTAATTCAGGTTTTAAATCTAGTTTAGTCCCAGACGGACGTGGCCTCGCACTCACTGAAATTGCCCTTACCCCCTCCCTCCACTTTACTCTATTCGGTGCATCCTCCTCCCTTAATCAAATTCTCCTACTCTCCTCCTCCACTTGCTTCTTCCATGTCTTCTTCTGTCGCCACCTTCCCCTCTGACCAGCCACCTCAAACTCAACATCCCTCAACACATTTAGATGCCTTACTTTTTCCTTTGCTCTCTACAGCACTACCAGTACAGTATGTGCGATATACCCCCACCTCCACCATCTCCTTCAACTTCACTCTCTTCTTCTTCTTGTTTTCCACACTCTTCATCTCACTCTCTCGCACCTCCACCATCTCCTTCATCTTCACTCTCTTCTTCTTCTCCGTGTTTTCCATACTCTTCATTTCACTCTCCCGCACCTCCACCATCTCCTCCTGCACTTCCACCATCTCCTTCATCTTCACTCTCTTCTTCTTCTTGTTTTCCACACTCTTCATCTCACTCTATATCATCCGTTCCATCACTTTCATCATCTATTTCTTCCCTTCATTGTTCATTTTCACTCAATCCAATTCCTCAATTTATTCATAACCCATCTCATGCTATCTCTGTTCCATCATCTTTGCCACCACCCTCTCATATTCCTGTCCATGATCAATCACCCACAACTCATCCTTCTGTAAATTTACTTTTATTTCTTGGGTATGTTTTAATATTTCTCATTGTACTTGGTGTTATCATTCTTATTGCATGGTTTTGTCATCTATAATCTATTCAACATTGTATTGTGTCCTTTTCTTCATAATTTCTTCTCTTTTCCTTTCTCTATCCTCTTCATTCTTTTCTGCATTCTTCCATGGGGTTGGCTACCTACAGTAAGACTGTTTAATGGTGAGCATTTAAATTCCAAAGATATGATTTGAAGATGTTGTGTTTATTTTCCAATTACGTTCTTTTGCATTTGCATACAAATAATCTTGAAATTGAATTATTTGGGTTTAGCTGAAAAGGGACTTGAGGATTACAGTTTTTAGATTGAACCATACATGAAGATTAACATGTTACTTGGAGACAGGGTTGTAGTAAAGACGTTTTTATACGAAAAAAACAAATAAAACATTTTTTTTATTGTTATTAAACATTTTAAATCATTTTGAAATGTTTTTTTTCCAAGCGAATGATGCAATTTTCTGTAAATCAATTAAACTACATGTATACAGTATGATTTAAGCTATTGATGTTTTAAATACATTTTTGGAGTAAGTTACAGATGACTCCAATTTTAGTTTTGATTTTCCAACAGAAAAGTTCATATTTCCCCAAAAATTACTAAATCATGGAAATTGAATGCCAAAAAAACCCCCCACTATAAGTTGACATTTTATGTTTGTTCCTCATACATGTACATATAATTTAGTCCCAATGTATTTTGAGTCTTGTCTTATAATACGAGCTGAACAAGCCCAATTTTCCACCATAATTTGTCTACTCAGTGCGTCGGTGGGAAAACATCTTTTAACCCGTTGAAGACGGGCTGAATTTGATGTAACACGCATTTCCCATAGACCCCAACCGAGTATACTCGGGACTATAGTCTTCAAAGGGTTAAGGGGTTAGTGAGCTTTTTCTGAAGTTCTGGTTTCTTAATTTTCGGCTAAAATACATTTCTATTTTAAATACATGTAGTCTAGACAAATTTCTTAGGTCATAGTCCCACATTAGGTTATCCAGCACTACGGTATAGGACTTAGCGTTATAAGTGCATGATACCCAGCACTGTCGGTGATCTCTCGAAGAGGGGCAGTCGTGTGAAATGAGCGACCCGGGTTCGAGTCTCGGGAGGCATGATAATTTGAGGGGAAAAAAAGATTGGAAGAAAAAAAAGTTTAGAATAAAAAGGTGAAATAATAGGGATTTTCTGAAGTTCTCATTCTTTTAGTGGGAGGACAATGGAAGTCGTTCCTTAAATTTACCCTAAAATAAGACAAAAAGGCCCTAAAATCAAAATGCTTGTGCTTATAGACCAGCAGTCCAGACCCAGGGTAGAAGGTACTGAGGTATGGCAGTTTAACTGATATTTCATCAGGCCAGGGGGGTGTTTCACCAAGCTATTCGTAAGTTACAAACGACTTTACGAACGACTGGTGATCTCTTCTTGTGCTAAATGCGATAGCACACTTTGTTTATTGGGAATCTGATTAAGCACAAGAAGGGATCACCAGTCGTTCGTAAAGTCGTTCGTAACTTACGAACAGCTTGGTGAAACACCCCCCAGGGCAGATAGCTCAGGACCTGTAAGATTTCTCAATCACAAATTTCTTCTTAAACGTGAAAGATATGGAGATTTCACTTATTACATTAACAACAAATGCTATTTTAACCATGAAAGAGTACTTTTATTATTTTGTAAACATGATTCTTTATCTCTTTCAGATCGAGCTTCTGGTAAAGGAAAATGAGAATGGCAAAGCGATATGGAACAGTAAGTTGAAGAGGAATGCTTTCTTTTGACATATTTTTGGTGGATTTGACCAACTTTTTTCAATCTTCAGACTTGCGCACTATTCTATCAATCACAGGCAAAGTATGATATATTAAAGAGATAGTTCAGCAATGGTTTTGATTTTCAAATGATATTCAAACCCTGTGCAAACAGTTGATGTATGTTATGGAAAAGTAATGAGTAGTTTTTGAAATTATTGCAAAGCTACATATATAGACTGCTTCTGTGCAAATAGTACATTAAAATTAATTGAAATAATTTTGTAATCGATTATATTATGGTCGATTCATTCATATTTTATTCCCCCCAAAATGTGGATGTATAACAGTTTATTTAAATATAATTATATGGCTGGTAATATATATTTAAATGGACATATATCTAACATAGGTGCCACCACGATTCGCCCAATCAGCACACAACATGTAAATTATGGACAATGTTGAATTTGATTTTCCTCAAAAAAACAGAATTTTACTTTCTGAATTATCATTCTGCTTCAATATTCATAGTTGTTTTCATCCTACTGACCAAATGAGTTGAAAACCCGAAGGGCCTTTACCCCACTCCTGAACATCCCCTTTAATACCCACTGAACAAAATAACCTTATAGATGTATAGTACCAGTGGCAAATATTTTGATATCTCTTTTTATACCCCCGCCAAATGAAGTTTGAAGGGGGTACATATATAGGAATCAGCGTACGGTCATGCAGGCGGGTGGTTGGCAGTCGGGCGGTCGGGCAGTTGGGCGGTCGGTCCGTTGCAAATTTTGCGGATTGAACGACTTTTTCAGTTTTCAACCAGTCCTCACAAAAATTGGGTCACACATTGGTGTTGAGATTAAGATGTGCAAGACACATTTTTTGTATTTTTTGTAACCAAATTTGGCGTGTGTGTTTGCCAATATGTTCTCTACAAGATTGCATAGTGTAATTAGTGATATATCGTTTCAGTTTTTTATTTAAATGTAATTAATTATGCAAATATGCAAATTTTTATCAGAAATTCACTTTTCTGTCAATTTTTGTACCCAGCAGTCATAAAATCCCTGTCAAAATGTGTTATTTGAAAGAATAAGCTATCCATTGTGTAAATGCATCATTTTCAGTTTGAATTGTTATTTAGCATTATGTAAATTAGGCATTTATTAATTTTACGCATTTTTTAATTCAATTTCTTTTTTTTTTCTTTTTTTTTTTAAATTTTATGTTTGTCTTTGTTTTCGTTCTATTATCTTATGTATTTCTTTGTTTTTATGATGTAGAATTGTTACTTGTACTCACAAGTGACATAACCTTCATAGAAGAATCCATTGTAAGAGAAGACTGAGACAATATCTGTGAAATTCCTTCTGACACTCATACTCTTTACACACAAACAAATGCAAAATGGCTGTTTTTTCGTGACTTGCCGTAAGAAAACATGACGTAACTCTGTAACCGAACATCAGGGGTACACATGTTTGGTATCAAAAGTTGCGCAAAACTTGAGAAAAAAAAGTCATGAAATGGCAGCGTATAATCTTTTTGCGTTACAACGCACTCGCAGTTAATGTCGAGGGGGCGAGGGGGACTTTTAGCCCCCCTAGTCTTTTTAGGGTTAAGGTGAAGAAGTGCAAGACACATTTTATGAATGTGTTGAAATCTGCATTGCTGTGGTAACGGCATATTTATGGTAATTAATCAGGTAAAAATCTTGTGAATCCAACTACTTCCTCTGTTCTTGACCAGTCATCATGAAATTTGGGTCACACATTGGTCTTTAAGTGAAGATGTGCAAAACATACTTTTTATCTGTGTCGGAAACTGTGTTGCCATGTAACAGCATATGGCAGTGAGTCGGATATGTGATAAGGCGGGCGTATTAATCACCTTCAGTGATATTTCTACCTTTTTCTGAGCAAACAATTAACAGGGCATGAAGAATTGATACAGAACCATAAAATTAGTTAGAAAGAAAACAAATTTCATTTGATTTTCAGCTTTTACCGAAACCCTCCATTGGTTTTATTTAATCATAAAAGTGGTTTTTAAAGTCAGAATCAATGATTTATATAATACATGCACAGGGAAACCTCATTTTAAGGAGCACGGATACAATGAGGTACCTGTTGTGATAAGGCAAAATTCCCGGTCGTGTTTTCTTTTCTGTGTTGTTTAATGGATAGAGCACTGTTTACAACAAGCTCAGATATAGTGAAATTTTGGTTAAAATGAGGCTTTTCTACCATCCCATTATAAAAAAGAAAGAAAACACAAGCAATTTTGTTCGGTTTTAACAAGTACTGAAAAGATTGTTGGGTTGCCCATTGATTTGTCATGAAATATTCAGACAAAAGCATTGCTTCACAGTGCAATGCAGTAACTTCAGTGTTGTGTGCAATTATGTACATCAAAGTAATTGATAAACACAAAACCTCACATCAAGCTTACATACATTGCATGTTATTATTGTGCTTTCGAAATTCTCCCTATCGCATATAGCCCTCCGAATCTGAACGTGTGTGGCGCTCTAATTATTTTACCTTTTATTCTTGGGGTACGAACTTCCGGTCCACGTACATCCCGTACAATAGGGACCACGGTTTCCCACTAATTTTATGAATTTTAACTCTAAAGCTAACCCTGACCCTTACCCTAACCCTAAACCTAATGCTATACCTAACCCTGACCATAACCTTAACCCTAGATAAATTGTTCACTGATTAATTCATCCAAAAAAAGCGATTTCTAGATCACTTTGCGCCGACAACAAACTCTGACCGGAAGTATATGTTCCAAGAGCAATCGATCAGATATCGGTATCGCGAGGTGATATCGCTGGATATCGGCTATATGCGATAGGGAGAATTGCAAAGTTGTGTTCCTAATTTCTGAGCACGGAGATCGCACGGACATTGAAAATAATAATACTGCCCTGCTAATTTCCACAAGCAACTCCACATGTACAGCACAGTCACAAGCTACATACGGTGCAGCGGTGCAAATTTTAAATGTTAGAGTGCCAATTATCTCAATTAGATGCTGGTGATTAAAGGTTTAAATACTGTAATTCACTTTCTTTCTTTAAATTTTACAAAGCAAATCATAGCTGCAGTAGCATGAATGTAATATGTGGTTATGTATGATATCAATGTCCCAAGCATTATATTTTATGTATTAAGCATATGTTTGTTTACAACAATAAGAAAAAACCCTTGTATATGAATTTGTACATGTATTATATAATGATAAAAACTTTCTTAATTTGATGTTATCACTCCTTCTCTCTAATTTTAGAGATCTACACGTATGTCTCCTGAGCCAGTGGCAGAGAAATGGATAAGGAAAAAAGAAGATCCGCCATGGCTTGAACAGAAGTACATAAATGATGACATAGGTATGACATGATTTACATTCTATTTACATACTCACACCATGTTAGATATATGTTATGTTCCCAGGACATGTAATACATAGTTTTCATTAACCCATCCACGTACAAGTGCCACATTTTGTGGTTTCTTATCATAACTCATGAATTATGAGTAGAAAAATGAAGGAAAATAGCTCAAAAGAAAGAGAAAAATAGTTTCAATTTAAGCCTATTTTTATCACCATGTAATGTACGAGTTGATCGCAGGATTTTTCTCAAGAGAAATGATAAAAAAACCTCAAATTGGCAATGCTTTGAATGATTGAAAATCCACTATTTCTCATGCAAATTGGCAATGTTTGACCATAAATATATATAATTGTTGTTTTATTTATTTGTAATTCATTACACCTCTTCTGGAAGTGTCATTAAAAGAAATAAAAAAATATGTTGCCAATTTGAATGATGAAATAGGGATTCATTCCAACTGAAAATAAAAATGTGAGTGGATGGGTTAAGGTAGTGTGATGCAATAAAAAATTGGAGCAACTTAAATTTACGAATTTACCTGGCATGTGCTTGAATAAGCTGATTTTTTTAGCTCACCTGTGCCAAAGGCTCAAGTAAGCTATTGCCGTCTGTTCTTCTTTGGGTAGTCTGATTTTAACCAAACTTGGAAGGAATCATCCATATGGGTAAAGGATTCAAAGTTGTTCAAATGGTTTGTGTGGCCCCCAGGGGGAGGGCCCCCAAGTCGGCAAAAGTCTGTCAATTTCAAAAATCTTCTCCAAGTGTCAATTTGTTTTGTATGTAGATGTATACCTAAAATGTGAAGAATAAAAGTTGTTCATGACAATTTATGAAACAGAATACAGGGTACAAGTTTTCTGTGGTCTGTGAAGAACCTAATTTATTGGGAAGACTTGTGAAACCATGTGTTTTACTTTTTGAGAAGTTGCTTTTAGGTGGAGCTACATGTAAGAAAGATCTCTATCCTCTGTCTGTTTTACAGGATATGGCCTTTTTTCGAAGAAGAAAATTGGCATAGGAGAATTCATCATAGAGTACAGGGGGGATCTGGTGGCAGAGAAACAGCTCGACGACAGTGGCATCTTAGAGGAGCGTAGAAGAGACTACATGTATTTCTTCAGACATAATGAGAAAACTTATTGGTAAGTGTAGCCTGAGTCGGATCCAAGTACTGTGATTACTTGTATAGGTAATAGATAAGTGTATAAATTGCATACAAAAATAAGGTAAGTCCACACATGTAACGTAAGTATTGTAAATCATTTTAAGCTTCCAGCTCTATTTATAAATAAAAGTGTGACACTGATTTCTTTGTCAGTAAATATTACTCTTTGCTACCTGCAAATGCAATAATTAAATTATAGATACAATTTCATACTTGATTTATTTAGGTTGTCTGATTCTGTAACATTAAAATTGTGACTATCATAAAATGACAGATTCCAATTAATAATGTACCAGTTCACGTACAATACTTGTGAACAATGATAATCAAGCTAATGCATTTACCATGTGTGTATTAATATTAGATGTGAAAGCTGTCCTCAATTTTCATTATCCACAAATAATGTGTGTATGGATGATTGGTATGGATGCATGATGTCCTCAGTTCTACCTGTGTACCAATACTGTTGATGTGTGTATAATGTGTAAGATGACCTCAATTTTCATTATCCACAAATATTGTGTGTATGGCTGATTGGTATGTGTCCTCAGTTCTACCTGTGCACCAATACTGTTGATGTATAATGTGAAAGCTGACCTCAATTTTCCTTTTTCCTAAATATTGTGTTTATGGAAGATTTGGAAGATTGGTATGTGTCCTCAGTTCTACCTGTGCACCAATACTGTTGATGTATATGTAATGTGAAAGCTGACCTCAATTTTTATTATTCACGAATAATGTGTGTATGGATGATTGGTTTGGAAGCCTGATAATAATTATAATACAAGATATTTATATAGCGCAAAATTGCTGAAAGCCTCTATGCGCTGAAAGGTTACACAAATAGAAATACATGAAAATCTACAAGCCAAATTGAGAGTAACAAATTACAGATAAGAAGAGTAACAACTGATGTACAAATATAAGGCTAGATCTGAACATTACAGGTAAGCAAGCCGAAACAAATGAGTTTTTAACAAAGTTTTGAAAATGTTCCCTGTTCAGCATTGCGGATATGAAGGGGTAAGTTGTTCCATAGAAAAAGGGCGGCAAAAGAAAAGGATCGTTGACCGTAAGATTTAGAGGGAATATGGCAAGGAAGCTGGAGAAGAGCTTGAGTTGAAGAACGCAAAGTCTGTAATGGAATATAGCGATGCAGATGATCAGACAGGTAATATGGGGAAAGTCCGTTTATTGACTTAAAGATGAGGAGGAGGATTTTGTAGGCAATGCGCATGTCGACAGGTAACCAGTGAAGAGCTTGAAAAGTTGGAGTTATGTGGTGAGAAGGAGGGATACAGGTGATAAGGCGAGCAGCAATATTTTGTACACGTTGAAGTTTGGCAATGTCTTTCACAGGAAGACCATATAGAAGAGAATTGCAGGAATCAAGCCTGGAGGTGACAAGTGCGTGAACTAACCGTGACGTGGTTTCATGATCAAGGTAACGACGGATTTTACTTATTTTCCTGATGGCCATGAGGGCAGATTTACATTTTGTAGCAATGTGGTTTCTCATATTCAATGAAGAATCAAAGAGAACTCCAAGATTTCTGGCAGCTGGAGAAGGTGTGATGGTGGATTGACCAATTTGAAAGGTAAGAATTAGTGTTGTGAATCGGGAATCGAAAAAGATGATCTCAATTTTCGAGTCATTTAAGACAAGTTTGTTTTGTATTGCTCATGATTTTAAATCTTGAATACAGGTTTCAATTTTTGTGATAGCGTATGCACGGTCCTTGGGGTCAAAGGTAATGTAGAGCCGAGTGTCATCAGCATATATACTATTGATGAAACTCCAAGAGCAGAAATAAGGTCCTGCAAAGGAGCGCTAAACATGATTAATTCAAGCGGCCCTGCCACTGAACCCCGGGGAACACCACACCAAAGATGATGGCAATCCGAGTTGACATTATTGATAATGACAGACTGCTTACGGTTGTTCAGGGATGAGGAGAACCATTTCAAGGATGTGCCGCAAATGATGTTCTCAGTTCTTCCTGTGTACCAATACTGTTGATGTGTATATAATGTGTAAGCTGACCTCAATTTTTATTATCCACGAATAATGTGTGTATGGATGATTGGTATGTGTCCTCAGTTCTACCTGTGTACCAATACTGTTGATGTGTATATAATGTGAAAACTGACCTCAATTTTCATTATCCACAAATAATGTGTGTGTATGGATGTTTGGTATGTGTCCTCAGTTCTACCTGTGCACCAATACTGTTGATGTGTATATAATGTGTAAGCTGACCTCAATTTTTATTATCCACGAATAATGTGTGTATGGATGATTGGTATGTGTCCTCAGTTCTACCTGTGTACCAATACTGTTGATGTGTATATAATGTGAAAACTGACCTCAATTTTCATTATCCACAAATAAGGTGTGTATGGATGATTGGTATGGATGCATGATGTCCTCAATTCTTCCTGTGCACCAATACTGTTGATGTGTGTATAATGTGAAAACTGACCTCAATTTTCATTATCCACAAATATTGTGTGTATGGCTGATTGGTATGTGTCCTCAGTTCTACCTGTGTACCAATACTGTTGATGTGTACATAATGTGAAAGCTGTCCTCAATTTTCATTATCCACAAATAATGTGTGTATGGATGATTGGTATGTGTCCTCAGTTCTACCTGTGCACCAATACTGTTGATGTATATATAATGTGAAAGCTGACCTCAATTTTCCTTTTTCCTAAATATTGTGTTTATGGAAGATTTGGATGATTGGTATGTGCATGGACCTATCATGGATGGACTGCGCACGGATAGACTTCCTTTGATCTATGAGGTCCGCCGCCTCATAACAATTCAAGACATTCAGGTGTTTTAAACAATTAGCTGTATTTCTGATTAGGTAGTGCCTTCCTCTGAATAATAAAAGACAATCTGTTTTGAGAAGCATGTCAACCGTTCAGCCTTCGCTGGGAGCTCGTAGCTGATCTATTTACACACACTGTGAATTAGTTTTGGGGTGAGCGAAGGGAAATTTTGAAAAAAATTGTAGAAAGAATTTGGTCCGTAACTTTTCCGGACACCTCCGCACACGAAATTGAGATTGTTTCCATGAAAGATTAAACACTCAATAAACGATTTACAAGATATTTTTAAGGAAATATGATTCGGAAATGTGCGATATGGAGGCATTTCTCTGGCATGTTTTCTACAGTATTCTCATTTTATCACAAAAACGAAGCAACAATATAATCTGAAATTCACAGAATCGTATCTTTATAAGATGTAATACTACTGCACATGCACTTCAGCTCATGAAGTGGTTCTGAAATCTTCTGCGCATACAGAATATATATTCCTCAAAATGCATCCTACATTTTGTCATGCTTGTTTGGCGGCGGATCTCCCTCGATCAAAGAGCCAAACGCGTCAAATATTCCATTGTGATCTCAATGCACGCGACCGCTGTAGGAATAAATTACACTTCGTGCTGACTCCATTCCTTACACCTCTCTGGTATGTGTCCTCAGTTCTACCTGTGCACCAATACTGTTGATGTATATATAATGTGAAAGCTGACCTCAATTTTTATTATCCACGAATAATGTGTGTATGGATGATTGGTTTGGAAGCCTGATAATAATTATAATACAAGATATTTATATAGCGCAAAATTGCTGAAAGCCTCTATGCGCTGAAAGGTTACACAAATAGAAATACATGAAAATCTACAAGCCAAATTGAGAGTAACAAATTACAGATAAGAAGAGTAACAACTGATGTACAAATATAAGGCTAGATCTGAACATTACAGGTAAGCAAGCTGAAACAAATGAGTTTTTAACAAAGTTCTGAAAATGTTCACTGTTCCAGCATTGCGGATATGAAGGGGTAAGTTGTTCCATAGAAAAGGGGCGGCAAAAGAAAAGGATCGTTGACCGTAAGATTTAGAGGGAATATGGCAAGGAAGCTGGAGAAGAGCTTGAGTTGAAGAACGCAAAGTCCGTAATGGAATATAGCGATGCAGATGATCAGACAGGTAATATGGGGAAAGTCCGTTTATTGACTTAAAGATGAGGAGGAGGATTTTGTAGGCAATGCGCATGTCGACAGGTAACCAGTGAAGAGCTTGAAAAGTTGGAGTTATGTGGTGAGAAGGAGGGATACAGGTGATAAGGCGAGCAGCAATATTTTGTACACGTTGAAGTTTGGCAATGTCTTTCACAGGAAGACCATATAGAAGAGAATTGCAGGAATCAAGCCTGGAGGTGACAAGTGCGTGAACTAACCGTGACGTGGTTTCATGATCAAGGTAACGACGGATTTTACTTATTTTCCTGACGGCCATGAGGGCAGATTTACATTTTGTAGCAATGTGGTTTCTCATATTCAATGAAGAATCAAAGAGAACTCCAAGATTTCTGGCAGCTGGAGAAGGTGTGATGGTGGATTGACCAATTTGAAAGGTAGGAATTAGTGTTGTGAATCGGGAATCGAAAAAGATGATCTCAATTTTCGAGTCATTTAAGACAAGTTTGTTTTGTATTGCTCATGATTTTAAATCTTGAATACAGGTTTCAATTTTTGTGATAGCGTATGCACGGTCCTTGGGGTCAAAGGTAATGTAGAGCCGAGTGTCATCAGCATATATACTATTGATGAAACTCCAAGAGCAGAAATAAGGTCCTGCAAAGGAGCGCTAAACATGATTAATTCAAGCGGCCCTGCCACTGAACCCCGGGGAACACCACACCAAAGATGATGGCAATCCGAGTTGACATTATTGATAATGACAGACTGCTTACGGTCGTTCAGGGATGAGGAGAACCATTTCAAGGATGTGCCGCAAATGATGTCCTCAGTTCTTCCTGTGTACCAATACTGTTGATGTGTATATAATGTGTAAGCTGACCTCAATTTTTATTATCCACGAATAATGTGTGTATGGATGATTGGTATGTGTCCTCAGTTCTACCTGTGTACCAATACTGTTGATGTGTATATAATGTGAAAACTGACCTCAATTTTCATTATCCACAAATAATGTGTGTACATGGATGATTGGTATGTGTCCTCAGTTCTACCTGTGCACCAATACTGTTGATGTGTATATAATGTGAAAGCTGACCTCAATTTTCATTATCCACAAATATTGTGTGTATGGATGATTGGTATGTGTCCTCAGTTCTACCTGTGCACCAATACTGTTGATGTGTGTATAATGTGAAAGCTGACCTCAATTTTCATAGATCCACAAATAATGTGTGTATGGATGATTGGTATGTGTCCTCAGTTCTACCTGTGCACCAATACTGTTGATGTGTATATAATGTTTGAACTGACCTCAATTTTCATTAATTTATCCACAAATAATGTGTGTCCATGGATGACTGGTTTGTGTCCTCAGTTCTACCTGTGCACCAATACTGTTGATGTATATATAATGTGAAAGCTGACCTCAATTTTCATTATCCACAAATAATGTGTGTATGGATGATTGGTATGTGTCCTCAGTTCTACCTGTGCACCAATACTGTTGATGTAATGTGAAAGCTGACCTCAATTTTCATTATCCACAAATAATGTGTGTATGGATGATTGGTATGGATGCATGATGTCCTCAGTTCTACCTGTGCACCAATACTGTTGATGTGTATATAATGTGAAAGCTAACCTCAATTTTCATTATCCACAAATAATGTGTGTATGGATGATTGCAATGGAATGATGATGTCCTCAGTTCTACCTGTGCACCAATACTGTTGATGTGTATATAATGTGAAAGCTGACCTCAATTTTCATAGATCCACAAATAATGTCTGTATGGATGATTGGTATGTGTCCTCAGTTCTACCTGTGCACCAATACTGTTGATGTGTATATAATGTGAAAGCTGACCTCAATTTTCATAGATCCACAAATAATGTCTGTATGGATAATTGTATGAAATCATGATGTCCTCAGTTCTACAAGTGCACCAGTACTAGGTCCATTTACCATCATTGGCAAGAGCCAAAATCCAAAAACCCCTTTTGGCTCGCCTGCAGAGCAGATGTGTCGGCGTCACCATTTCCCTCAGCGGCGACGTCAAGTTTGCATAGTCGCGCTTCATAACATGTGGTTCTAATACCATGTGTCCTATTGTCTTGAAACCGGACTCAAATGATCTAGTAGCGTGTCCTCTTTCACAAGCTCCCTATATTCTGAGTTTGATCTAGGTTTGGGGATTTTATAACCTTTTAAACTTATGTTCAAGTTTGGCTATGAAAAAGGCGTTAACATTCCAGGTAAAAGTTTTCATATAGTCTAGTTTGAAACCCTGTGATTCAGATACTGTTTGTCCAGGAGACATGAAACATTATTCAAATAATCCAGGAGAATGTTTACTTGTATGTAATACATATTCTGTGTTTCATTCTGGAATAGTGATGACATAACCTTTTAAAATTGGTTGAAGTTGATTTAAGATTTTCAAGCAAGTGGCACCTGTACATGTAAAAACCATCATTTGCAAAAGTTTACGACCACCTGCAGTATGGGTGGGTGCACCGATTAATGGCCTGGATTTTCTTTTTGCATTGAAATATTGTGTCATATGGTCAAGGCTCGACATAACTAGTAATCTGGTTTCCCAGGGCCGCCAAATATCAATTTTAGACCACCAACATTCCAGAAAAGCCCCAATCTGGTGGCCCTATTGAGCCACTAAAATGTCAATTTGAGTTTTTTAGAGCTATGGTGTTTTGGTATTTCCAAAAATGGTTAATGTACCTCTGTTTTCGGTTAACTTTTTTCAGTCTTCAGGCATTTCTTCCTCATGAGCACGTGCTTGTTAATAGTTTATTGTTATTTGTATGTTTCTGTTAGCAGATATCCATACATGTTCTTTATGATTTCATATGTAGGGACATTTGTGACACTCCTGGAAAATGCATTGACTGAGACTTTAAAGCAATATCCAAACTATACAAAGTATTGGCTCATATAAAGTTGTGATCATATTTGTTATCTTTTCAGTATTGATGCCTTTCAATCAACTAGCCTGGGCCGATATGCCAACGATGCCACTGGAGTAGAAGAAAACAGCCACGTCAAGAAACTCTATGTTGATGGATATCCCCACTTGGTCATATTTGCTAAGAAGGAAATAGCACTTGGAGAAGAGATTCGATACGATTATGGGAATCCATTGGCTCCTTGGAGGGTAAGTGGTATACAATATGTTTAATATAACAGTAAATTTGGTGGTTTTAAGATGCAGGGTCTCAATTAGTGTTTTTTGATATGTTATGCCTACTGATGTAACAAGATATCAGCTATTACGGGGAAAATTGCTTGGTCCCACCCTCTTTGTTATATCGAGTTTTCCCTGAATTATGAAAGTGTAAGACTCTCAAATTGTAAGACTCTCAAAGTGTATGGTTGGGAAATTCTAAAAATTTGTGTTTTGTTTGTAATGAAACTGCCTCGCTACATGTATGACCCAGCCAGTATTACACAATTTCCTCCTGAAGCTTCATAAATCAGTGTCTAATGCCATGGTACCACCTTTACATAGTATGTAAAGCCACTTAGCAAGAGCCATGTATAGCTATCTTAGGAACTTGGGGCAGTATGTGGCTAACTTGTGGCAAATACAGCATGTACGCAGCAGCATGTGGTAGTAAATAGTAATGGGACTCTTACAGGGTCTGTGTGACGCCTTCTGCCACATAAAATCAGTCCTATCTATGGCCTTGTCTCTTAAGTGGCAGTAACGAGTATACCCTCATAGCACTATGTTACAGTTACATGTACATTTATGGAACTTCCAAAATTTGCCTTACGTTGCTCATACGAGACGGCTTTACGTAAAGGTGTGACCATGGCATTAGTTTTGAATGAGACCCTGTTAGGTTTGGAACACTTTATAATTTGAGTTCTGGCACAAGCAATATAGAACTGTAATATTTTTCCATTCAATTATAATGAGGACTTCTGCAATTTTTTGATTAACATATGAGCAATGTATTTTAGAATAAATCCAGGGATTCTTGATAGATTTGAAGAATGGATGCACAATTCTGTTTTTTTTTGTGTGCAAATTTACATCGTCATTTCACAACATTGTTCTGCAACACTGACTTCAAATTTTTTGTGACGTGCAAGAAATGCATTGATGATTATTTTCTTCTCAGAAAAAACTGCTTCTTTTCAGTTAGCCAACAGCCCAAACCTTGTAAAGCGTTACTTGAAATAGTTTAAAAATTAAAAAGCGTACACACGTCACAGACGTTTGGCGTTAAATAAACATGTTGAAAAAAATTGTTTTCTGCGTCCTTCTGCAATTTGAATATGCACTAGGTGGGGTTCAGTTTTCTTCCTGGGATAAATTTACAAGACTAATTAAAGGTATTTCCCAACAAAAGCGATACAATCATTGAAATTGGATAGCCCTGGGTTTTACAATTTCAAGGTTGAATTTTGTCCGTAATGTCATGCTTGGAATTGCCCTTAGATATTTTGGGTTTTTTTAATTGTGAAAAATTTTGAGTCAGACATGGGTTTCCTTTTATGCAACTCAATCGAGCTAATATTCAAAACAGGAGGGAAAATAGTTTTAAAGGAGAAAACTGTGATGAAATTGCTAAGGGTCACTTAAAAAAAATCACAGAAACTGCTTGCAGAAAACTTCCGGAAAAGGCCACTGTATTCAGAAAATTTAAATATACATTTAGATATTCATTCAACTTCAAAGGTGGGGTATTGTTAGTGCTGTACTGGCTGTCATCCATACTGAGCTCTGTGCCAGGGATGATGTTAGCAGTTTCTGTGATTTTCGAAAAAAAATAACCTCTTGCGATTTCACATTTTTTTTACTCTTTTTTAACTCTTGAAGCTAACTTTAACATTTTTAGATGTGCTTGGTAAGGAGTATTTCAGCTAATCTATGCCCAATTATGATGTAATGTTCTGGATTTTAATATGTGTCATTCTAAAGAAGTGATCAGCATCTTTTGATGCTCAGTGTATTTTGTTGCCTTATATTTCCAGATGAAAACAACAGAACATGTTCCTGAATCTACTTGTGGTGATGACTCTATGGACTGTTCCCCAGTAGAATTATCCCAGAGGGATGAGAACCACGTATGTGATCCCAAAAGCTTGTGTTCCGTCCGTGACAGAAAGTCAGGTGATGAATCTTCATCAAAGAGTGCAGGTAGCTGTGATGAGACATTAGAAGAGGACAAGCCACAGGATAATGTTCCTGAATCTACTTGTGATGATGACCCTACAGACTCTTCCCCAATAGAATTATCCCGGAGGGATGAGAACCAGGTGTGTGATCCCAAAAGCTTGTGTTCCGTCCGTGACAGAAAGTCAGGTGATGAATCTTCGTCAAAGAGTGCAGGTAGCTGTGATGAGACATTAGAAGAGGACAAGCCACAGGATAATGTTCCTGAATCTACTTGTGATGATGACTCTATAGACTCTTTCCCAATAGAATTATCCCGGAGGGATGAGAACAACGTTTGTGATCCCCAAAACTCGTGTTCTGTCCATGACAGAAAGTCAGGTGATGAATCTTCGTCAAAGAGTGCAGGTAGCTGTGATAGGACATTAGAAGAGGACAAGCCACAGGATAATGTTCCTGAATCTACTTGTGATGATGACTCTATAGACTCTTCCCCAATAGAATTATCCCAGTGGGATGAGAACCAAGAATGTGATCCCAAAAGCTTGTGTTCCGTCGATGACAGAAAGTCAGGTGATGAATCTTCGTCAAAGAGTGCAGGTAGCTGTGATGAGACATTAGAAGAGGACAAGCCACAGGATAATGTTCCTGAATCTACTTGTGATGATGACTCTATGGACTCTTCCCCAATAGAATTATCCCAGAGGGATGAGAACCACGTATGTGATCCCAAAAGCTTGTGTTCCGTCAGTGACAGGAAGTCAGGTGATGAATCTTCATCAAAGAGTGCAGGTAGCTGTGATAGGACATTAGAAGAGGACAAGCCACAGGATAATGTTCCTGAATCTACTTGTGATGATGACTCTATAGACTCTTTCCCAATAGAATTATCCCGGAGGGATGAGAACAACGTTTGTGATCCCCAAAACTCGTGTTCTGTCCATGACAGAAAGTCAGGTGATGAATCTTCGTCAAAGAGTGCAGGTAGCTGTGATAGGACATTAGAAGAGGACAAGCCACAGGATAATGTTCCTGAATCTACTTGTGATGATGACTCTATGGACTCTTCCCAAATAGAATTATCCCAGAGGGATGAGAACCAAGAATGTGATCCCAAAAGCTCATGTTCCATCCTTGACACAAAGTCAGGAGATGAATCCTCTACAGAGAGTGCAGGTACCAGTGATGAGACATTAGAAGAGGATGAGACAGAGGATCATATTCCTGAATCTTCATGTGGTGATGACTCTGAGGACTCTTCTCCAATAAAATTATCCCGGAGGAATAAGGACCAAGAATACGACCCCCAAAGCTCATTTTCCTTCCATGACACAAATTCAAGTGATGAATCTTCCTCAGAGGGTGCAGGTAGCTGTCATGTTTTCACTACCAAAAGCACAAAAAATAAGAGAGTTTGGGACAAAATTGATTACTGTCCTTACTGTTCAAAGTCAGGAGGGAATATCAGACGCCATATGTTAACAAAGCACAAAAAGGAAACTGAAGTGCGAGAAATTCTTCTTCTGCCAAAAAAATCAAAAGAGAGAAAAAGAAAGATTGCCCTGCTGAGGAACAAAGGTAATTACATGCATAATAGAACTGTGTGGGAATCTGGAAAGGGATGTATAGTTCCCATGAAAAGGAGAAAAGCAGGAAACGGTCAAGAATCTTCAAAGGACTATCTGCCCTGTCAATATTGCTTGGGTACTTACCTTAAGAATGATTTATGGAAACATATGAAAGCTTGTCCAGAAAATACAAAGAAAATCTGCAGTAGAAGAGTCCAAGCAAGTGCAAAGATGATGCGTGGAGTCAGACCAGCAGCCTCTGTGGCACTGAAAGACAAAGTCTTGAGCAGAATGAACTGGGATAACATAACAGAATGTGTCTTCAGAGATGATGAGATACTTGTATATGGGGCTAGACTCCTTCAGACACACCCTGAACCTCACCAAGTACATTTCATATCCCAACAAATGAGGAATGTTGCCAGATTGGCACTGGAAGCTCAAAAGTTAGATGCCCAGATAACATGCATCAAGGATTGCATAGATCCTGGCAAGTTTGATGTGTTGGTTAGAGCAACAAGAAATATTGGTGGCTTTGATGATATGAAAAACACTTTCGAGACACCATCTTATCCACGAAACATTGGATTCGAAATCAACAAGATAGCCACACAAATGTTATCTCAGGCTGTGAAGGACTCGGATAAAGGCACCCAAGACAGAGTAAGAGAATTTCTGGAAGTTTCTAAGTCAGATTGGCGTGTAGAAGTGACAGCAGCAGCACATCACACAATTGCCAGGCAAAAGATTGGAAAGAAGAACCTCCTGCCAATTGCGGCCGACATAACCAAACTAACAAACTACTTAAATACTGAAAGTGCAAAGTTGAGGAGTTCAATTGAGACAGACAGCTTTTCGGCATCAAAATGGAGCGAGTTCTGCCAACTGACCCTGACTCATGTCGTACTTTTCAACAGGAGACGAAGTGGTGAAGCAGAAAGGCTTCTTCTATCACAGTACCAGTCTTCAGATCCTTCAACTTGTGCCTCGCCTGACGTAATGTCTAGTCTGACTTCTGTCGAGCGATCATTAGTCAGGCACCTGACAAGGATTGAGGTTCGGGGAAAGCGTGGAAGAGTAGTTCCGATACTATTCACAAAATCTATGGACAGAAATATCCAATTGCTGAATCAGACACGCGTCAACGCAGGTGTTGATGAAGGCAACCCATATGTCTTCGCAAGATGTAACTTCGGCTCGCAGTCACACCATCGAGCGAGTGATTGCTTAAGGACCTTCTCTGAAAGATGTGAGGCACAGCACCCCAAAACGCTCAGGTCAACAAGACTTCGCCGACACATTGCAACGATGTCGCAAGTCCTCTCGTTGAAAGACCATGAACTAGATCTGTTGGCAGCTTTCATGGGTCATGATGTGAGAATTCATCGTGAGTTTTACAGGTTGCCCGAGAGCACGTTACAACTTGCCAAGGTTTCGAAGGTCCTGGTCATGATGGAGAGGGGAACCCTTGGAGAGCATCAAGGGAAATCGCTTGATGAGATTGACATTTCTCTAGAAAGTATGTTTCGCTCAATTTATTTAAATGTAATTCTCAATTAGTTTGTGAAATACATTTTGTGAGAATAGAAAGAAAAGGCAAAGGTGATGTTGAACAATTAAAGTGGAATAAAACACAGACACATTCTTGAATTCAGAGATTACAGAACAATACAAGAAGGGAATTAGAAAAATATTGAACAAATTTGGTTGAACGGTTCAAGAATTACGTTTGTTCAAAGTTTATTTGATCCTTGTTATGGAGTATTGTTAAATTGGCAACTCTACCAGCATTTAAGATGAAAGTGAAGAGAATTCTCCATTGGTTTTGTACACAAACTTTCACTTATTCTCACTTTTTATCAAATATCTAATTTGCGTTTGCTTGTTGTGCAAGTATGATTCTACATGTTTTTTTTTAAAGAATTTAGATACTTTCTCTACTGACACTTCAGAAAACTGCAAATTATTGAAAATGTGTGTACATATCTCCATAACAAGGATTAAATAAACTTTGAACAATCGTAACTCTTGAACCGTTAACCCTAAAAAGGCTCGGGGGGGGGGGGGGGGGGGCGTAATTCGCCCCCCCCCCTTTGAGTCCTAGACGTTTCGCGCAAAATGTCTGTGACGCGAAAAGCAGTTGTCACGGCATTTCATGACTTTATTTTCTCGAATGTCAAGCATCTTTTGAGACCAAATTTGTGACGGTCCGGGTAGGCGGTTCCCAAGTTACGTAACATTTTGTACTTGCATGTCACCCCCAAAATCGCTCAAAAACGTGATTTTGTGTACATTTCCAATACAAATTGTGTGTTCAGCCAAAATTCATAAATGTATGATTATTCTTACTTTTATTGGTTGAAATAAATTAATTTTGTGCTGTTTATGACCGCAAAAGTGTCCCCGACAAATTTCATAAAAAAAACAATAGAAAACAAAAGGTTGAAAAACAAGGAAATACATAAGAAATTTGAAAAAAAAACACAATAAAATAGATAGGAAATCAATTTTGATTCAGGATTTTTTTCAACTAAACTTGTTAAGAATGCTAAAAAGAGTGTCCAGACACAAAAATTAGCAGTGTTGGAGCTTTAATGAGTGATTTACAGCTTAATCATGATTTTACACATAAATTAGCATAATTAATTGATATGAAATTAATTACTGGTAATTAACTATACAGTCTTGTAGGTAACGTGCGTGCTGATTTTCAGTGCGATGGCGTGATTGACAACGGAGATCTCCTCCAGATATAGCATAGATATAGCATAGCCAAAAAAGCATAGCATAGCCAAAAAAGCCCAGCCTGATTAGGGTTAAAACAAATTTGCTCAAAATTTCGTTATTTATTGTTCTGTACTCTCTGAATTCAGTGAGATTTCTGGGTTTCATTTCCCTTTAAAGTAAATTCTTTTTTCCTGAACTAACAAATAATTCTAGTCAGTTTTCAGGATCAAGAATTTTTGTAAAGCTTTTTCTGAAATAGTATCTCTTCAGCCATTGGAGACAAAGATGGAAAGCTTTTGGGCTAGGACTTGGGGGAAGTACATAATTTGATGACCATTCGCACTGGAAAGACAGGTAAAATCTGTGGCATAATGAACTATTTTAAATTGTTAAGATCATGTATAGTTCTTTCAATGTCTCAAAAATTGGTACTCTTCCTTAACCATGTATGCAACACTTATTTAAACTCATTTGTTTGACTGTGCATTGGTTGCTAGGCAAGGCTGCATCTTGGCAACCATTTGACCTTGGGGCAAAATATTTCAGTGGTCTCTGTCGACAATCCGGGGAATGTTTGGTGCTAGATTAAAGAAAATTGAAGGGGGTCGGATGACACCCATGGGTTGATTTGACTGTGGATTGACCCCATGATAATTTGGGGGTGTACTGGTCTCTCCACTTTCAGCTGATGAGGAGAACGAAGAAGAGGAAAATCACAGAAGCGATGACACACAAGAAGAGGACAATGAAGGTTTGCAGAAAGGTGAGGACTTGATCGTGCAAAATGGAGTATGTGACACCTAGTACACTTTATATGCTTGGACTGCTTAAGAATAATGTAGTTTTTGGGCCCTAACCTAATTTTGTATAGAGGGATGATTGAGGGCTGAACAAGATCAGTCAACACACACAAACACAAACACAACACACACACACATACACACACACACAAATGAATTGAAAGGTCTTGGAATATCTGCATTTATTTCAGCAGAGTTGTCACATTGCTAGCACTCAGTGGCATGTTGGTGAACTGCTCTGTAATTGTCTATTTGTACACGAAATTCCAGAAATGTTGTAGTTTCTCTCCAACCACAATTGTTGGGTGATTTATATCTTATCTTTCTATAATTTGGCTAATCTTGCATGTATGTTTGGCTGAAAATTTCTTGAAACCTACCACCTCAATCGCAAAATTTCACCATCTCCGGTT
Source organism: Arbacia lixula (assembly GCA_963669155.1). Taxonomy (NCBI): domain Eukaryota; kingdom Metazoa; phylum Echinodermata; class Echinoidea; order Arbacioida; family Arbaciidae; genus Arbacia; species Arbacia lixula. The sequence continues at coordinate 2,986,289 of OZ022577.1, read as the reverse complement.
AAATGTACTGTAGAATGACCTTGGGGGCTTAGATTTTGTGTTGCTGATCGATATATAGATTAATTTTTCTGAATCGTCGCTTTTTTCAGCTCACCTTTGCGTGCTATGTACTGAACAAGTGGTCACGTGGAAATTCTCTTTATGACTGCACAGCATAAATTCATGGGCTGCAGAGCAGATCCTTGGTTCTTGCGGACCCGAGAGCAGTGGCGTGCACTCAGGGCACTCTGCAGAGCACTCTGCAGAGCGGCTGTTTTTAGCCATTTCAAACAAAATGCATGTATTTCAATGAATGGTTTGGTCAATCAAAAAGACCATTACGCAGTATTTTCAATGTCTGGCAAGGTGTGAAAAGGGGGGTCTGAAGGACCGCACATACCTATACTGCCATTATAGGTGTCCCCCCCCCCCCCCCCCCCCCCGGGATAATTATAAACACACAGACAAAAAGTGTCTTGCACTGCATGCTCTCTACATTTTGCATTTTTACGGTCTTCCGATTAAAATTCACAACATGATTAATGTTTCAGAGTTCAAGCCAGCACAGGAAAAGACAATAACAGAGACTCCAACCCCAAACACCTCTTAAGCGGGAGATTCTCCTGCCGAGACCCCCTAGCAAGCGGGAGACTCTGACTTAATGTGTGTGAACGCCGCGTAGCCTACATCACCGGTGCAAAGCATGAAATTGTTTGCGGCCGGAGGACATTTTTAGGGTATTAGAAGCTCTCTGTTGCTGTCTTAGGCTTATTTTTTAACATGATGACAACACTAAATGAGGTCAAATCCACTGATTGAGATTCATTTCTTTTCAAAAAGGTAGTTGGGCCAGAGAAAAAAATAGAAACACAGCTAGGGCTGGAGAAATTCAAACTCAAGCGGGAGGGCAGGAGATTTTGTGAAAATGGACTCAAAGAGGGAGATCTCCCGCCGAAAACGGGAGAGTTGGAGTCTCTGCAATAATAATGGAGGGAGATTATTTTTTCTCATAATCATTTATTATGGTGACAGATTTCATTAATTGCGCTCTCATCAAAAAGATTGATGAACCGGTTTTCAAGCTATTGCGATAAGAATTCGCGCAAATGGGTAGATCTGTTAGTATTAAAAAAGCATGTTAAATAAGTTTAGATTTGGGAATTTTTTTAAATTTCAAAGCTTTATGCCCCAAAGTCATAACCCTGCGATAATAGATCCTGAATGTCTTTAGTTTTTTTTTAATTAGTTAATGAAAAATCTGCCAAAATTGTAGATCAAAAGAATTCATACCTCTTTTTCAAGAAAATTACATACTATTTAGAGCCTTCATGTTGATTCATTGTTTGCCAAGTTATACCGTGATTGCAAAGAATTTTTTTTTCATTACCGGTACTTGGCAGATAATTAAGATAACTGGGCGAGGTTTGCAGGAAAAGTTTTAGCTGATACGTGTACTTTCAGAAATTTGCCTGCAAGTGATTGACAGGGGCTTTTAGAATACTCCAGTATACTTTCACAGTAGTCAAGATACTTCTCATGATAATGAGTTTGAACTGTACCTGATGACCTGTTGTAATAATAAGCACAATGAGGCTTACACATGTACCTTAAAACAGCAATTAGAAGCGCATATAGCCATGTGAATTAATAAGTGAGAGCCCTTCAAAGACACCTTTTCTCCATGCACTTGTAATGTTTTCCGGAATTTCAATGTATTGTGAAGAACGGATTGTTGTATAATTGCTGCTCTAAAATATCTGTGTAGATATGTTTAAAATTGTTTATTTTACACAAAGATGCAGTTGGTGAAAACGAAGGGGAGGATGAAAGAGCGAACAGAACAGCACAGCACACAGAGGAGGAGGACTTTGATCTTCCCGAGGACAACCCCAAACCAGGTATATTTCAATAATTTCCATACCAGGATATATTTACCTGATATATTAGATAAAAGCTCATCTGGTTTTAAAAGATGTTATGTCTCATTGATTGCCAGTCAGGCGAGACTAGTTCGCAAACCGCCTTGTATTCTATAGTAATTATGCACATTTTGCATCTAAATTCTGTATGTGGCGTATTTTTAGCAATAATTGTACTGTAAAAGTAGCAATTTTTGCATGGTGGAAATTTTGCGTATTTCGTGCAATAAGAGAATGGTGTGAATATAGTGCATGAACATTTTTGTTTACGTTTTGTTCAGTGGTAATCGTCCAATTTTCCTGAATTACAAACCTGCTGAATTCTCCTTACTCAGTTAAGTGTGAACAATTAATTGTTCAAAAATATCCACTTTAATAGTAGGCCTACTTGAAAAAAAATGTCGGTATCAAAATTAATTTCTCAGACATGTATTCTTATTGTTTTATGAATTTCTTATGTATTTCTTTGTTTTTTAACCTTTTGTTTTTGTTTAGTTTTGGCAAATTTGTGGCTGACGTTTTGAAGCACAATAATGCTAATAATTTGGTCCGACCTGCATGTGCAAATAGCTACATACTAACTTAGAACCATACCCCTTGGGCGTCACAAATTTGGTGTAAAAATGTGCGAAATAAAAATTGTCTCGGCGAGTAATCGTGCAAAATTTTAATTGGCCAATGCTCCTCCAGGCATAAGAGACTGTGTCATGCTGAAAGATGTATTGTGCATAAACTTGATCTTGGAATTTCTCTCCAGTCATCTTTAACTTCAAGACTTTGCTTTTGAAATAAATATTGCTGGTCTATTTTTTTTTTTTTTAATCCTTATATTTTGTTTTCCCTTAAAGTTAAGAAGACTGGCGTAAAGAGGAACTATTCAAAACGGAAACCTTGGAAGAGTAATGAGAAAGCTGTCATCAGAGAATACTTTCAGGATGCCCTGAGAAGGGGGGACCTACTGAGGAAAGATGACTGCATAGCGTGTAAAGCACAACATTCATGTTTGGCATCAAGAAGCTGGGCACAGATAAAAGACTTTGTGCGAGCTGAGTATAAGCGACAGCTGAAATCTGTTGGATCTGGCAAGAAGAAGTAAATTCAAGTGTATGACACTACCATTCAATACAGTGTGTCCCAATAAAAAGGAAACTTGTTCTATCAGTGGGATATGTTCAATGCAACGCAATATGAAATCCAACCATATGCATCACAATCAAGGGCATTTCCTGCTCTTTGATTTTACACTAAACATATGGTGATTGATATCTCAATGCATGACCGAAAAGGGACAATCTAAATCCATGTACATTTCTAAATCAATTTGCGCAGAATAATGGTGTTGTTTTGATACAACCAAGCTCAGACTAGCTAATCCATGTCATAAAAAGAGGAAGAAATGTGACACAAGAGGCAAGAGAAATGCTAATCAATGTCTTTTCAACATGTCCCTTTGTTGTAACACATGTGGGACCGTGAACTAAGCCCTTAAACTCCTATTCTGCACAAATCAATTTTGACTTCACAATTTCTTGTAACTGGAGTCAAAAGAAGTGGATCAACTAAATTTTTGACAATGTAAACTTGTAATAAATCATTAAAGTTTTCAGATGAAATGAACTTGATTGATGGGTTTCCTTCTAGGATGCACTGTATAGTCTCACCGTTTTGCAGACTCAATACCCATAAACAATACATGATAATCACCCAAAAATTTTGAATTCTCTAGCATGTGGGCAAATGAAAAACAGAACTCATTCAATCTGACAGTCAAAAACTAGCATATGCACCCTCAGCTCTATAAACGAAAAATAGATTAGATATGTCTTACTTTTTAAAAAGTGCATGTGACATAAATTTTCTGTTAGTACTTGAAGCCTCAGAAAAAAAGCAATTATATTTTCTGAGGAACTGCAGAATATTTCTTCCTGAAAATGCATTCAAATCTTGAATTTAGAGGGAGACCTTATGAAGAACCCTGTCCATATTTTGCTCTAGCGAGTATTTAGTTTCAGATAACAGAATAGCTGGCACACACAAGCACCACTGAACTTTGCTGAAAGTTCAGTATTATTTAATTGCAGGACTCTATTTCTGCATTATCCTAAATGGTGGTAACCTATCTGAGCTAGTTTATCTTCATTTCCTATGTGTTGTGGAGGCCTCTTTATGATTATGTTAACAGAACCTGTCATATTCTTGAGCTACTAAGCAATTCCTGTCAGGACTCCAATAGGATGGAAGGCAAAAGGCGATGTACTAAGAATATCAAATATATTTTAAGTGGTCAGTAGTAGTCAGACATCACAGAGGAATTGAAAAGCTCTTCATGTGAAAATACATATTTAAGGCAAGTTATTAATAAAACTGCATATAAGCTACATTATTCTAAACTTATCATTATCTTGTGATCTTCTCCCCACTGGATGCAATTGGAGGGCTTGTCTTATATATTTTAGAGATGTACAGTTGAGGCCAAAAGTTTACATACACCTGGTAAGAAAACATATAAATATGATTTTTTACCACCATAAGAACATTGGGGATCCTTTATTTTGATGAAGATGGTTGGGTATGGTATCTACTTTATTTTCAAAGAGTATGTTTTCATAACAAAAATATTTAGAAACATATATATGGTTGATTGAACTTCAATTTGGATAAATTCAGTGGGTCAAAAGTTTACATACACTAACCAAAATTGGTGATGGTGGTACCTGTATTACCCTAAGTATTTTTTTCTTCTTTTATTTTTTCACTTGTTGGAGTTGTCAATAAGCTTTCTGTATACTACTCCTGAGGTTATTGTCAATTCCTCCAGCAAGATTGCAACAATCCAGTCCCATTTGCAGATTTAATTGGTCGAATACCATTGTACTTTTAGTCTGTCCATATGGTTTCTACAGAGATCTGGTCTGGAAATTTGACAACCCTCCATAATCTCCCCTTTTCTCTGTTTCACCCCTTTGTAAACTAATTAAAATGAATGTTTGGGTTTTTGTGGTGACTGAAGACACAATTTGAACAGGGTTACTACTTTTAGGCTGGTGTATTAATATGTTGCTACATGCTCCAACATCTTAATACACAAACAATGTGTAATCTCCATTGATAAACCCTATTGATTGTAAAATCAGATGATGAACCATGTAGCATCATGTTAATAAGCCAGCCTAGAGGTGGAAATATATTAAGATTAGGTCTTTAATTACCACATTAACCCAAACATTCATTTTAATTAGTTTTTAGAGTGGATAAACTAAGCAAAGGGGGATTGAGGAGGGGTTGTCACATGTCTAGACCAAATCCCTGTAGGAACCATATGGGCAGACCCCAAACATGGTATTCACCCAAGGAAACCTGCAAATATGACTGAATTGTTGCAGTCTTGCTGGAGGAATGGACAATAATCTCATAAGAAGTATACATGAAGCTTGTTGGCAGTTTCAACTAGTGAAAAAATGAAAAATAAGGCTAAATACAGGCAACACCATCACCAGTTTTGGTTAGTGTATGTAAACTTTTGACCCACTGAATTTATCCAAACTGAAGTTCAATCAACCATATATATGTTTCTAAATATTTTTGTTATGAAAACATACTCTTTGAAAATAAAGAAGATACCATACCCAACCATCTTCATCAAAATAAAGGATCCCCAATGTTCTTATGGTGGTAAAAAATCATATCTATATGTTTTCTTACCTGGTGTATGTAAACTTTTGGCCTCAACTGTATTCAGTAAGGTTTGATGTTAACCATTACTGATCTAGTTCATTCATTAATAGCTTGATATGTTCCTGATGGATGCCTGTTTGTATTATATGGCTCATAACTGTTGATCTGTATGCCTGTTTGTGATCAAACTTAGATGGTAGATGTCCCTTGGAGAGTTAAAGGTCACAGGCAGGGTCAACCAGCTTTTGGAGCCCAATATTTAGTTTTTTGGGAAGTTTTTGGGCACGTCTATATTATGGCTCATAACTTTGACCCATATGCCTGTTTGTGACCAAACTTGGATAGTAGATGTTTCTTGGGGCTTTTAAGGTCACATGAAGGTCAATGGTCACAGGCACGGGTCAGCCAACTTTTGGGATAAGATAAGATATATATTTGTTGCATATGTTAATGGGCGAAACATATTTTGGGTATTGCCTTGTCTTGTGCTGAAATGTTTCCTCCTAGTACCAAATATTAGGAATAACATGTAATTAACACCCTGTAACAAAGTAATGTGATCTGGTAGCTAGGTAGTGTGGAAGCACATACTTATTTTTTTGTTTGGTTACAATATACCAGCTTAATGATAATGATTTATTGAGGGGTGGGGCTTAGCTGGTCACACAAAAATAATGACAAAAAAAAGACCCACCCCTTAAGTTTTAGACATATCGGCGATAAAAAATACTGAAATGCATGCAATTCATGTGTGTGTTTTGATTAAGCGGTTTTATAGTTCTGTGTTATTGTTTAACTGTTGTATTGAAAAAAAAAGAGAATTATGCCAATTCATCCCAACGGTTTTGTAATTCAGGCAGCAGTGATGAATGCAAATTGCTGAAGAAAGTTTTACAGTTTTGGACTTAAAGGTAGCCGATTTATTCCTGCCTCAAACTGTGATTGCTATTTTTTTTTTTTTTTTTTTTTTTTTGTAAACCATCAAGAGTAGATGAACTGTTTAGATTTTGGGCAAAATCTGCCATCAATAAAGATCAAAGTTCAATTAACTTGGTCTGAATCAGTCATTTTCACACCATGAACAATATCTCTAGACTCCCTGGGTGGATATTCATCCAAAGTAGATGAACTGATTAAATTTTGGCCAAGATACAATGCAGGTCAAAGGTCAATGTACTTTGTCTAAAGATGCTTTTATAGTAGTATGCGAGATGGCGGAGGCATTCCAGTCGACTGCACGCAGTGGAATATTTCTAGTTTACTATGCTGAAAATCTTGTAATGAGTTTTATGTTTGGAGCAAATTGACCCTGACACGTTCTAGATAAAAAAAAAACATATTTTGGCCTCAGCCAGCATTTTGCAAGAAAAAAAAATACAGCATGCACACTGTTAAGTAATAAACTTAATAAAAAGGATATTTCTCTCAAAAAGAAACGCTCACTTCTATGCATTCTTTATTTTGTTGCAGCCTGTGAATGTTGGTAACACCCGAATTCTCATTATACATGTATCTGTGTCTGTTTATTTATAAAGAAATTTGAATCACATATTCAGTTGAACCTCATCATAAGAAGGTCTTTGAGACCATGAAAATTGTTATATATTGTTATATCAGGATTCTTATTATATAAGGGTAAAGAGCAAAGAAATAAAAAAGCTGGAGCAAGCCTTGTTAGAGGGCTTTGTTTATATTCACCCTCTTTATCAGGAGGTCCCACTGTTGTATATGGATGAATGGTATGAAATGATGATGTCCTCAATTCTTCCTGTGTACCAATACTGTTGATGTGCATATAATGTGAAAGCTGACCTCAATTTTCATTATCCACAAATAAAGTGTGTATGGATGATTGGTATGTGTCCTCAATTCTTCCTGTGCACCAATACTGTTGATGTGCATATAATGTGAAAGCTGTCCTCAATTTTCATTATCCACAAATAAGGTGTGTATGGATGATTGGTATGGATGCATGATGTCCTCAGTTCTACCTGTGTACCAATACTGTTGATGTGTATATAATGTGAAAGCTGTCCTCAATTATCATTATCCACAAATAGTGTGTGTATGGATGATTGGTATGTGTCCTCAGTTCTACCTGTGCACCAATACTGTTGATGTGTACAGTTGAGGCCAAAAGTTTACATACACCCATGGACTTCAGTGAAATTTGTTCGCGTGCCAAACATGGTAAAATCTACTATGTCGACAGAAATATAAATACTTCCATGACGAATTTGGTATCAAATGAAAGAGCGTATCAAGTTTTTTCACATGATTGGAATGCCATTGGGATTAAATTATATTTCATTTGGATTTTTCTTTGAAGGAAAAAAAGAAATATTCGTGCCAAAAATATTCTATTGTTTGTTTTTATATTCTCAAACATCGTTTCATATAAATATATAAATGTCAAATCTGTGATTTATATTACATTCTCTATCATGATATGTCACCACTGAAAAAAAAAATTATAATCTGAAATGCTTGTGCTGAGAAGTAACTAGCACAAATATGAAATGTTTTTGTCAAGTTTTAATTTTTAATTTGTCTAAAATATGAAGATTTTCTGGGGGAAAATGATACCTAAATATTTTTCAGCTTCTGATAACAAATCAACGTGATGAAGGGGCATGACATACTCATTTGTTTGATATCAAATTCGTCATGATAGCGCATATATTTTATAAGATACAGGAAATTTTATGACGCTTGGAAAGTGTCGACTTTTCCTTGAATTTCATGGGTATATGTAAACTTCTGGCCTCAACTGTATATAATGTGAAAGCTGACCTCAATTTTCATAGATCCACAAATAATGTGTGTATGGATGATTGGTATCTGTCCTCAGTTCTACCTGTGCACCAATACTGTTGATGTGTGTATAATGTGAAAACTGACCTCAATTTTCATTATCCACAAATATTGTGTGTATGGCTGATTGGTATGTGTCCTCAGTTCTACCTGTGCACCAATACTGTTGATGTATATATAATGTGAAAGCTGACCTCAATTTTCATTATCCACAAATAAGGTGTGTATGGATGATTGGTATGGATGCATGATGTCCTCAGTTCTACCTGTGCACCAATACTGTTGATGTGTGTATAATGTGTAAGATGACCTCAATTTACATAGATCCACAAAATGTGTGTATGGATGATTGGTATGTGTCCTCGGTTCTACCTGTGCACCAATACTGTTGATGTGTATATAATGTGAAAGCTGACCTCAATTTTCATTATCCACAAATAAGGTGTGTATGGATGATTGGTATGGATGCATGATGTCCTCAGTTCTACCTGTGCACCAATACTGTTGATGTGTATATAATGTGAAAACTGACCTCAAATTTCATTATCCACAAATAATGTGTGTATGGATGATTGGTATGTGTCCTCAGTTCTACCTGTGTACCAATACTGTTGATGTGTATATAATGTGAAAACTGACCTCAAATTTCATTATCCACAAATAATGTGTGTATGGATGATTGGTATGTGTCCTCAGTTCTACCTGTGCACCAATACTGTTGATGTGTATATAATGTGAAAACTGACCTCAAATTTCATTATCCACAAATAATGTGTGTATGGATGATTGGTATGTGTCCTCAGTTCTACCTGTGCACCAATACTGTTGATGTGTATATAATGTGAAAACTGACCTCAAATTTCATTATCCACAAATAATGTGTGTATGGATGATTGGTATGTGTCCTCAGTTCTACCTGTGCACCAATACTGTTGATGTGTATAAAATGTGTAATCTGACCTCAATTTTCATTATTCACAAATAAAGTGTGTATGGATGATTGGTATGTGTCCTCAGTTCTACCTGTGCACCAATACTGTTTGTCACAGGGTGAGGGATAAGTGAGCCTCACCCCTGCAACTGGGATCTTTTAATTTTTGCTGAATACCTTTCAAACACGAGACCTGAGCAATAGATGCTAACAAAATACCAATGACACAGTTAATTAGAATTTAACAGAGATCCAAACTATTTGTTCTAAATAACAAACACATACATGCATAGATATACGAGGTGCCAATGAAATAACATATACAAATTTATTGTACACTAAATCACTGCGATTAACAGTTTAACACAAAATCAATGATTGATTCTCTTAGCTGGAGAGATTCATCTAAGTCGACTTGATCGTAGTCTGATGACGCTCGCTTGACTCGAATGCTCAGCCTAACCTTTGGGTCTCTTGATGATCACGAATATGTTGTGGTCAACGATGGTTGATCCAACCTTGAGTAAAGACTCACACGAACTTGAATCAGGACTTGATTCAAAATCACGAACCAAAACCACCCTGTCAATTTGATAAAGATAAGGATTTATCTACTTTTTTTATCAAACAATTAAATTTTAGCTTTTCCCTATTTCATCTGAGTATAGTCCTATCTTTGAATTATTAGGCATTGAGATCTACATAATTACCAAATGTTGTTAACACATTCACTCTCAACATCATTGACAGGTTATCAATTAAATATAATCACACTTCACACATTCATTGTGCTTAAGTATTTAAAGTTTACGTGATTAAATACGAAATACAAAATAGCTACATGGCTATATGCGTTTAACTAATACATGTATAAGCAAATGAAATAATAATAACAACGGCACATAATCATACTCACAACTTGTCGTTGGTGTTATAGGGTTCCTATCCGTTGGACTATCTTGTCCTCTAGATAAAACAGTACAGGACTTTCAGGATGTCCTAATAATCTGATAATTGTTCTCTCCGAGAACTGCCCCAACTTGAACAATGGTTCCAAAGTTGTACAAAATAGTTACGAGAAATTGCTTCTCCAAAATTCCAGCAGGTTCTGATTTTTAGGAGTCAAACCCTGGCTTTTATAATATCATTTTTGCATAGAACCAGTGGTTAAGACATCCTGTACAAATAATTTGCATAAAATGCTTACTCAACCCACCTTTACATTTACATCATTGGTTGATTGTTAACATTACATCATCATCTTGAAGCATGGTTGGTTTAAGACATGATGAGGTCCCGTCTATGGGAATGGCCAATGAATTTCTTAGAACAAAACTTTCTACTGAAATGGCCTGACGTCAAGTCAGCTAACGGTCAGTGACCGGACTGGTTTGGTATGTAAACACAACATATAACTTTCAATGACCACTTTCACTCATGGGGTTTCCCATTGAAGTGACGTCAATAGCCTGTCCAAACCTTCTATTCCAAATATGGTACTTGGGGTTCTCCTTTTTCTTGGAGTATTGACCAAATGGACAGATTCCTGCTAAAACTGGACAGGAAGTTTTGAATCATAATTCTCTAAAATATCTAATGTATTTCTTTAGACTTTCATAAAGTAACTTAAACTTCATTTCTTTAGTTTCACTTTATTCCACTTCCTGTGTGAATAATTTCTCCTTTCTTAAAGAGACATTACACTTCAACTGAGTATAAACTGGACATACATGTTAATATGAATACAATAAATATGTAAAAGATACATATCGAACATATAAATAGGCCTGTATAACATAATAAAGACATGTTAGGTCTATACTAACTCGGTTATCTCAAGTAATATATAAGAATATGTTATAAATACACAAAATACAGTCAACTCGTGACACTGTTGATGTGTGTATAATGTGAAAGCTGACCTCAATTTTCATTATTCACAAATTATGTGTGTATGGATGATTGGTATGTGTCCTCAGTTCTACCTGTGCACCAATACAGCATTCATGGTTGGCAGATAAATACAGACAGATCTTGGCTCACAACACTACATATATGTATGAGTGTTTGTTACTGATGATATAGATATGGGTATCAATATATACATGTAGATATCCAGAGTTGCTTACGACACTGCCATGGCTAGGAGTCCTTCCCACCGAGCTGGAGTTACCTTGCTTCAGAGTCCTCCATGCACGAGTGATCGTCACTTAGAAGAGATATCCTTACAGACTTATCTTGAGTCACATACAGCATACAACACTGACAAGGTCTTGGTTAGAACTCCTCCCCATCTAGATGGGCTAACCTATACTCCACATACAAGTGTTTGTCGCTGATATACATCCAAAACATGTTCGCCATGCGGACAGCACACATGTGCTTGTTGCCGATGATGACATAAATACATCAAGGCAGGTTGGACCATCAGGGCAAGCCGCCTTGGGGTGGGTGGGGCTGTGGTCGTAGCTAGCTAGGACTCCTTCCCATTGGCCAGCCACTCGCACTCCATGGTGGTGAGCGTGTCCTCTAGTTGCCTGAACAGCGGCCGCTGGGTGGGTTCAGCCTGCCAGCAGTGGGCCATGATATGGTGGACCTTGCGGGGTGTGTCTGCAGGCACCTCAAGCCGGAAGCCCTGACGGGTGTGCAGGAACACGTCCTCATGGGAGAAGTTAGCATAGGGCTGCTCAGCATAGCTGAAGAGCTCCCATAGCAACACCCCGAAGGACCAGATGTCCGAGGCGAAGGTGAAGCGGTAGTCCCAGAGGGCTTCAGGAGCCGTCCAGCAGATGGGGATGTGCTCTTCTTTGTGGCCCAGGAAGCTGTCCTTGGGGCCCAGGAAGCGGGCCAGGCCAAAGTCCGAGATCTTGACGTCCATGGCATCGTTAATGAGACAGTTGCGCGTGGCAATGTCGCGGTGGACGTAGCGCCGCTCGTTGAGGTAGGCCATCCCACAGGCGATCTGCTTAGCGATATTGAGCTTCTGGTACGTCTTGAGTCCACTGCCCGACGTCTTGCTCCCCGGACAGCGGGAGTGCAGGAAATCCTCCAGGTCACCCTCGGACATGTACTCCAGCAGCAGGCATAGTGGACGTCCCACAAAGCACACTCCTAGGAGCTTGATGATATTTTGGTGTTGGAAGCTCGCAATCATTTGCGCCTCCCTGTTGAAGTACTCGGTGACCACCCGATCGGCACTGCTCTTCAGGACCTTCACCGCCACACAGGTTTCTACCTCCCCTTCCACCAGCTTCGGCGCCTGGGCCTTGAAGACGCGGCCAAAGGCACCCTCTCCGATGTCCTTCTCATAGACCACGGTGTTGCGGTTGTACTCCAGGTATGCCAGGCGCGGGTTGAAGCTGATGTTGAAGCTCTTGCCATACATTGGGTTGTCCTTCATGCCGCTGAGGTCAATGTCCTCGGGCAGGTTGAACTGCGAGTTGTACTTGTAGCGGCGGACGCCTAGCATGAGCATGCACACCAGGAGGACAAGGAACACGGCTGTTGGTATGGTGACCACCAGGATGAGGAAGGCGGTGCTCGGCGCTCCGTTCTCTACTGGGACACTTTGGAGTTCTGAGGGCTCTGAGAGTTCTGGGGTAGTGCTGCCAAACATGGCGTGTGTCGTTCCTGTGGATTGTAAACAAGGTGGTTCGCGAACCATGAGTCTCGCCTGATTTTGCAATCGATAAACAGTGCTATGTTTTTTTTAAATATTTTTTCAAACCTTTTGACCCCTAGATGACCTTTGACCCCATTAGCCTCATGAAGAGACACATGTGGTATTACCCGAGGATCATTTGTACCAAGTGTGATCACAATTGATGCAGAAATAAAGAAATGAAAGCAAGTCAAACGGAAACTTTGAGAAAAATGATGCACACGGCCTCATATCATTTGACCTTTTGACCCCTAGATGACGTTTGACCCCATCATCCTCATGAAGACACATGTGGTATCGCTACAAGTACAACTCGCAGTTCAACCTGCCCGAGGACATTGACCTCAGCAGCATGAAGGACAACCCAATGTATGGCAAGAGCTTCAACATCAGCTTCAACCCGCGCCTGGCATACCTGGAGTACAACCGCAACACCGTGGTCTATGAGAAGGACATCGGAGAGGGTGCCTTTGGCCGCGTCTTCAAGGCCCAGGCGCCGAAGCTGGTGGAAGGGGAGGTAGAAACCTGTGTGGCGGTGAAGGTCCTGAAGAGCAGTGCCGATCGGGTGGTCACCGAGTACTTCAACAGGGAGGCGCAAATGATTGCGAGCTTCCAACACCAAAATATCATCAAGCTCCTAGGAGTGTGCTTTGTGGGACGTCCACTATGCCTGCTGCTGGAGTACATGTCCGAGGGTGACCTGGAGGATTTCCTGCCCTCCCGCTGTCCGTGGAGCAAGACGTCGGGCAGTGGACTCAAGACGTACCAGAAGCTCAATATCGCTAAGCAGATCGCCTGTGGGATGGCCTATACCTCAACGAGCGGCGCTACGTCCACCGCGACATTGCCACGCGCAACTGTCTCATTAACGATGCCATGGACGTCAAGATCTCGGACTTTGGCCTGGCCCGCTTCCTGGGCCCCAAGGACAGCTTCCTGGGCCACAAAGAAGAGCACATCCCCATCTGCTGGACGGCTCCTGAAGCCCTCTGGGACTACCGCTTCACCTTCGCCTCGGACATCTGGTCCTTCGGGGTGTTGCTATGGGAGCTCTTCAGCTATGCTGAGCAGCCCTATGCTAACTTCTCCCATGAGGACGTGTTCCTGCACACCCGTCAGGGCTTCCGGCTTGAGGTGCCTGCAGACACACCCCGCAAAGTCCACCAGATCATGGCCCACTGCTGGCAGGCTGAACCCACCCAGCTGCCGCTGTTCAGGCAACTAGAGGACACGCTCACCACCATGGAGTGCGAGTGGCTGGCCAATGGGAAGGAGTCCTAGCTAGCCACGACCACAGCCCCACCCACCCCAAGGCGCGGCTTGCCCTGATGGTCCAACCTTCCTTAATGTATTTATGTCATCATCGGCAACAAGCACATGTGTGCTGTCCGCATGGCGAACATGTTTTGGATGTATATCAGCGACAAACACTTGTATGTGGAGTATAGGTTAGCCCATCTAGATGGGGAGGAGTTCTAACCGAGACCTTGTCAGTGTTGTATGCTGTATGTGACTCAAGATAAGTCTGTAAGGATATCTCTTCTAAGTGACGAACACTCGTGCATGGAGGACTCTGAAGCAAGGTAACTCCAGCTCGGTGGGAAGGACTCCTAGCCATGGCAGTGTCGTAAGCAACTCTGGATATCAACATGTATATATTGATACCCATATCTATATCATCGGTAACAAACACTCATACATATATATAGTGTTGTGAGCCAAGATCTGTCTGTATTTATCTGCCAACCATGAATGCTGTATTGGTGCACAGGTAGAACTGAGGACACATACCAATCATCCATACACACATAATTTGTGAATAATGAAAATTGAGGTCAGCTTTCACATTATACACACATCAACAGTGTCACGAGTTGACTGTATTTTGTGTATTTATAACATATTCTTATATATTACTTGAGATAACCGAGTTAGTATAGACATAACATGTCTTTATTATGTTATACAGGCCTATTTATATGTTCGATATGTATCTTTTACATATTTATTGTATTCATATTAACATGTATGTCCAGTTTATACTCAGTTGAAGTGTAATGTCTCTTTAAGAAAGGAGAAATTATTCACACAGGAAGTGGAATAAAGTGAAACTAAAGAAATGAAGTTTAAGTTACTTTATGAAAGTCTAAAGAAATACATTAGATATTTTCAGAGAATTATGATTCAAAACTTCCTGTCCAGTTTTAGCAGGAATCTGTCCATTTGGTCAATACTCCAAGAAAAAGGAGAACCCCAAGTACCATATTTGGAATAGAAGGTTTGGACGGGCTATTGACGTCACTTCAATGGGAAACCCCATGAGTGAAAGTGGTCATTGAAAGTTATATGTTGTGTTTACATACCAAACCAGTCCAGTCACTGACCGTTAGCTGACTTGACGTCAGGCCATTTCAGTAGAAAGTTTTGTTCTAAGAAATTCATTGGCCATTCCCATAGACGGGACCTCATCATGTCTTAAACCAACCATGCTTCAAGATGATGATGTAATGTTAACAATCAACCAATGATGTAAATGTAAAGGTGGGTTGAGTAAGCATTTTATGCAAATTATTTGTACAGGATGTCTTAACCACTGGTTCTATGCAAAAATGATATTATAAAAGCCAGGGTTTGACTCCTAAAAATCAGAACCTGCTGGAATTTTGGAGGAGCAATTTCTTGTAACTATTTTGTACAACTTTGGAACCATTGTTCAAGTTGGGGCAGTTCTCGGAGAGAACAATTATCAGATTGTTAGGACATCCTGAAAGTCCTGTACTGTTTATCTAGAGGACAAGAAAGTCCAAAGGATAGGAACCCTATAACACCAACGACAAGTTGTGAGTATGATTATGTGCCGTTGTTATTATTATTTCATTTGCTTATACATGTATTAGTTAAACGCATATAGCCATGTAGCTATTTTGTATTTCGTATTTAATCACGTAAACTTTAAATACTTAAGCACAATGAATGTGTGAAGTGTGATTATATTTAATTGATAACCTGTCAATGATGTTGAGAGTGAATGTGTTAACAACATTTGGTAATTATGTAGATCTCAATGCCTAATAATTCAAAGATAGGACTATACTCAGATGAAATAGGGAAAAGCTAAAATTTAATTGTTTGATAAAAAAAGTAGATAAATCCTTATCTTTATCAAATTGACAGGGTGGTTTTGGTTCGTGATTTTGAATCAAGTCCTGATTCAAGTTCGTGTGAGTCTTTACTCAAGGTTGGATCAACCATCGTTGACCACAACATATTCGTGATCATCAAGAGACCCAAAGGTTAGGCTGAGCATTCGAGTCAAGCGAGCGTCATCAGACTACGATCAAGTCGACTTAGATGAATCTCTCCAGCTAAGAGAATCAATCATTGATTTTGTGTTAAACTGTTAATCGCAGTGATTTAGTGTACAATAAATTTGTATATGTTATTTTATTGACACCTCGTATATCTATGCATGTATGTGTTTGTTATTTAGAACAAATAGTTTGGATCTCTGTTAAATTCTAATTAACTGTGTCATTGGTATTTTGTTAGCATCTATTGCTCAGGTCTCGTGTTTGAAAGATATTCAGCAAAAATTAAAAGATCCCAGTTGCAGGGGTGAGGCTCACTTATCCCTCACCCTGTGACAAACAGTATTGGTGCACAGGTAGAACTGAGGACACATACCAATCATCCATACACACTTTATTTGTGAATAATGAAAATTGAGGTCAGCTCACACATTTTATACACATCAACAGTATTGGTACACAGGTAGAACTGAGGACATCATGCATCCATACCAATCATCCATACACACCTTATTTGTGGATAATGAAAATTGAGGTCAGCTTTCACATTATATATACATCAACAGTATTGGTGCACAGGTAGAACTGAGGACACATACTCATCATCCATACACACATTATTTGTGGATAAGGAAAATTGAGGTCAGCTTTCACATTATATATACATCAACAGTATTGGTGCACAGGTAGAACTGAGGACACATACCAATCATCCATACACACATTATTTGTGGATCTTTGAAAATTGAGGTCAGCTTACACATTTTATACACATCAACAGTATTGGTGCACAGGTAGAACTGAGGACACATACCAATCATCCATACACACATTATTTGTGGATCTTTGAAAATTGAGGTCAGCTTACACATTTTATACACATCAACAGTATTGGTGCACAGGTAGAACTGAGGACATCATGCATCCATACCAATCATCCATACACACATTATTTGTGGATAATGAAAATTGAGGTCAGCTTTCACATTATATATACATCAACAGTATTGGTGCACAGGTACAACTGAGGACACATATCAATCATCCATACACACATTATTTAGGGATAATGAAAATTGAGGTCAGCTTTAATTCACATTATACACACATCAACAGTATTGGTGCACAAGTAGAACTGAGGACACATACCAATCATCCATACACACATTATTTGTGGATCTATGAAAATTGAGGTCAGCTTTCACATTATATACACATCAACAGTATTGGTGCACAGGTAGAACTGAGGACACATACCAATCATCCATACACACATTATTTGTGGATCTATGAAAATTGAGGTCAGCTTTCACATTATATACACATCAACAGTATTGGTGCACAGGTAGAACTGAGGACACATACCAATCCTCCATACACACATTTGTGGATCTATGAAAATTGAGGTCAGCTTTCACATTATATACACATCAACAGTATTGGTGCACAGGTAGAACTGAGGACACATACCAAACATCCATACACACTTTTTTGTGAATAATGAAAATTGAGGTCAGCTTACACATTATATACACATCAACAGTATTGGTGCACAGGAAGAATTGAGGACACATACCAATCATCCATACACACATTATTTGTGGATAATGAAAATTGAGGTCAGCTTTCACATTATATGCACATCAACAGTATTGGTACACAGGAAGAATAGAGGACATCATCATTTCATACCATTCATCCATATACAACAGTGGGACCTCCTGATAAAGAGGGTGAATATAAACAAAGCCCTCTAACAAGGCTTGCTCCAGCTTTTTTATTTCTTTGCTCTTTACCCTTATATAATAAGAATCCTGATATAACAATATATAACAATTTTCATGGTCTCAAAGACCTTCTTATGATGAGGTTCAACTGAATATGTGATTCAAATTTCTTTATAAATAAACAGACACAGATACATGTATAATGAGAATTCGGGTGTTACCAACATTCACAGGCTGCAACAAAATAAAGAATGCATAGAAGTGAGCGTTTCTTTTTGAGAGAAATATCCCTTTTTTTTAGGTTTATTACTTAACAGTGTGCATGCTGTATTTTTTTTTCTTGCAAAATGCTGGCTGAGGCCAAATTATGTTTTTTTTTTTTTATCTAGAACGTGTCAGGGTCAATTTGCTCCAAACATAAAACTCATTACAAGATTTTCAGCATAGTAAACTAGAAATATTCCACTGCGTGCAGTCGACTGGAATGCCTCCGCCATCTCGCATACTACTATAAAAGCATCTTTAGACAAAGTACATTGACCTTTGACCTGCATTGTATCTTGGCCAAAATTTAATCAGTTCATCTACTTTGGATGAATATCCACCCAGGGAGTCTAGAGATATTGTTCATGGTGTGAAAATGACTGATTCAGACCAAGTTAATTGAACTTTGATCTTTATTGATGGCAGATTTTGCCCAAAATCTGTACGAAGTTTTATCCACATCTGTCAAGGGTATTAAAGAAATAGTGTTTATGGGTTGGCACTTTTAGACTACTTTAATTGCCTTTTGACCTCTAGAATTAGGCAGACGTCGCTGAAAACCTAATTAGTTCATTGGCACATCCAACTTGACCTTCTATCCAAGTTTAATGAAATTCCATTCAGTAGTACTCAAGTTATCGCTTAAACGAAATAACGGGTTGAAATATTATTTTAGACTAAGTTCATTGACCTTTGACCTTGGGCAGATCTGGCTGAAAATCTAATCAGTTGATTGGCATATCTTACTTGACCTTCTCACCAAGTTTGATGAAATTCCGTCAAGTAATACTCAAGTTGTCGCGTAAACGAAACTATGGGTTGAAAATAGCATTTTTAGACAAAGTACTTTGACCTTTGACCTTGGGCAGATCTCACTGAAAATCTAATCAGTCAATTGGCACATCTTACATGACCTCCTAACCAAGTTTGATGAAATTCCATTGAGTAAATGAGTAATACTCAAGTTATCGCGTAAACGAAAAAATCCGGACGGACGGACATCCGGACGGACGGACAACCCGAAAACATAATGCCTCCGGCACCTTCGGTGCGGAGGCATAAAAATTACTTGATAAGCTTTTCTGATGAAGAAGACCAAGTACAATGGAACCACATTATAAAGAGGTTGGATATAAGAAAACCCTGTTATGACGAGGTAATTTTGCTGGTCCGAGCTATTTAAAATCCCATGCTTTTTCACCGATTCCAAGGTAACTCTCATTATCCTCGTTATAATGAGGTTTCACTGTATTAAACACATTTGCAATATCACTCCCTGTAGGCCTCTCATTGACAATTCAATTCAGGTCACTGGAAGTGCGTATATAATGTGAAAGCTGTCCTCAATTTTCATTATCCACAAATAATGTGTGTATGGATGGTTGGTATGGAAGCATGAGGTCCTCAGTTCTACCTGTGCACCAATACTGTTGATGTGTATATAATGTGAAAACTGACCTCAATTTTCATTATCCACAAATAATGTGTGTATGGATGATTGGTATGTGTCCTCAGTTCTACCTGTGCACCAATACTGTCGATGTGTGTATAATGTGAATTAAAGCTGACCTCAATTTTCATTATCCACAAATAATGTGTGTATGGAAGATTGGTATGTGTCCTCAGTTCTACCTGTGCACCAATACTGTTGATGTGTATATAATGTGAAAGCTGACCTCAATTTTCATTATCCACAAATAATGTGTGTATGGAAGATTGGTATGTGTCCTCAGTTCTACCTGTGCACCAATACTGTTAATGTATATATGATGTGAAAGCTGACCTCAATTTTCATTATCCACAAATAATGTGTGTATGGAAGATTGGTATGTGTCCTCAGTTCTACCTGTGCACCAATACTGTTGATGTATATATAATGTGAAAGCTGACCTCAATTTTCATTATCCACAAATAATGTGTGTATGGAAGATTGGTATGTGTCCTCAGTTCTACCTGTGCACCAATACTGTTGATGTGTATATAATGTGAAAGCTGACCTCAATTTTCATTATCCACAAATAATGTGTGTATGGAAGATTGGTATGTGTCCTCAGTTCTACCTGTGCACCAATACTGTTAATGTATATATGATGTGAAAGCTGACCTCAATTTTCATTATCCACAAATAATGTGTGTATGGAAGATTGGTATGTGTCCTCAGTTCTACCTGTGCACCAATACTGTTGATGTATATATAATGTGAAAGCTGACCTCAATTTTCATTATCCACAAATAATGTGTGTATGGAAGATTGGTATGTGTCCTCAGTTCTACCTGTGCACCAATACTGTTGATGTATATATAATGTGAAAGCTGACCTCAATTTTCATTATCCACAAATAATGTGTGTATGGAAGATTGGTATGTGTCCTCAGTTCTACCTGTGCACCAATACTGTTGGTGTATATATAATGTGAAAGCTGACCTCAATTTTCATTATCCACAAATAATGTGTGTATGGAAGATTGGTATGTGTCCTCAGTTCTACCTGTGCACCAATACTGTTGATGTATATATAATGTGAAAGCTGACCTCAATTTTCATTATCCACAAATAAGGTGTGTATGGATGATTGGTATGTGTCCTCAGTTTTACCTGTGCACCAATACTGTTGATGTGTATACAATATGTACGCTGACCTAAATTTTCATTATCCACAAATAATCCGTGTATAACTTGTGCGTCTGACCTCACATTTGTGTTTCCTATATGTACTCGCTTTTTACAATACACCAATACTTTGTGTATGAAAAAAGTGAGGTCTGTCCTCAGTCTCCTGCTTAATTTTGAGGGAAATTCCATGTATATGTGTGACCTCACTTCCCCATAAATACCACTATGTGTGTATGTATGTATGTATGTACATGTGTGTATGTGTGCATATGGTTATGTTATGTGTGTTGCGTGAATATTTGTACGTGTGTAGTACATGTATATACATTATTTGAAAAAATGGAAAATCAGTGCATACTGACATGATACATATTTAGAGTTGCAGAACAGTTATGGAAAGAAAGGAAAAACGACCGATATATGAAATAATACCGTCTTACATAAATTAGACTACATCTACATTATGACCATCAACAAAATTTCAAGTCAAGGGACTTGTTAGAATCTTAGTGCGGCCCACATTTGAAAACAAGTGAAAAAGTACCTATCTAGTCCTTTCTGTCTCGTGAATTATGTGTCTTCGATCTTGCAAACGTCGGTACCAATTTCTGTCTGAGTGGTTTGCATAGGACTTGCGTATTATAAGGAAAAGACAGTGTTCTTTGTAGATTTCCATGGAGAGAGTGTGTACTCATAAAAACTATTAAGAACATAATAAAACGATCTTTAACAACATGCTCTTATCCTTTCTGGATAGTTCACACATTCTGGCGGTGAAAAGGGCAAAGGAAATTAAGAGATGAATTTATATGTTATGTTATAACTTTTACATTATACTATTTTATCAAACTTTTTTGATGATAACACTGGTGTTGTTCAGGCATTGTAAAATTATGATGATAATGCTAATACGTAACATAGTAGCACGACATCATTTTCGTACAAATAAATGTTTCTGATCGTAATATATCATTTTCGTTATGTATGCAAATTTTATTCACGTCGTTCAAACAATACGTTCCTAATGGTTGCCTCAGAGTTTGTCCGAGATTTGTCCGAGTAGCAACAACTAATATATTCAAATCAGTTAACCATTTAAGGGTAAATAATACATTCATGAATATATTGTACGAAGGTAAGCGACCAGCAAGCAAACCATTGTAATATTAGTAGCCTAAATGTGATAATATACATGATATACGAGCACAATGACATGTAAAATGTCCACTAACGATATTACGTATAGGTATGTCTTATGAAAAATGAAAAAAAAACCCGAATGAATAAACATAATTTGTATATTGTCAATCAAAACAGTAGGCCAATGTAAGTCCATTCAATTTAAAAAAGAAAATCTAATCAAGTACTACGTATAGGTATGTCTTATGAAAAATGAAAAAAAAAATCCGAATGAATAAACATAATTCGTATATTGTCAATCAAAACAGTAGGCCAATGTAAGTCCATTCAATTTAAAAAAGAAAATCTATCTTCTCACCCCCCCCCCCCCTCCTACCAGGATTTTTGGTACTTTGTGACCTGTCATGTTTAAAGTTCACCCTGACATTATTTTCTTTTCAATAAAAGGAGACACATGAAAGAAACATATTATTAAATGTTAGACGAAAATCGGTCAAAAGAAAAGAAAGCTATTTGAATTTAAAGTTTTGATTTTGTGAGGTGCTCTCCCATATGTTGTGTACTACTTATTCCATTAATTGCCTTTTCCCCTCTTATTTGATGAAGATATACACTTTAAAAAAAAAAAATAACGTTATGTGTGTAAAAACACGTGTCTAATGATATATCAAACGAACAGGTGAAATCATAAATATCCTTTTGAGAAAATTGACATTTTCCAAACAAATTATACACAACATATGGGAGAGCACCTCGCACGTGACGTCATTAAATCAAAACATTAAATTCCAGAACCTTTATTTTCCTTTGACGGATTTCGTCATGTCATGTTTTTTTCATGTGCCTAGTTTTATTGAAACCAAAATAATTTCAGGGTGAAATATCCATTGAATAATGAAGGTGTCATTGACTCCCTTAATTTGTGCAAGGGTTAATGTTGATGTTTATTCTGATCGTGACAGAGCCGGTGTGGGCGTCACCTGAGCTAGGCGTGCTGGTGTGCGGGGAGTGTAAGACTCTCCACGACTTGGTCACCAAGACCAGCTTCAAAGATCTCCGCCAACAAGACGAACCATGGACAGACGAGGAATGGCAGGTAGGAAACCACTTTTTAACCCCCTCAGTACCATGGGTGGATGACATGTGTGATAAGTCAATGGGTATCTCCTGGCTTGGTACTGAGAGGGTTAACCCCCTAAGCACCATGGGTGACCGTGACATGTGTAATAGGTCAATGGGTTCCTCCTGGCTTGGTACTGAGAGGGTTAACCCCCCTCAGTACCAGGGGTGACCGTGACATGTTTGATAAGACAATGGGTATCTCCTGGTTTGGTACTGAGAGGGTTAACCCCCTCAGTACCATGGGTGACCGTGACATGTTTAATAAGTCAATGGATATCTCCTGGCTTGGTACTGAGAGAGTTAACCCCCTAAGTACCATGGGTGACCGTGACATGTGTAATAGGTCAATGGGCTTCTCCTGGTTTGGTACTGAGAGGGTTAACCCCCTAAGTACCATGGGTGCTGAGAGGGTTAACCCTCTCAGTACGATGGGTGACTGACATGTGTTATA
Source organism: Arbacia lixula (assembly GCA_963669155.1). Classification (NCBI taxonomy): domain Eukaryota; kingdom Metazoa; phylum Echinodermata; class Echinoidea; order Arbacioida; family Arbaciidae; genus Arbacia; species Arbacia lixula. The sequence goes on along the minus strand of OZ022577.1, from coordinate 2,962,685 downwards.
CATGGAAGAGTAATAGTAATAACAGAAGTTGTACATGAAGTAGCAGTCGGAGTAGTAGAACTAATAGTAATAGTAGAAGTAGTAGTAGTAGTAGTAGTAGTAGTAGTAGTAGCAGTAGTAGTAGTAGTAGTAGTAGTAGTAGTAGTAGTAGTAGTAATAGTAGTAGTAGTAATAGTAGTAGTAGCAGTAGCAGTAGTAGGATTAACAGTAGTAGTAGTAATAGTAGTACATTTGTAGGTTTTAGGTTGAACAGATGTTAACCGGATTTGATTTAACATCCGCTTCCAGCTAGTTCTCTTCACGTAACCTATATGCCTATTACAATTTTGTTGATTCGCTTCCGCTTTGCTCTGTTTAATGTGGAAGGTTATGAGTCTCGATTGCTCTTTGCCATTCGGATCACTTCTTTGCACGGTAAATAGGAGATGTTTTCCATGCAGAAGGGAAACGGCTAGGGGCTTTCCCTTCTTATTGTGCTCATGGACCATAAACGAGTCGAATGTGTGTGCAACAGATATAATGCCACTGGTATGATAGGGAGTTCAGCGACCCAGCAATGGCGTATAGGCTATATCAAGGATGATGACGAGAACGGAAACCATCTAACACTCTATCTCTGTCGAGAGCGGTTTTCTTCATCAGTCGTGACATGTATTGTCAACAGTGTTCCACAAACATGATATATATGTACTACGACAACAAACAATCAAAACACAAATTAACGTCTGCCACTGGCAAGAAGCCCGAAATAAACTTGACCAAGCCCCCTTTTGCTTATAGAATAATTCTTTTGTCATACAATTTAGATTAAAAATGTTGACGTTAGTATACACCTTTTGCAGACGAAACCAATGCTTTACAACTTAACACGAACCACAAAAAGATGCAGAACGGCCTTTTGAACTTGAGAGTGTCATATAACTCGTGAAAGGTGTTATCATAAATGGGACACTTTGAAAAATAAACATTAGACATTTACAACTTAATTCAAGCTGAATTTAACTTTTTTGTCACTTTTTGGGGGAGCAGGTATTTTCTTCGTTGTCTATATATTTTTGTATACATTTACTGACACTGACACATTATCATTCGTGTATCATTGTATTGTCATTATAAGTTAATCATTATCATGATTGTTATTGCTTTTATTATCATTCCCATATGACTTTGCTACTGCCACTATCGTCAATTGCACACATTCCAGAGAATGGCGGAAACAAGCAACGCTACCGCAAACGATATCTACGAGCACACAGCGCCCGCCGGCTACCAGAAGCCAACGAGATGTTTTCACAGGTACCACAAAATTACTCTCCTATACCCTTAATTCTAGATAGATTATTTAAAAACTTGGAATGAAGGAGCTAAAGAATTCTCATCTGCAACGTGACGCACACACACACACATACACACACGCATACACACACACACACACACACACACACACACATACACACACACACACACACACACACACATACACACACACACACACATCGTGCAGGGAATACGTCAGTAAAAAGAGGAAGAAAGAAAGATGGAAGCAGCTTTTGTTATGGTCGTTAATAGCCGCTTTAAACTATTGATAGGTAAATGATTTCTTTCCACATGCCGCTCCCTACCCAGGGCATTCCGTGTGTACTGGTTGACATCCAAGTACATCAAGGGTCATTTCTCGAGTTTGGAGCGACGAGCATCAAGCGTGGACCGATCGGTCAAGCTGACCCATACCCCCTCGGCCAAGGCGGCGTTACCAGGCTATCTCAAGTTTGGAGAGAAGACCGGGTATCTGTGGAAGAGAGGGCGGGATGATGACATGTTCCAGAAAAGATGGTTTGAGATTTCTATCGGCCAGACGAAGGCTGCTTCACTCACCTACTACACAGATAAGAACGTAAGCATGTTTCTTATAAAATTTTACGCTCTCTGCATATTGCCTCACTTGTAAAACGCAATGGTGTAGAAGACTATTCAATTCTTTCCACATGTCATACAAAGGAACAACATACGTCAATACAATGGCGAGACGATGCGATGCCTAAAAGCAAAATAAATATTTGGGAACAAAGGCTAAAGGTCTATCAGGGTTTGCGGCATGTGGACTGGGGGTGGGGCAAGGTGTATGTGTGTTGTGTGTGCTTGTGTATGTGTGTTTGTGTGTATGTGTGTGTGTTTGAGTGTGTGTGTGTGTGGGGGGGGGGGGGGGGGAGGGGCGGGGGCGCTAATGAACAGTCATGAGCGTGCGTGGTACCCCATATACGTCCGCACACCATGCATGTACAAATATAACTGTACACACATTCTTTCAATAAAAGCACACACTTGAAATAAACATATCAGTGAAAGTTTGACGAAAACCCATCAATGAATAAGATTTGTATTTTTTTCTTCATAGAGATATGTGTATAAAAATGTGTTTCTAATGATGTATCAAATTATGTATATCCTTTTGAGAAAATTGACATTTAAAAAAAAATAGCACACAACATATGGAAGAGCCTCTCGCACGTAACGTTAAAAATCAAAACTTTATCAAACCTTCTTTCATAGTTCTGCTTTGATAAAAACCAACGTGATTTCATGGTGGACTATAACTTTAAAGAATTACAAGCATATGCTATTACTCGTACATACCATAACGGATTAATGTTTAACTAGGCATTGTGGGGTCGCCATGAAATTAAAAAAGAATGGGGCGGAGCAGTCCAGTTTTGGATATGGCGATCGCGAGAGCTGCGGCAGATCTATTGATGGTGATACATGTATTATGAGGCGAGAAAGTCAGTTTCATGTTGCAGATATTGCAGACATCGCTGTAGTGTCAATATACACACCGTAAATGAAAACTATGTATTCAATATTCCCGGGAAACCGAAACATATACGACAGACACACAACAAACACTCGCCGTCACGCAAGCTCGCATTCTTCATGCACAGCCGCCTGCGGCGTAGTCGGACGACTACCGGAAATACCGCGTGAAATACCATGGATGTGAGATTAAATGACGATACCACATAATTCGGTTAGAAGAGTGTTTCATTTTCAGGGGGGTCTGTTGTCAAAGTCTCAGCCCAATATATTCACGGATATAAAAGTTGAGCTCCTACAGGTTCAAATAAAGAAGGTTGATTCATATCCTTCCATATCAGTATTCCTGACGAAACGGCACCATGATCATGAACCTTGAACCCGGGTCCGGAATTCATGTGATTGTCAACAATTTAATCATTCTCACATAATTCCTTCCTGGTAACCTGAAATGGACCCACGATCAAAACAGACCGGCATTCTATATGATTGCGGGTCTGTAGTGTTTGCTACTACAGGAGAAAGTTCACCCTAGTTAAGCTGATTTTAATGAAAGCAAAAACATGAAAGAAACGTGTTAATGAAAGGATAAGAAAGTTATGATTTGAATAAGTTTTTATTTTGTGACGTCGCGTGCGAGATGCTCTCCCATTATATCATTAGACATATGTTTTTACACACTCTGTGAAAAAGATTTATTCCATCATCAAAAACAACAAGGGGACGTTATGGGGAATATTGTACATAATACATGGGAGAGCATCCCGCACGGGACGTTACAAAATTAAAACTTACAGAAATCATAACTTTTTTATTCTTCGACGGATTTTCGTCAAACTTTCACTGATCCTTTTATGTTTTTGCTTTTACTAAACCCAACTTAACTCTGGGGTCGGACTGTCCCTTATAGGAAGGTATGTAACGCTACACGTCAACAGAGCCTAACTTGCCAGTAAGAGCCGTTTACACTTATAACACCTCGATGCCTTGGATTGCATACAGCTCAACAGTGTGTATCGATCTAGCACCATGAGTACTGGATGGAATAAGTTGTTAAAACCATCATCATACAAGTAGTGAGGCATATTTTCTATGTGACAAGTTGGTAATGAAAACTAAGTTAGAAATCGAAGAGGAAGCTCTCGTACCATTTTGGGGGCTGACCGCATGACATTTTATCATTACCGTAACACAACAATGATTTCCATTTATATAACCTATTTTCCTGAACGTTTCTCCAAAAATCACGCCCCGATATCCTTTTTTTCTATCGACATTTAATTCCTTCTTTTACCCCTCTACTTCCCTTTAATGTTTTCGAAAATAGTATACCATGCCTAGTCATGCTAATGTAATCAGGTATGAATTCGCATCCCGTCGTTAAATTTCTCTGGACGTAACAAGTGCTGAATGCACATATCTCAATGCACATTCATTCTTCCGACAGCAGCAACTAATCTAAATATTTTGAAAAAAATACGTGCAGAATTGAGTTTTCAAAGTAATTTAATTCGGTAATTCTTGACATACGTGTATAGAACAAAAATAGGGGAGAGATGGGGGGGGGGGGGGAGGGGGGGGGGGGGCGCTACTGGAGAAGAATTGATGTTAATGTTAAGCTCTTTCAAACAATGTTGACACGGTTATCCATTAATACATGTTATATTATTCAGAATGTTATCAATACGCTTATAGCCCTATGTACATCAACGTGTAAGTAGAACATGATATTCTGGTTTTGAAGAATCCTTGTTACTACAGAATTGATTTAGATAATGAAGTAATTACTTTCTTATCCTATGCGTACAGGTACATATTTGAAACGGGGAGGGTTTTAAAGTACTGTATCACGTGTTACGCTTACATCCATTTCCCCATTGACATTTCAAGGGAGCAGGGGTGGGGAGAGGGCCGTGGGGGTGAGGGAGGCGGCATCATCTTCAATGTACTTTACTGACAGGCCCAAAAGACAAACGAGTTAGGAAGAGATAAATGAGACAACAGAAAAGATGATTATCATCAAGAACGAGCAGGACAATAACGGTGGAGCAGGAGGTGGAGAGATAGTAAAAAAAAATGGAAGAAATGGAAGAAAAAGAAGATGAATAGGAAACAAACGTGTGATTTCCCTTCTTCCTTTTCCAACACCACCATGTCACCGTCATACTTTCTCTCTCTCCCTCTCTCTCTCTCCCTCTCTCTCTCTCCCCTCTCTCTTTCTTTCTCTCTCTCTCCAACCTCTCTCTCCCCCCTCTCCCCCCTCTCTCTCTCTCTCTCTGTGTCTCCCTCTCCCTCTCCCTCCCCCCCTCTCTCTCTGTCTCTGTCTCTCCTTCTCCCTCTCTCTCTCTTTCTCTGTGTCTCCTTTTCTTCCCCCTTCTCTCCCCCTTCTCTCCCCCTTCTCTCCCCCTCTCTCCCCCTCTCTCTCCCTCTCTTCGCTCTATAGAAGCAGAATCTTCGAGGAGAAATCAACCTGGAGAACGTCCACGTCTGCGTGGCCTCCGAGGAGAAGATCCGGAAACCGAATGGTCTGCAGCTCATCATCGAGGAAGAGAGACAGATCCGCATGATTTACCTTTACGCTGAAAAGGAAAAGGTAACACCTTCTATTTCATGTAACACTTTCTGTTTGATGTAACACCTTCTATTTCATTTAACACCTTCTGTTTGATGTAACACTTTCTGTTTGATGTAACACCTTCTGTTCAATCAACCAAATTATGATATACCTGTACGCTGAAAAGGAAAAGGTAACACATTCCGTTTGATGTAACACCTTCTGTTTGATGTTACACCTTCTGTTTGATGTAACACCTTTTGTTTGATGTAACACGTTCTGTTTGATCAACCAAATTATGATTTACCTGTACGCTGAAAAGGAAAAGGTAACACCTTCTGTTTAATGTAACATCTTCTGTTTGATGTAACACCTTCTGTTTAATCAACCAAATGATGATTTACCTGTACGCTGAAAAGGTAGCATCTTCCGTTGAATGTAACACCTTCTGTTTAATGTAACACCTTCTGTTTAATCAACCAAATGATGATTTACCTGTACGCTGAAAAGGAAAAGGTAACACCTTCTGTTTAATGTAACACCTTCTGTTTAATGTAACACCTTCTGTTTATAATCAGCCAAATGATGATTTACCTGTACGCTGAAAAGGAAAAGGTAACACCTTCTGTTTGATGTAACACCTTCTGTTTAATCAACCAAATGATGATTTACCTTTACGCTGAAAAGGAAAAGGTAACACCTTCTGTGTGATGTAACATCTTCTGTTTGATCAACCAAATGTATACATGGAGCAAAGGCGTCGTATAGTGGGAAATAATGGTAATTAACTTCTCTCCAAATCTGCCCAGAGTGTATATGTTTACAGAGATAAAGATAAAGATAAGCTAACGAGCCTCGCTAACCACAGAGAGCAGTTCATAAGGAGGTCATGCTTCAGAATTGCATATCGCAGCGATGAATCTTTGATGTTTTGTGAAGCTCATCGATCAAACAGATACTTCCGTCATGCCCTTTAGATACATTGCTCCTATAATCATTGTATAAATTTATTTAGAACCTTCTTTCCTACCTACAGATTAAGATAACTTCACTTTATATATCGACGTTGATCTCCTTTTTGCTTAGGACATGGTGGAGTGGTACCAGGCGATCTGTATCATGAAGTTCTGGGTTGCGAGGCACGCAGCACTGGACGCTAAGAAACACTTCAATGCAGAAGAGGTATCTAATGCACTTCATGAGTCCTAAATGTCTGGCATTTATTTTAAAACATAACTTACAAGGTGAGTCCAGCCCAAAAATGAGTTGCTTTCTAAAGAAGCAAACAAAATAAAAAAAATCCAAGAAGCAGAGCAAAGAAGCTTTGAGAGAAATCGGACAATTAATAAGAAAGGCATTAATGTTTTCATGACAGCAGGGAAGTGTATATGTAACGTCACAGCTTTATGACCGAGCTCCCAATTTGCCTCTTCAAAATGTCAATGTTCGTATCATTAAAACAGTCCTGCCTTTCTTATTGGTTGACCCATTCTTTTCAAACTTTTTTTTTCCTCCAGATTTTGTCTACTTCTATTGAGAGCGACTTATTTTTGGGCTGGACTTCCCCTTTAAGTCTCTCACTACCAATGGCATGAAGATGTGTAGTAAGACAATACGTTTGTTCAGGGGACTGTTAATGTGTTAATTAAAGGTAAGAGGTAGCAGTGGTGAAGCATATGGCACCGGTAATATGTAGAATGCTAGTCTACCATGACCAATGGTATTTGATTTCATGTTACCAAGAAGGAATCGTCTCAAAATGATTTCTACGGTTCTGCAATGCTCACAGCCTGTAACCATCACCACTTCTAACCCTTTACCTTCCAGACCATTTTCACCTATTATGTTCCTGTGTAATCGTTAACGAGCCTGTCTCTCTTCCTCTTTGCCTTCTGAAAGGTTCTCCACAGCTTGAACCAAGAGGTCTTGATGGAGGGCGCCCTTCACAAAACAGACAGTAGCGGCAAACGGTCGTTTCGGAGACGGTGGTTCGTCTTGCATGGGAAGAACCTAATGTACTTCAACAATGAGCTAGTAAGATGAAGTTCAATGATGATGTTTACCCATCCACTCTCCAATAACTTAGTCTTACAACTCCAATGGTTCCACCCCACAATTATCTTTTTCTAACATATACCACGTCATCATGGGCATTGTACCGAATCATATTGAAAATGATCACATCAAATTTTAAACCTGATTGCAGTTTATCAACCCACCTCACTTTGTACCGCCATGTACCCCTTAACCACGTTTTTCCCCCCTATACTCTTCACTGGTTATGTGTAGGCATACATATCCTGTACAACGAAGGCAAAGAGGCAAGCAGGTCTTAGCGAAACATGGCTAAAAGACACATCACCTTCTTCTCTATTTAATATTAATGGTTTTCATTTGATAACAAACAACCGAGTTGGTAAGAAAGGTGGCGGAGTTGGTTTTTATATCACAGAGAACTTGAATTATCAGCTTGTAAAAGAATGTTGTTTTATGTCTGATGTTATTGAAAGTATTTTCATCGAGGTAAACACTCCAAACAAAGGTAAAATTATTGTTGGGGAAATATACAGACCTCCCACTTCCAATCCTATTGAATTTATTGAAGTTCTACACGGGATCCTTTCCAGAAACTGTCTAAATAACAAAACATGCTTCATCATGGGCGATTTTAATTTAGATTTGTTAAATTGTAATAATAATCATAATTGTCAAGAGTTCCTTAATTTAATGCTGTCCAAATCTTTCATCCCGATTATAAAGAAACCCACTCGAATATCTGATACGTCATCCACTTTAATTGATAATATTTTTGTAAACAACCTGTTCTCTGATGTTAAACCCGGTATAATAGTTTCAGATATAACCGATCATTTTCCGATCTACGTACTTATTTCAAATATCCAACCAATGACCTCTAACGGTCCCCGCAACCCCGGTTTTCGTATAATGTCTGAGTCGAACCTTAATAGACTTAAGGAGAGCTTGAGAACTGTCGACTGGTCCATTGTTTATAATCAAAATGACGTTGATTCTGCTTACGAAAAATTTCTTGATATTTTAATAACCCATCTCAACACGATCATGCCATTACAAAGACCATCTCGTTCAAATTATAAAAAAATACCTCGAAAACCGTGGATTTCGAAATCACTCCTCAGGTCTATTAATAAAAAAAACAGACTCTTTCATAAATACAGAAAATATCCCAATGCTACCAATAAATCTCGATATTCTCGTTACCGCAATGTTTTATCAGCCTCACTCCGTTTAGCTAAACAAATGTATTTTGCAAAGCAATTTGATAACTGCAAATATGATGTTAAGAGTACGTGGAAGGTGATTAACCAAGCGCTGAAATCCAACACCGTAAACAATCCACCTAACGTTATAGAAAAAGACGGTATCCATACAGACAACCCTTCTGAAATAGCTGGCGCTTTCAATGATTTTTTTGTCAATATTGACTGATAAAGAGTTTCATTCATTTTTAGGAGAACGTAACACGCAATCTTTCTTTTTTGTACCAATTGTTGAGGATGAGGTAAAAACAATTGTCTCTAATTTGAAAAACAAAAAAAGTCCTGGTTACGATGGAATCACAAATCTTCTCTTAAAAAGCATAATTCAAGAAATTGATTCTCCTTTAACATATATTTTTAACCAATCTTTATCAAGTGGGAAAGTTCCAGACAAGATAAAAATTGCAAGAGTTGTCCCCATTTTTAAAAAAGGTCAAAAAGATTTCGTAAATAATTATCGTCCTATCTCCCTTTTAACATCATTTTCTAAAATTCTTGAAAGACTTGTTTACAAACGCACTCTTAGGTTTCTTTTGAATTGCCAGGTTTTCACTAACTCCCAGTTTGGTTTCAGAGAAAAACATAGTACTACCCATGCATTACTCAGTTTTATTGACAAGGTAGCCCATGCTATAGATGATGCTTCTCATACCATTGGTGTTTTCCTTGATTTTTCGAAGGCATTCGACACGATAGACCATGAAATTTTACTTTACAAATTAAGTCACTATGGAATACGTGGGGGGGCTCTTGAATGGTTTAGGGATTATCTAAAGAATAGGAAACAGTACGTTAGCATCAATAGTCATGACTCTCAACTAAAATTGATTTCGTGTGGTGTCCCCCAAGGTTCCCTGTTGGGCCCACTTTTATTTATTTTATATATTAATGACATTCAAAAATCTTCTCAGGTACTCTCTTTTATTTGTTTTGCCGACGACACAAATTTATTTTTTTCACATAACAATCCCATCTTACTTGCTGATACAATGAATAATGAATTACGACTAGTCCAGACTTGGATCCACGCAAACAAATTATCTCTTAATATTGAAAAAACCAACTACATGATCTTTAGTAATTCTTTGAATGCCCTCCCCACTCCTCTTAAAATTAGCGACACCAATCTTCAACTGGTCGATAGTACTAAATTTTTAGGCTTACATATTGATAATGACTTATCTTGGAAAACCCACATTAATTATCTTAGTAAAATTTTGTCCAGAAACACCGGAATTCTCAATAAACTCAAACACTTTTTTCCTAGCCGCATTTTACAAAACATATTCTCAACTTTAATTTCGCCATATCTTAATTATGGGATTCTTGCATGGGGGAATGCTTCAAAATTTTTACTGGACTCTCTTTTTCTTATTCAAAAACGTGCTATTAGAATTGTAAATAACGCTGGCTATTTGTCCCACACAAATGACCTTTTTGCAAGCAATAAAATCTTGAAAATAATAGACTTATTTCACTACAATGTCGGTATATTTATGTTCAAATTTTCGAATGGGGAACTTCCAGATGTTTTTTCGCACATGTTTACAAGAAACGATGCTATTCATAATTATCCAACTCGACAGCGCGACGCTTTTCACCTTCCACGTACTCGAACAATTTTTGCAAAGAAAACAATCATGTTTACAGGGCCAATGTTTTGGAATAACCTTCCCCACGAACTTACTCGTTGCATAAAAATATCTTCATTCAAATGCAATTTAAAGAAACATTTGTTATGTTCATATACCACGCAATAATTTCTTTTAGCCTTTACTCTTTTTTTTGTTCACCACTCACGCTCCGACAGGGACGCTGCCCGGCACCTTGGTCCGAGCAACCTGCCGAGCTCTTGGAAAAAAAACAAACTGATACTCTTTAGAATTACTAGCCAATTTCCTTGAGCTCGGCGGGTGCTCGGCCACGTGGCATGGTTAGGCGTCCTTGCCGGAATGTACATGTAATGTGATTTGCATATATTATAATGAATCCATCTTATGAATGATGTCTTCGTGTACATATTTATACTGAGTCAACAGTCGAATTGCCTTCGTAGAAGCTTGAGCATTATCGTATTTCATCCTGACTTCTCCTGATTTGTTTGGTTTTGTTTGTCTATTCCTCGCTCGCACACTTTTCTGTTGTATTGCTGAATTAATCGTACGTCTTTTGATTTTTGATTTTTGATTTTTGTTCTCGATTTGTTTTCATGCTGTTTCTTGAGTTGTTTATGATTTCTTTTGTTCATTTCTTTGGTCAATTTGTTTATCCGTACTCCGAAGTGTTCTTTTAATCCACATTATTTTGGGGTCTATACAATTTACAAGCTTGCTTTAAATAGGCCCCATTCATATTTCTTTACCAATATCCACTGTATGTTTGATATTGACCATTATGTAATATTTTGCATCATTATACTAGTTTTGTTTATGTCAAAGACTGACTATGCTGATGTATTATTGCTTTTATTTTACATGTATTGAACAGAAATATGAATAAATTGAAATTGAAATTGAAATTGACAATAATTGAAGCACAAATAACCATGATCGTGCCTATACTGTTCTCTAACTGTAGGATGCGAACCCGCTGAAGACGGTTAAACTAGGGTCAGATGACTGCTCTGTGTCTGTATGCCAAGAGTACCCATCTAACTATGCCAAGGGGGGTTTTCCTTTCGACCTTCAAGTCCCCGGGAGGAAGTTCAGCTTCGTTGCAGGCGGAGAGCAAGAAAGACAGTCCTGGCTCCAGGCCATCAGCCGGGCGTGCAAACCTGGTAAGGATGCTTCCACATCGAACACACCCTACTCTTCCAGTATTTTTCGTCTCTTTCTTTGAGTCTGCTTATATTCTTTCAATCCATCGTTTTATCACCCTTGCCCTATCTTTAATATCTAACTGTCTCCACTGTGAATCGTATAATAATTTATGAAAAAGTAACTACATGTATTGTTAACCATCTAAATGCATCACCTCTCAATCATTATACAATCACTCTGATTTGGTAAAAACATAACGAGCTGCCCATTACTTCTCTTGTTTTAACAGTACGTCAGAACACAACTCAGTCAATCGGACACATTCCTTCTAGAAGTATTATTAATTCGTCGACGGAACGAGATCAACATAGCCCCAGCCCTCCTGCCAACAGAAGAAAGTCTCCCGTTCCTCTACCACGCCTTCCCGAGAGCGCCCTCACAGATAATCCACAAGATACAAAGGACGATGCCGCCTACCAGAAGCCGGTAACAGAAAGCCCCACCCTGTCTAGACACAGAAGAAAGTCACCCATTCCGCTACCTCCCCTTCCAAAGAGTGCCCACTCAGATGATCCGCTCATTAAGGATGACGATGGCACCTACCAGAAGCCGATAACCGAAAGTCCCAGTCCTTCTATCCACAGAAGGAAGTCTCCCGTTCCGCTACCTCGCCTTCCCAAGAGCACCCTCATGGATAATCCACTTGTTAAGGATGACGATAGCACCTACCAGAAGCCGATAACAGAAAGCCCCACCCCTTCTAGACACAAAAAGAAGTCCCCCATTCCGCTACCACGCCTTCCCGAGAGCGCCCTCACGGATGATCCACAAGATACAAAGGACGATGTCGCCTACCAGAAGCCGGTAACAGACAGCCCCACCCTGTCTAGACACAAAAGGGAGTACCCCGTTCCGCTACCTCCCATTCCAAAGAGCGCCCACTCAGATGATCCGCTCGTTAAGGATGACGATGGCACTTACCAGAAACCGATAACCGAAAGCCCCAGTCCTTCTATCCACAGAAGGAAGTCTCCCATCCCACTACCTCGCCTTCCAGAAAGCGCCCTTGCGGATGATCCGCTAGACATGGCAGACGATGACATCTACCAGAGACCGATTAGCAAAAGGCCCTCGTGCCCCATACGTGTTCCCCCACGGTGAGTATGAATTATAATATCTTTTTGTTTCAACTAGATTTCTTCAATATACGGACTAGAGTCTCCTTCATAGCTAAGGTCATGCATTCCGCGAGTAGGTTGCCATAACGATTCAAACCATGTCTGATGTAAGAAACCCATATTCAGGGATTTTGCTCGTTGCATGTATAAATCATGTGGTTACATATTCACATCGACATTGTTAGAGTTTAAAAAAAAACACACTCCATAAATTCGTATGATCCATCTGATTAGATTTGAATGGTGATATTCAAATAAAGTACAGATATTTACATGTTATATCTTTACTGATGGTATATCTGTAGCCCACCAGAGACTTCAGTTTGGCCCATATCCCAAGGATCGATCCCACGCACTTTCACGAGCACTGATTCAAGCAGCAACGATGGCGAGCTGGACGATGACGAGGAACACACCTACATGATGTCGACTGAGAATGTGCCCGTGATCTGCAGTCGGGTGGACTCGATGGGCACATGTGTGAAAGGCCAAGGATTCTGTCTTCGGATCCCTTCCGGTGCCTTGGACCAGAGCCGAGGCGAGAAGCGCTTCGTGTCCGTCATGTCGCGGTGCTCGGTCAGTCCTCCAGAGGTGACGCTGAGCAAGAACCAGGCGGGGTTTAATGTTCATGAGGCGCAGGTCGTCGAATGTCGCATCTTCAACTACGAGAAGCCCCTCAGGAAACCTCTGCAGCTGGAGATCCCGCATTGCGCCATCATCGGTGATGTGAGCCAATGCAGCGTCAAGCTCTGGCACAAGGCAGTCCCGTCCAAATATGCCATCATGTACGATTGTAAGTTGATTCAACTTGATTGATAACATAACGAAGCATTTGTCTGGTATAATCAGAATGTTCACATATTAATCTGACTGACGATTATTATTTTGACTTTTATTCATTACAATTCGCGTGATAATGATACTATCCATATTCTCGATTATCAACGTCAACAATCTCATAAGTGTTGTATCTGTCTTCTTGTACGTCTCATCTTGATGTTCAGCCGAGAGTCCACAGTGGCGGGAGGTGCTGGACAACAACGCCTCGCTGTCCTACCGGGTCAAGCAGAACTGCCTAGAAATCACTGCGCTCCACCTGGGCACTTATGCCTTCTTGCTTGATGGGCCCGGTGTCCTGGGAAAGGCCATGCAGATGGCCACTTTCCTCAGGGAACAGACTGACCAGTCCGTGGTGTCCGCAAACGTATACATCTTCAACAACGTCAGTAGCGACCTGATGTGGATGGTAAGCTAAAAGTTGTTTAACTCTTGAACTATGTTCTTTTGATGCATTTCTGCACAAGAAATAGAGACCATTCGGATAGACCACCGGATTATCTGACGTAGAAAGAGTTTAAGGACATTGAGGTGTCGAGTCCTAAACGAGGTGCTGACTGTGTACAGGTTTTCATTCATGTTAACTAAAAGCAAGATTTCGGTATTCAACACGATAACACAATCCATATCAATCTCATTCTCTATAAGTAGTACATTGGCTCTGAAGCGCTTTTCAATATCCAACTTGGAAAATTGCATTTCCCCCCCCCCCCCCCGATACGTCTGTGAAATATATATGTATATCCTTTTCTAACCATGATGGTTACAGAACAGAAGAAAAATGCGTCTTTAGATTCCACTTAAGTTGTTTTAGTACTTGAAAATCTGTGCCATGTGATATTCACCGTTTCTCGTATCCCCATTCCTCAACTTTCTAGAGAATTGAAGATCAGGAGATCAATGAGGGATCTGTGTTGAGTGATATCAGTTCATCATTCTCTGTTAAACCGGGCACCTCTGATATCCACTTGGAACTCCAGGACCTAGATGGTCTGCAGCTTACAGCAGGCCAAGCCAGCGTTCTGGTAAGAACACTACCGAACAATCATACTTTCTTTTTGCGGTTACTCTCCGCGGTAATAAGATTGATTGATCAATCTGTTAGATAATAAGCAAAGGGAAATAGGACATATGGGACTTGCATAATTTTGCAATCATCTACAGCTTGCCTGGCAAGGACACTATCCACCAGGCTACTGCTTGACAATTTGATAATGACATTAGCACCCAGCACACTTATCTAGACCTCCATCCCTTTCCCTTTTTTTTTTATTTTTTTTTTATTTATGAGTACCCAGTATTAGACAGGCGTTTCTCTGCGCAAAACATTCAATTCTCTGTATATACTCTTCATTTATATCTAAGAGTCTTCCAATTTCTATAGATACAATATATAATGAATGTATACATTGATTGAACTTTATTTATTTCCATCAACATAAAAAACATAATTACATACATAGTAAAATATGATACACACATGAAAAATACATTTCATAGATAATAATAAATAAACAAGTTATATTTGACATGTATTAACAATTTGAATGTAGAATATGAATGGTTAAAATTGGGGAAAAAGGGACGCCTGTAAAAGCCGTAGAGGCTTGATAGGTTAGGCGCACCTATATGACAATAAAACAAGAAATGGCTAAATATTGGTATATTAACAGTTGAGAATGAAATCAAAGAGTCAGGAAAATTAGCAGTAAGCTAAGAATAGGTGTTTTTCAGAGCATTTTTAAATGAATTGCAGAATTGAATATTTTGAATGAAAGGTGGTAGAGAATTCCATGAAGCTGGTCCAATGTGTCGTAAAGATGGTCATTATCCTCTACGGATCGACTGGTTTATGCACGAATAGTCAGATATGGCTTGCTGCACTAAAAACCGTTATTATAAAGAGTAATGCGGGAAGGGAGAAAATAATGGTCTTTGTCGGCAGGTAATCGACATGACTGAGATGAGCTGTAGGCCTACGTGGCAACAAGATTAATAATTCTCAATACCCAATAATTCTCCATTGATAATAAGTTTGTGCGTGGTTCTTATTATGTACAGGACATATCATCCCAGCAACTGCACCAGTCTCCGTACCTAAAATTCGAGCTGAACTTTGAGACGACGGATGCACGTGGGACAGTTAAGATTGTTCTTCGACCTGATATCCCCGATGATGAGAGTGGCCTGCAGGAGAATACCCTGACGTATATCGCTGAGGTAAGTTCATCACGTGTGCAGGGAACGTATCGATTTATGCAAGGTTGGTTTCCTTTCAAGATGTGGATCTCTCATATAATATATGTTGTGTGACCTAGCTACTTCTGGTGGGAAGATCTGTAGGCCTATGGGATTGTGGAATAACTTCAGCAATGTTTATAGCATATTATACTGACACTACATAGTTGTGATTTAAACGGTTTCTTCTCTACTTGGAGGGTGATGTTTTCTCTCATGTAGACCTACATAGTTATCATGGCCATTTCGTTATGTTTCTTTCTTCCAGGAGCATGGGATGTACGCAGACATACGCTGCAGCCTGGATGATCCGTCCGAAGCCCTAACTCCTGGCTCTGCCCCGACTCCCCCCGAAGCCAATCCGGACTACCTGCAGCTTGACGTTTACCCGCTACCCTCCCGTCACAGGTCGGATCGCCGTGATGCGCAGAGGAAACACAACCTGCGCCAACGGCACCAGCCAGGATCTGCCCGAACCATACCCCGCGCTACGTTCCGAAACCTGGGCAACGCCTACGCGGCAGGGGAAGCACCGTCCTCGACGACAACCGAGACGAGCAGTGAGGGTAGAGTTGGAGGAGGCAGTTGCATCCCCGCGGGGTTGAAGCATGACCTGAGCGCGCTCCTGGACTGGGCGGAGCTCGGCAACGACTGGAGCATGCTGGCGCGCTACGTCGGACTGGAGCATCTCATGTATCGCTTTGTGGTCAGCCCAAGTCCGACCGTAGAGTTCCTCAACTACTGTGAGCAGTATAACATCTCCCTGTCCTATCTGGAGCAGGCGACCACTAAAATCGATCGCGACGATGCGGCGTCGCTGATCAGGAGTCACATGATGATGTCACTACTTGGAGAGAGAGACCTTGACAGCACCAACTTATCCTGCGCGACCATGGATACAGCTCCATGACATCAGCGTATGAGGGTGCTGCGAAAAATGTAGGACATCAAGGAGCGGCGTTCCACATGACTCCTTCTCATACCACGTCTTACTGTCAATTCGCGTTGGGCCCTTGTGGATATTCAACCACGGGCTGGTATTAAACGCAATATACTGTGTACGCAGAGAGCGAAAATTATGCGAACATTTCATTGTCTTTTGGGCTGGAAAAGGCGTTTTTAGAAACAACATAACTTGAAAATTGGACAAACAAGTCAGTGAAGGTTTGATGAGAATCTGATAAAGTACTAACGACTTTAATGAGCTTACTCTTTTAGTGATGTCATAATATGAGCAGACTTAACGGCATCTCACATGACCTCTGGAAATACCCCTCTCCTCCCCTCTAACTCAAAGTCTTATGTGAGAATGTTATAGGCCACGGTACTTGGAGGTTTTTATCATGGTCTTGTGTATGGGCATAGAGAGCAGCTTAAATTTGTTTAAAAACAAAAAGGAAAATCGATGAAACCTATGTGTTGAGTTCATAGAGAACAATACTCCAGTACACCACAGCCTTGTTCCAGTTTTAATATGTGTTAGGTATATGCATATAATAAAAAGAATACATATCCTGTTCAAACATATTGGTCCACGCACAGTATATTGTACGAGAATTACTGTACATGAACTTTCATGCGGCTGGCGAAAGAAAGGTACTTTGCATACACTCTGATTTCACTAAAATGACGTAGGCCTACCGGTATGTCATTGTTGTAATACCCTAGAAATCATCAGGTGCAACTTGTCCCCACGATGCTGAGAGCATTACAAGGCTCATACAGATTACCGCATGCCTCTTCTCCTTGTTCCCTTCCTCCGTTGTTCTTTTCGGTGATAGGGTTACTGCATGGTTGTTGTTTAGCCTTTTGAGGCGCCATTGAGGCAGTTTGCACTAGGAAATACACACCATGTCCATAGGGCAGTATGCAGTCA
This sequence comes from Arbacia lixula, assembly GCA_963669155.1. NCBI lineage: Eukaryota > Metazoa > Echinodermata > Echinoidea > Arbacioida > Arbaciidae > Arbacia > Arbacia lixula. The sequence goes on along the minus strand of OZ022577.1, from coordinate 2,945,133 downwards.
AGGAGTTGAATGGATCATCCACCCTGGAATGGAATTAATAATCCACCCTGAAAATAAGTTGGTTTCAATAAAAGCAGAAACATAAAAGTAATATACAGTATTAGTGACGGTTTTATGAAAAGCCGTCAAAGGACAAGAGTGTTATGATCTTTTAATTTTTTTATTTTGTGACGTCACGTGCGAGGTGCTCTTTCATGTTGTGTACAGGTCTTTAAAAAATGTCAATTTTCTCAGAAGGATATGCATCATTTTACACGTTTTTAAACACATACCTCTATGAAAAAAAAAACCTCCATCAAAAACAGAAAAAGAGCAATTCATGGAATCATACAGCACACAACATATGGGAGAACACCTCGCACGTGACGTCACACAATTTAAAATGTCCTTTGACAGATTTTCGTCAAACCTTCACTAAAATAGTTTTCATATTTCTGCTTTTATTGATGCCAATTTCATTTCAGGGTGAACTATCCCTTTAAGAAAACATGACTGTATGTTATGAATGGAACATACGCAGTGAAAGACTAATATTTCATGCCTCACATGGAAACGCAATTCGAATGGACCGTTTGATATGACTTGGTGTGTTTTATAAATCATGATTACGATTTTATCATTTATTTATTTATGTCTCTATCATACAAAGTATAAATATGATTGCCAAACATGGAATGCCTTTTCTTACCGCTTTTCAGAATTAAGAACCACCACTTTTAAATAGCCAATTTTTGTTACAGGTTCAAATTAAAGGAATTCAATGATGGAAACATTAATCCATCTACATTTTAAAAAGGAAACATCTTTTAAAATGAACATAATTGTCGCAGTTTATGAATTTACGTTGGTTTATTCATGTTATGTTTGGGTTATGTTTATATGGTTCATTTTATTCAAATCTTAATGTCTTTTTGTCATGCACTCTCCTAGAATATGTCATGCTTATGTTTCTTGTTATTTCTCTTGTCAAAAGGATATGACATAATACAGGCTGCACCATTATAACTCTTTGTGTGTCAGATAAACTCTTGCTCCAAGAGAATGGGACGTGGCACTCAACGAGGTAAAGAAGATACGCTTATGATGTAAATTTGCTGACTCATGGCTGAACATTTCAAAATGTATGGAATTGTGTACTTTGTTTTACAAAAGTGAACGCAATCTCTCCCCCTGTCACCCTCTATAATCCACTCTCCACAGAAAACTGTCTTAGGGAATGGTTGACATGATATTCTTGTACCATGCCGAATATAATGTTAGTTACATTGAATTGTCTTCCTTTAGAACGTTTAATGTGTTTGCTGTATTCATAAAGTGTATTTTGGTGACATTAAATAGTTAAAGAGAGAGAGAGCGAGTGAGAGAACGAAGTGGATGTATCATGTATTCACATTGGCAACTAAAAAAACTCGAATGAGAAATGGATCGAAAGCTACCAATGTTTCGTCATGCGTGTGTAATCATTATAAAGCCACTAAAACCACAATAAAACAAAGTACAATAGACTGGTACCAAGGTTCAAGTGTAAACAAATACAGGTTGTCCAATTAACATATACATGATACATGATGCATCTAAAATGGTTTTATGTCGATCATGCAATCACAAATATTGACTCATATCCCTTTCATCATTAAAGGTAGTGACTGTATCCGTTATGCACGGTAGACAAATCAAATTTCGTCAAACAGTACATAAACTGAAAGTTCATTATACAACAAATAGTCCAGTTTGTAAAATAGGGAAGGAGCTTTGGACTAAAGATGTAGAGCATGGATTTCACTATAGGTATTTAAGGGACTTTAAAAAAGGAAAAAAAAAAGAATTTTCGCCAATCCCTCCCACAGTTTGTATTTTTTTTTTACCCATCAATGACTTGATAGAATTGAAACATGAAACATACTACATTAAAGCTTGTCTCACAGGCTTACCTTCCTTTACGAAATATATATATGTGTGTGTGTGTGTGTGTGTGTGTGTGTGTGTGTGTGTGTAATTTTACATGGAAATATATATATATACATGATATCTTATTACAAAGCCAACTACAAGAAGATCGTTGATAATAAAAGTCCCCGATAGGAGCGTTGATCTTATCGAATCGCTATGATTTTTAAAATAGTTTCGTGGGTGCTAGGGACTGACTGTATGCAATGTACTACATGTATTTTTAAACAACCAGATGAAAAACGATCCAACAGGATTAATATCAATCTATTCAAATTCACGTTTGAGGTCCGATAATGTTCTAAGTTATAACATTGGCTTTTATATGCTAGGTGTTATGAAAAAAAATGAAGACATTTTTGGTGGCATTACAGCAATAACTTTTCATGCAATAATCTTGTGAATATTTAATGAGTTTTTCACTTTTTAACAAATTTGGATCAAAACATTTGTGTGTATCAGATGATAAATCCAGAACACAACAATGGTCATTGTGCATCACACATGCCAACCTACAACTTCTTTTCTGACAGAAGCATCATGCATTATTAATGACATTGTGATGGCAGTTGCTAGTGCATGAACAGGTGGAAGCGGAATGACAGTCAGACTCAGTTTTATTTTCAAATTAATGAAAAACAAAATCGTTTTCATATGTTTTCAAATATGATGCACAATTCTGTGTACAGAGCTAGTTTCTTTACAAGAAGTGTTACCATTTTCAACATAACCTTTTCTATTACCAATTTGTGCCTGTCAATGAGCTTGGTAACTAAACGAGCGTCATTCCCTTACCAAGCTCATTGACATGCACGAATAGAAAATGTTGTGTCGAAAAATAACAGCACTTTTTATAGAAACTAGCTCTTGGACATCATATGAAAGAGACTTGTGTTGCATTGATTTGAAATGCTAAAAACCGAGTCTGACTGTCATATCGTTACCATGGAACATCCCAGGTAATACACAATGGCGTTTGTGTTCTGAATTATGTATTTACAAATTTTGAGGTCCAAATTTTTCAAACAGTGAGAATCTCATCAAATACATGTATTCCAAGGATAATTTAAATAAGAGTAATCGATGAAATGCCACAAAATTCGTCTCTAAAAAAGTTAACATCCTTTGACTGTATGATGTCTTAATTTCAGCTTGATTTGAGTTGAATTTGATTTTTAATTATTTTGCAAGTGTTAAAAGTTTTTCCACACCTAGTATGATTACACAACTTTATATTTTAGGCCTGCAAAAATATGCATGTATTCCCCTTTCTTACCACTTTGTCCTCATTCACAACGTATTTTCCTTTGACAAATTCCCGGCAGTTTCCCCTGCCAATCACATTCTCTCTTCTTTTACTACCCATTCAATGAGCCGTATTCATAAAAAAAACTTTACCATTTTCGTCATGAATGCACATTTCATGCATGTCCTTCAAATAATATGTTACCTATGGCAACTACAAAGCTTGTTTGGGATTTGTCCTATTTGCAACGAGTGCAGTCCACCCATTAAAACTAAAACACTAGACAGAGGTGAATGTTATAACTGATTACTACGCAATCGACCGGTTTACTAATGTAGTAAAATTATGGATGTTTCTTCCCTCGGGGCCTACTAACGAGTTATTCCATTAACCTGTACCTAACAATGGTATTTCAGTACAAATACTTGGAATCCACTTTGCATACGTTAGTTGTTGCTATGTCGGGCAAACCTCGGGCAAGATTTCGTTGTCAGGGGCAACCTTTGTTAAACTGGTATGCATAAAATTTGAATATGTTAGTACAGGTATACCGGTCTGAGGGAGAATAGTTGTCAATACATTACAAAAACGGCTTATTACTTGCAAGCAATTTCTAACAGATCAAGCAATAATCCATTTTCGTAATTGTTTTTACAACTCTCCCCGTAACTGCGTAGTAACGCGTTATTACATTCACCTGTATTTCGTAATTCAGCTTCAATAGATGGAACGCACTTTTGAATCTTAGTTGTTACTACTCGGACAAATCTCGAAACCAGCTTTAATTTATTCTTTAGCACCTGCCAGCTGAAGACAAACATGATGAGCACAACCAAACCTGTATGCGTACAGATTTAAGCAATTGACTAAGCTTAATATTTCAGTTGATTAACAAGAATTGCCGATTTTTCAGGGCAATACACTTTTTTTTGTATGAATACGGCCTTTACGCTATGAACATGGTCTTTTGTTACGCGGACTCAATTTCAAAGGGTCCCTTGCAAATTTTGTTGGCGTAACAAAAGACAATGTTCATAGCGTTATCTCACACTTCTTTTGCCCGTCTCTTTTCTCCCTGTGTTCTCATCTTGTTTCTTCTCTCTCTCCCTCTCGTATGCATTCCATAACTATGAATTTGCTCACTACACAACAACCCCAAGTAACAAATAGCGAACACAATGCACAAGTGTCATTAGGATCCGTCCATCACTCGTAAAAATAGTTTATTTACAGCCTCTACAAGTACAAAAAGTGTCCGTACAGGTAGACTGTATTCATGACAAGTATTACGGCGATGTTCTATAAGGGATGTTATCTTTGAAACAAAAGGCAAGTTTGAAGACTTATGTGCTGTATCATGCAGCATCGCTGATCTTTTCTTGGGCACACACTGCCCAATCAAGAGCAAACTATTTAGTTCTCATCCCATCATCGACCCCACTAGTGCATTGTAAATGCACAACTGAGATGCATTATCCATTTGTGTCTATCAATATCTTACGCGATCAAAGTATATGCCTGAGATAAATTATGTTTCTCAAAATAAGTATGAAGCTACTAATAAAACATCGATGCTTTCTTGTATGGTGTAACATACACTAACATAAACAGCTGTGTGAAATGATACACAAACAAGAAGCGGCCTAGTTCTGCCCATACCTCTCTCTACAGGCCGCCGAAGACGACACAATTTTGCCTCGATTCTGCAGTCAAAGGGCCCATGACTGGACATGTGACGTCACTCTCTTGTACAAATCCAATAGCCAGGTCCTGCGATTCAATCGGTCGCAGAGTCGTACAACTGATGATCTGATCGTATCGTATGCGGTGGCCTTCAAAGGTGCATTGACCTTGAATAGGAGTATCCCTATGATACCTATAGAAGCACACAATGCATTGCTTTTGTTCACGAGCACAAACTCTCATAAATGAATCATAAATAGTTGAATATGAAGCGATATAGGAAGAGGTGAACTATACAACAAATACACAAACGGATATATAATTTATTTCTGTAACTAGGACGGAGACCCTTTAAAAAAAAAGAAGAAAAAATCTGAGAGACCATTTTTAATCATATACATGTATTTCTGAGTAAATCGCTGACCTAAAAACGTTACGATACAGATTGCACTAAAATGGTCAGTCAGCATTAGCACGTGGTGCAACAATGAAAGGGAAAGCAATCTGAAAATAGTGTTGCAAAAGGTCAATGAAATATTTGTCCTTATTGATTTAACTGCCCCCCCCCCCCACACACACAAACATACATACATTCAACAACATGAGAGCTTAACTTACAGCAAGATCAAGGAGTGATCATGGCATGTAAGTGATAAGTATCCTGTTCATAAAACACTGTAATATAGCAAAATGCAGAGTATTACTATTTAAAAAATAATACTTTTGTACTATTAACCCCCCCCCAAAAAAAAAAAAAAAAAATGATAATAAAAAAAAAAAATTGACATATACTGTACTATATTAGGCACAATTAAAGAAAAAAACTACTACTCCATGAAGCCTTTATGTTTTGGCTGATATTAAATAAATTGGAGTCACTGCTTAGCTATGATATTAGAAATATTTGATGAAATGAGGTCACTGTCTTTGGTGTGATCTAAAAAAGGGGACAGCCAAGGAGAGAAATTATTACAAAAAATATGAAAATTGGCACACAATCTGAAGTTTAAGCATCATTTTAGTACCTCATATGCTTTGCAAAGTTACCACTAGTTACATAAATATAAACACATACACATACACAAGGTGATGGTTGGTATGGTAACAAACATTTTTGAGAACCTACCAAAAATTGAATCTGATTCAGAAACCGTGATATGAGAGTGGGTAATGAAGTCATAATAAGTCATTATAATGACCACTTGAACAAGCAATCATTAATCTTATGGGAGTGATATCAGATGTACACAGAACATGAGCATGCAGTAACAGTGATGTAGTTGATGCACTGTAGACAATGAAATGCATAACATATTTCTTGAAGTTTGTGCAATGCAATGTCAAATAAAAACATTCCCTTCAAGAAAAATCAAGAATATTGACAGAATGGTGACAAAATGGTGATAGAGAAATTCACAAGAAAGTTTACACACAAAACGCTTTACAAATGATACTTGGCAATAAATCACATGTTATTTGAATGTCCCCAATTATTTGTCCATAAAAGCAACATCAAAAAGATGAAGTTATGTGTTAATTTCTTCTGGGACTGCAAGATTTACAACAGGTGAACACATGTTCCATTACAAAGTTGTGACATGGAGTTAGGTACAAGCAGATGTCTACATCAATACAATACTTCATATATGAACATGATGGTGATAAAAATATTGCAGCCCAGTAAAACTACAACTTTATTCATTTGAGTGAAGTTAATGTTCCAAAACTTTTGCAAAAGGGTAGTGTATATTTCATAAAACTTCTACATGCACCGTCAGGAAAGTTGTGAGAACATTGTTACAGGAGAGTAATGGATTGAGGCCTTATACTTAAATGGTTGCTTGAGATCACAAATCCATGCAACTGATTGCCAACGTTTCTGCACTGAGCCATTGTATATATTTATGGAGCCAGCCACAGACAATGGGGTGACTTTTCTTTAGAATTGGTGTTTCAAAAAGACTTACAAAATGTGGGAGGGAAGGGGGATATTCCCCTTTTTTATATTCAATAAAAAAGTCTCTTACATACTTACAGTTTCCCGTAAAAGAGTGAAATCGAAGCTCAACCTTTGCTAATAGAGGTCTCAAATTGAAGGTACATTATTGTTTTATACCCACGCTCAGCAAAACAACCACTTCATCTGCCTCCAATTCCATTGTAGAGTTGTTGTTCACATTTGGCGCACTGTACATAACCATCATTGTGCACGTACATTTAACGATAGGCCTGCATGTGCACACAACCATATTCCGTCGTATATATACATGTATGTGTGTTTGAACAGTTTCTGGGGATAGGTAGTACAGTGGTGATAGCTTCTTGATTGATACCTACGGACCAAGTCAATAAGCCAGCATTTAGCGTGCCTGGCAATGTCTGGAAGACTGTGGTTCTAACATTACATAAGAAATTAAAAGGAGTAATAACATGCTCTTGCAGGGAGGCTTCTCCAATGCCAAATTGTTATGTAATTGGCACTCATCTCCAACATCCACCCCCCTTAATAAATAACTGGATTTCTGAACAAAAATCATTCTGGGAAATGATGCATACACGTTTTCAATCATTGTAACTTACCATCAATGGTAACTATCATGGCAACAGCCAATGAGCTCTCATTATTACACTTGTTGCCATGGTAGTTACCATTGATGGTAATTTACAATAATTGAAAACCTATATGCAAGATGGCCCTAAAAATCTAAAAAATAGCAGATACTACACATAATAATAAGAGCTTTTCAATGACATACCCTCAAGAGAAAGACGGCTACCCTAAAAGTATACAATGTAACAAAACAATGAAGAAGATGGTTTAATGTGTGACAAATATATCATCTATGAATTCATGCAAAGCTCCGAATGATGATACTACATGCAGAAGAAAGTTTGAGGAAGCCGCTCTCAGCGACAGGCCTCTAGCGTGAGTTGCATATCCCAATATCACACAACAGCTCCATCAATAAATATTCAAACTTTACATAAATTATATATATAAAAAAGCTACATCCTTGACAATGGTAGACCATGCCAACTATGATAAAACTTTCTCGAGAACAAGTCTTTTACAAATTAAAGTGCAATAAGTTAACAGTATATGATGCAGATAATTACAATTCCAAGTTCAAAATCTACATTTATATGAAAAATATTTACAAGATGTGCCAGTACAGTTGGCTAGCACAACATTTCTTTCATTCATGTTCTAATGTTCATATCAAAGAAGACAAGACATATAGGAAGCACAGTTTGTATTGAATCAAGAGCAGTGAAAGCAGTTCTAGAGGATTGCAGAGAGACATCACAGCCAGGGCCCCGTTGCATACAAGTTACCATTAATGGTAACTCTGTCATTAATGGTAACTTCCATGGTAACATCCCTCAACAGCCACTCAAATTCAAGGTTTCCATAGAAATTGCCATTGGTAGCATAGTTGCCACAAATGGTAAGTTTTATGAAACATGTCTGCACAGACAACTGAACCCTCTTTTTACAATGATCTCAATCACTGCATTTTAAATCATTTATCTCTTTGTGGGTTGTTATTAAGATGGTTAATTGGCCTTACCATTCCTTTCAACCAGAGTTTCAATCACTTGGAGGGACACGAGGCCTAGGCCATGTTGCATAATGGCTGTACAACCGCTGTAAGTTCCCCTTAATCATAACTACCATGCCAACTGTTGCATTGCTCAAGGCTCATTGGCCATTCCCATGGGTGTTACAACTATTTTGGAAGTTACAATAACTGTACGGGTTATATGCAACAGGGTTCTTGTGTTAAAAACCTGAACTGTTTCTTCCCATATGACTAATGAATGTGGACAGTAAGGGGGGGGGGGGGATGAATGAGGTTTGGGGGGGGGGTTGAGGATACCCTTCCCTCATTTTAAAATTGTTCCTATTTTTCTCGTTTAGTCTCAGTACCTTCCCGAAGGAGTACATATGCAGCTAAAGCTTACAGCTACACCTCGGCAACAGGATAGGGACAGCTTGCTAAAAGAACTTTGTCTGTTAAAGATCTTGTCTAGCATGTTCTAATGGCTTAAACTGTGGCAAGTAACAAGAATACGTACCACAATCATTTTCACAGGGAAGAGGGACGTGTGCCAGTGGTGTAATTTGTTGTATTACCCTGGTATACCAACAAATTTCATAAGGTGTCCAATTTTCTTCCCATCATCCCTTAATCCTTTCTTGCAATCTTTATGTTACCTCAACTCCCCCCTCAGCCGGCAAATGACTGATACAACCTGAAAACGCTTGATCTATCCTTACTTGGAAGCAATTTCGAGGCACAAGTTCCCATTATGCAGCATGCATTGCAATGGTAATGACACTTCCCATACCAAAGTCCGGCTAGCCTAAATAAGGTGGAAGCACTGTACTGGCAGTGACCACATAAACCTATCCCGCTGACCTATAAAATACAACAGGTCTGACCTGAAGTGGCTATCTGTCAAGCCAAGACTGTGATATGCAATGACTGAGGACTAAACTACTGATAGGATTGGCTGCTAGAAAGCTACAGGTTATAGAATACGTTACGTAGCACCATCTGTTCAAAACACACACCTAAGGTGGGCTGATTCTGTAGGTCACAACATGAATACAACCTCCCCTGGTCGTATTGTGAGTATTGTCACAAGTCCGGTTACCTGCATAGTCTTATAATACCATTTGTAGCGTCTGGCCACAAACTATCACCTGTTTAACATGCACACTTGTACATATATATAGATACATGTATCGTAAATCCAAGATCTGTTGATACTCTGGCGTAAAATCATCTGTACGATTCATCCCCCCTCCACCCCCCCGCCCCACCCCATACGTAATCACCAAATCTCAGACTTCCTATTTCTAGTACTGCTTAAATGAATGTACGGCTCCATTAAGCACAAAATGATGTTGCGAATCTTATAAAAATCACTTAGATATGGCAAGCAATATGTACCTATTGTCCTTGCAAACTGAAATTCGTTGAAGCCCAGTGACCCCTGATTCTAGTGGGAAAAGTATCATTTCTTTAGAGGGATAATGAGAGAGCAAGGGAGGGACAGCAAGGGAGAGGAAAAGGACAAAGTTTGAGAAAGAAAGAGAGAGACAAAGGAAGAGAGAGAAAGAAGGAGAGAGAGAAAAAAAGAAATATCATACTAAAATTACTAACGTCTGGTATGTTCGCTTGCATGCCATGATGGATGTAATACTTTTCACCATTTCTGGGATGGTATCATATTCCAAGCAGTCAAAGACGATCAGTTTGCAAGTACAATAGGCCATTATTTAAGTATTCTGCTGGTCCCGCCTGCTGGTACCATTGCTACCCATCATCCCTCGATGTGCTTTGCCCTGTCGAGACCTCGGAGGGGGCTATCCGGTACCTTCTCCTCCTGGAAAGGGGTGGAGAAAAGGGGGGGGGGGGGCATTAGGTTAGGTAATCAAACAACTTACAAACTATAAAGTTAAGATGCACAAATACTTCATTATAATTGAACTCAACAATAATTTCCACTTGGAAAAAAAAGTACTGAAAATCCAATAATGCATAGGTGCTGTATTGCTAATTACTGGTAAATCAGTGATTCCCAAATATTTTCGATTTTTGGAATTTTTATGACTTTTTAAGACATGTTTTCAAATTGTGACTTTACCTCATGATCCACACATGGAAATCTCCTGACACAAGAAATTGATAATAAAGAAGCGGGATAAGGCATATTCAACAGGCTGTAGCATACTTTTCGGGCTAACAATGTCAAGAACTGCACATGGCCACTTTTTATCACAATATGAACATTTGCATGGTGTTTTTTTTTAAGAATATATCCTTGACATATTATCTTTTAAAATAAGAGTGAAGCAGAAGTGACAAATAGAAGCAAAAAAAATGACAAGAGACAGACCTTCACCTTACCTGCCCGAGACCACAGATTTGTCTGGCCTTCTTCCAGGTGGCTTGGGTTTAATTCCTCCTGAACCTCCAGACATGGACGAGGACTGGCTATCATCCCGCGACACCGAAAACTCTCCATCCTCTCTCCGTAACCTCACGTGATGGGGTTCTTGCGTGGAATCCCCAGGGCCGCCACGTGGCGTGCTGAGAGGCGTCCCGTCCTCAGCGATGGACACCGAGGCGCTGGTGGCCGCCAGATCATGAGGGGAGAGTCGATGGTGGACTCCATTGCACTGGGGTTGGGAGCTATCCTGGTGGTCATGGTGATGATGGTGATGATGATGATGGTGGTGGTGGTGGTCATGATGTTGAGATGAATCAGCTGTGTGGACTTGATGATGATGGCTTGCTGCTGCATCGTCGGAATCCTTTCCTCCATGGAGGTGTGGCGCATCCCCTGGATGGCCTGCTGAAAGTCTGTCCGCACCGGCTGCACTTACATCACCATGGCAATGGACACCATCTGCACATGTGCCTGCTGTACCAACAGCCACTGGTATTTCGCCACCGGTGGGTGATTTCTTGTGTTTGGAGAGCATCTTCTCTCTCCTCTTTCTCTGTCGAGGTGTCAGTGCCTCCCACGCCAGTCTGGAGGCTAGCCCAGAGTCACTTACCATGGGGTCCTCTGCTGCCTGCTGATGGGCAGCAAAGGAATCGGTCATACTCTCCACCATCTCCTCCAGCGATGAGGCACGTTCACCCGACAGATTAGATCTCAGGCGCTGCCTCTTGATTGACACCGGTGCGTGGCTGGAATCTGCTGCCGAGAAGATCCCCTTCTCTTTAATGTCGGTGTCATCTTGAGCAGATGAGGAGCTCTCTCTCCGGAGGACTGCGGGGGCTGCATTCCCCAACTCCTTCTCAATGTCTCCTTCAGAAGCACTAGCCTCACGCAGTTGCTTGGACTTATGGATGTGTTCTGGCCCGGGATCAGTCCTCCTCCGTTGTCTCTTGGCCCGCAGTGCTGCTCTGGCTGATGGGGAGAGGTCCCTCAGAGGCCCACTTCTTAGAGGCTTGACAACATCCTCCTTTCCATCACCCGTTTTCTTTTCAACGACCTCCGGAGGATTCTCTGTAGTAGCCAGAAGCTTTGCTTTTGTCTTTGGAATGGCACCGTGTCTGGCATCACTCCTTTCAGGAACAAACTCTGCAGAAACTTTTCGATCTATTTGATTCATATCGACGTGGAATCCTTCCCTTGGTTTCTTTTCCTGCTTCTTTGGGGAGTCTGTACTGATGAACACATCATCTGGGCCAATAGCCGAGCTATTTTGAGGGGAACTTGGCCTCTCTGGAGAATGCATGTCATCTTCTGAAAACAGCAAGGGTGTCTTCACTGGGGACTGGGGGGATTTGGGAGGAGATTTTGGAACTGTAACCATAACTTCTGGAGGATTCAAAGACGTTGGCGATACTCTCTTTGAGTCAATGCTTTCAGACAGGACGGATGTTCTGCTATGAGAATCTGGTGATGATGAATGCCTCTTACTTTCCTTTGTACCAAAGAGAGGTAGTTTTGCCTTCAGTGATACAATCATGTCAGACGTTTTGGTCAGAACACTTTTGCCAATGCTATTCTTTTGTTGCTCATTTTTTGCATTTGCAATCTCCAGCATTTTAGCTGGATCACTTTCTGATCTGGCTTTCCCTCTATCCCGACTGAACAATGATCTTCTGAGTTGCGGCGAATGAACTGGTGATCGCTTGATGGGCTCACTTGACAGGTGCTCTCCACCTAACCCAGGAAAGGACCCTCTTCTACTTATGTTTGCTTCTGCTTTACGCTTTTGTTCAAGTGCAGCAGATGGCTTGAGAAGAGCCGGGGAACTCTTTCTGCTTGAGTCAACGCTTTTGGATTCGGAACGCTGCTGGTCTCCCACTGGGTTGTCATTCTCAGTTCTGACTGTGTCAATTGAGGAATCACGTACCAATGGTGAGCGGGGAGAAGACTCCATCAACATGCTTGGTTCCTGCCAGCGAGTAGCACACTCTGAGAACTCTGGGTTGCCTCCTTCATCCTGTGACACACTCTGCATGACTGCATAGGTAGAAGGGTCATAGACACGTCTCCTGGGAGTGACTGGGGATTGCTTGGGTGATCTCATCCCCCTCTCACTCAACTGGTCTTTCCTCACAGGCACAGAGTGACTACTCTCCGACTGGCAACTAGATTCCTCAAGTGTGTCCGTTCTGGATGTTCGACCTCTCCGAGGAGTCTTTGGAGAGTCGCTCTGGGAAGGCCTGCTGCTGGCTGGTCGTGCTGCAGACCGATCTTGCTTTAGCTGCCCAAGTTTACTTTCCAAGAGAACCTTGGGCACTTCAGGTAGTTTCCGTGGCTGCTTCACAGCCCTTCGGCTCTGAATACTCAGTTGATCCGTAGTTCCTGATGAAAGGCCGTCTCTTCGTGGACTTCCAGGTAAAGATGAGTCTCTACTGGGATCTTTCTTGGGTGTTTCTGGCAGTTGTCTGGCTCGCACTGGACTCATGCGCTTGCGACCCTTGCTCGAACTACCAGATTTTGTCTCACTAGTACTTTTGCTCTTTTCACCACTATTTTGCCTTTGTACAGACCTAGATTCTTTCACAACATTGTCCACACTTTGCTTTGTTTCCTTATCATTCACCATTACTTTTGAGGGAAGAAGTGTAAGTGGTTTGACACTCTGTTTGTCATTGCTCTTGCTCTTCTTACTAACATCTGGGCTCTTTACATCATCATGTATACTACTCGTCACTTCAGACAGTATATTCTCCATCTCTTCCCTGTCTTTTGATGACTGTCTGTTCATCTCGGCTTCGATCTTCTGCACATCTTTGGATGCTGGTTTAGTCTTTGCCATGTTCTCGTTTGCCGACACTTTAGCCTTCTGGTCTACAGCTCCTGCTGGTTTTGGTTCTGATCCAGTTGGTTCTGTCCTGTGCTGGAGTGTCTGCACAGTCGTCTTTCCGCCTTTGACAGCATGTTTCACTATTTCTTCAGTGGGAGACATGAAGACGTCATCGTCATCATCACGGACTACTGTTGTTGAGAACGATGGTGATTTCATCATGGCTCTTCCATTGTTTTCTCTATGAATAGTTGCTTGCCCCTTCTTCTTGATTTCCAGACCCTGTACAGCAGATGAATCGCTGCCCTGACGCCCTGGCTTGGATCCATTTCCTTTCAGAGTAGTGTCTGTCGTTTCATTCATTTCATTCTCCTGTGACTTCCTGGAGCCATCTGGTTGATCATCAATGGTATCCCACTGGCATCCCGAGACTAAGAGTTGCATGACATTCTCACCCGCTGCAGACTTGTCTTTGCTACTTACTGCTAATGACGCTGATGCCGTGCTCTCAGAATGCCGCGTTCTCTTGTAATCCGGTTTCTCATTCCAAGGCTTCTTCTTCTTTGACTCACTGTCATCACTGGTGGGGGGTTTCTGGGCTTGCTCCACTTTCTCCTCAAAGTCCATCTCGGATATGTTGCCAAGGAAAAGCTCCTCCATGAGGTGCCTTTCCTCAGAGCCTGCACGAATCACGCTATCTACTTGTGCTTTCTTTTGCGATTCAGGCTGAGGCACAACAACTTTGGCCTCATTTGCTTTCACTTCAGGTTCTTTTAATATCACTTTAATTGGTTCCTTTTGTATTTCATGAGGAGAACTTCGCTTTTGTTGCAAAGTGTGTACTTCTTCAGGAGTTTTGGTAGAAGAACGATTAACTTTGTTCACATCTTCATTCTTCTGAACTTTCTTCACATCCTCAGTCTGATTCACTGTTCTCCAATCCTCATTCTGAGTTTTGTTACGAGTAGGAGATAAAGGCTTTAATTTCTTCAACTCCAGAACAACAGGCTTTTCAACCTTCTCTTGCACTTTGTCTGCAACTTTCTCTGCTGTATCTGGTTTCTGTGGTTTCTGATCACGTCCTTTGGGTACTGGGAGAATCCGTTTAATTTCTATATCTACAGAAGGAACTTTCACTTGATTTGGTAACACAACCTTATGGGTTACATTAGTCACTGCCACTGCCTTGTTCATTTTCTCTTCAACCTTCTGCTGCTTCAACACAGGCACTTTCTTTTCAACTGTTACTGCTGGGGTAGGTTTTTGGGGTCCAAGAGCAAACGGTTCTGGAGAAGTGCGCTTTCCTTGCTCTTTCTGCTCTAATTGCTTAAATAGTTGTTGAGGTGAGACTCTTGTGGGAGACTTCTGTTCCATTGTCCGCTTCTCTTGGTCAGCAGCTGGTTTGACTTTCTCCCTGGGCTGCACACTAGGACCTGTGTCTACACTGGATTGCACCTTTTCTTGATTTATGAGTTTACTTTGTACCTGTTGCGTAACAGCTGGCTTTGGCTTGGTTTGGACGCTATCTGAAGGCTTGGGAGAGATGGGCCGTTCTTGAGGCACTTCTTTCTGGTTTGCTGACCGATCATTTAGTGATATAGCAGCAACAAATCCCTCCTTCACTTGTGGAGGTTTCTGCTTCACAGCGGATGGACCAGAAGGTTGATCTGAAGACTTCTCCTGCTTCACGTCAGAGCCAGCCTGACGCTGCGGAGAAACCGGCCTCAAACCTGGTTGAACGTGTAATTTTTCTTCAGTTTTTGGCACAGGACTCTTGCTTGCTGTTTCTACAACTTTCCGTGGTTCTCTCACAAAGGAGTCTGAAGGCTTTGGGGAAACACTCCTCTTTGAAAATTCCGTTCCTTCTTGATTTGCTGTTGATAATTTTTGAGAAACTGGTGAGATTGATCTTCCTTTCTCACCAAGATGCTGTTTACTACCAGAACCAGCCACCTCTGGCTTCCCTTTCAACAACACTTCAGTTTTCTTAGTCTCTGTCTGCATTCCAACTTTGTCAGTTTTACTTGGTGACAAAGGCGACACTGTCCTATCGGGGGTTTTAATTGCACTTGGCTTTTTTGCATCATTGCTGGGTTTTGACTGCAGCTGAAAATCAGACTTCTTGCTGGCAGAACTAAGTTTATGTACATCTTCCGGCACTGCAAGTTTCGACACTCCGCTTATTGTTGCTACATTCTTACTATGAACATCTGCAGGAATTTCACTCCCTTTGTTGAGTAGTTTTTCAGGTTCTGTAGTTTTTAACTGTGCTTCTTGCTTTTGAAGAGTGGCAATTTCTGGCTCTTGAGGTTCTTTCTTTAAAGAAGCAACAGGTGATACTTCTTGAACAGGCTCTATCACTCTCATGGGCTTTCCAGTGACAGGTTTCACTTCTATTCTTTTTAATCCATCTGCTTTCAAAGTGCTTTCCGTTTTGCTGGTGACGCCATCCTGTGCCTGTCTCTGCAACTCCTTCCCAACTGGAACACCCAAAATAGGCTTCAGTTCAACCTTTTTTACGACCGTACTACTCCCAACTGCAGCATCATTTCCAAGGCGTCCCGTTGGGGGCAGTCCCACACTTTTCCCTTTCTGATCCACCTTCGTGTCTCCTTTTGTGGAAGAGCCAATAGGTTCTGGCCTTGGCCTCCCTTTCTCTTCTTTTTCCTCCTTTTTCATCTCCACGGGCATGGTCATACTTTTCTGCATGGTTGGCAAGTTTTCTTCTATCGACGGCTCCCTTTCGCTCACACCGAACTCCATCCCGCCCCTGTATGTGCTGACTTCGCCCTCCATAATCGCATTGCTATCCATCGCCCGAATCTTAGGCTTGTGCCGCTTGTGGAGCATCCTTCGCTTCCTGTCTTGCGAGCGCTTGCTCTTTCTCATCGCAAAGATCTTTTCGCTCACTTTCATGTCAGTCGGTCCTTTCCCCTGGAAATCCTTCTCCTGGGTCACCCCAGAGAGAACCACCTCTTCATCCTGGTCTTCCTCCTCTTCCTCCTCCTCCTCCTCTCCTTCCTCTTCCTCCTCCTGCACCTCCTTCTCCTCATCATGTTTCTCATGGCTCTCATCCACCTTGTCTGGTTGAGTAGGGATGCTCTCCACCAGATGAATCTCCACATTGGCTGGAAGGTTGGCTTCTGGGCAGTTGATCTTCTCTTCCCGCTTCTCTGGACTGGACGGCTCTGCGGTTCTGTGACAAAAGTCAAACAAATAGAGACACAATTATCGAATTAGAACACAACCAACCAAGCTGCAAGCTATAGTGATTACTTTTCATACCAGATTCTTTCCTCAGCACAACACATTACACAATACAAAACATGGCAATGAAATTGACTTCCGCAACAATCAACGTAATATACCTGAAAAAAAGTTAAACTGTACCCCTTGTTCATAAGTAGCTTTACAGAGCAAGAAGAACAAAGAACAAGAACACTGTTTGATGTACAACAGAAAACTAAAATAAACAAGAAACCCTGGGCTTGCAAGATTACATGATATAATATTAATATGTATTTACTGGTCTTCCTACCCCATCAATAACATTAAAATGGTTTATGATGAGTATTTAAGAAAATCTGTTAAAGTAGGATGAGATGACCGGAGACCCTGTCTGTCGGTTTGTTTGTAAACACCTGCATACTTCAAGGAAAGGGGTAGTGGTGTTTATGACTCAAGACTTGCAATCAATAGAGTGCAGTTCTGCCTTGAACTTAGGACCCATTTTGTTTGATTCAAGATAACAGGAACGAATTATTTCAGAATAACTTCTCTGAATTTAACAAACATGTGGACTTGGTGATGAACAAAAGTCTGCCATGATTACGGCTTGTAATAGTAACCACTTCTTACCCCTAACTTCACAGGACGCACACCACACAGTACTGCAATAGCGTCGGTCCAACTTGATCAATCTACTACATAGCTTACCCCCATTGACAGTATGAACTCATTCCATGCCAGACAAGTTTTTGCTCTCTGCCAGTTGTGTGTATTACATGTACCTGTGCCATCATGTACAAATGGCACACAAAGAGTTAACTCCTTCTGTACCAGACATGTATACTGGTTGTATGAAAGTACTGGTGATAAAATGTAAAAAGGGCATATGAAGATTGAACTCCTGTGCCAGACATCTAGAGAAGTTGTGTGTTTCGCTGGTGCCAACAACAACACACACCGTTAATCGATACAGCATTGCAATGCTGCATAAATTGACGGACGCCAACGTCTACACACACCCTCGGTAAGTACTGGTTGTAAAGAGGTTACTTGTTACACCTCATTGCATAATGCCATCTCTCCCTTGGAAGCTTACCCTTTCTTCTTTGGAGTTGTAGGTAAAGGGTGTGAGTTGAGGGTGTCATCAGCCAGAGGTCTCTCCCAGTCATAGGCATCGTTCTCCTTGATGTTCTTCCTGTTCATGCACCGGTCTAGCAGGGAGTGGATGAACTGTAATGGAAGATGTCACACAGAGGAATACAATCACAATGATATTCATTTGACATTATGATGTGTCATGTTCTTGTAAACACATTGCAAAGATAAACCAAAACATATTCTTTATTCAAGGCACCATAACATATTACAAATGGATAGCATGGCCAGATTAATAAAATACCACCATTTATCAATCATTATTACTACATCTATCTGTAGGAACTCAATACTTTTTTCTGCACTTATGTGGCAATGATATTTCTTCATAACAATCATAAAAATAGAACATAACCATACTTATCATAACATATCTTAGCAAAGGTCTCTATGTGCTGATAGTAAAGACACAATAGAATAGGGAGAGGATGCTACACAAGTGACTAAGGGGGTTCGTATGGGATGTTCTGTTCATACAATTCTGATGCCACAGATTATTCTTTGACAAATTTTTAGTTTTTTTCTCTTGAAACTGATGACTGAGTGTTCTTTCCTGAGAGTTGTTCCATAAAACAGAAGCAGTATGCCCCGAAGCTCCGTCTCCACAGAACGTAGTGATTACAGGATGACAAGCAATGAATTCCCATCTACAAATGTTGAAACAAATAGAGGGTGCTTGACCTACCTTGTAGTCTGGCTTGTCAGCATACTCTAGGGACTGGATGTGTTCCAGGATCTGCTTGAACTCCATGGGCATATGTTTGAGAAGAAGACGGTGATCATACTTCTCCTTCAGTAATCCCACTTGTTCCTGACACAGGGAAGAGAGAGAAGAGAATCCATGGTCACTTCTTACCAGCATAAATATACACTATAAACTGATGCATTCGGCTCTAATAGCAATCTGAATTGAGAAGTAGCATTACACAATGCACTGTTTGGATTATTAGTATGGCACATGCGGAATACCATTAACATTGGTCACAAACTAAACAGCTGTGGGTATAGACAAAATATTATACAGGATTTTTGCTCGATTGTTATCACATAAACAATGATTATAAGCAAACAGCCTCCTCTTTTGTAATTTTACTTCATTGTCATATTTTATGTAGCTTTGTTGCGAGAGGCAAATCTCAGGAGTGTATCACATCTTGTTTTTGTCTCGCCTGAACGAAGTACGGTAGAGACCTAGGGTGATATTACAAAAGTTCTCCTAAGTTTTCTCCTAAGTCCCCGAGTTAGAAGGTGCCTAAGAGAGCAAGAAATTGGTATTCCAGAACGTCCTCTTAGGACTATCTTTATGCAAATTAGGGAGGGTTTGACCCCACCCAGTGCGCATTTATTAGCCAATGGAGGAAAGTGTTTCATTTATGAACAGCCAATCACAATCACAGCATTTCATCAGGCCCTCCCCTTAGGATTGATCCTAACTTTGTGGTCGTGCAACTATGTGCGCGCACATCAATCATGTACGCATGCTTGCGCAAATAAATGCTGCCCTTTTTCATTGCGTGTGTTATGAATGGCTAAGACAAGGGGAGGCTCTCCTAAGTTTTCTCCTAAGTTTTCTCCAAAATCCTCTCTCACGCGCATTCTGGAATACCAATCCTCCTAACTTTATGATTTGCATAAATTTGCATAAAGATAGGAGAAAACTAAGGAGAAATCTTAGGAGCGGAGTGAGGAAAAAAGTTAAAATTGTTCTGGAACACCAATTGGGAGAATCTTAGATTTAGGATAAGATTTCTCTTAAGTTATCGTTCTGGAATACCACCCCTAGTGATCACTTTTCCTCTTAGTCTGTTGGTCTGTTACAAAAATGTTCAAGTTTTTCTTTAAATTGCTCTCATTTCTTTATTTCTGCATCAATTGTGATCACACTTAGTACAAATGATCCTTGGGTAATACCACACGTGTCTTCATGAGGATGATGGGGTCAAAGGTTATCTAGGGGTCAAAAGTTCAAATGATATGAGGCCATGTGCATCATTTCTTTATTTCTGCATCAATTGTGATCACACTTGGTACAAATGATCCATGTTTTCAAAGTTTTTGTTTGACTTGCTCTCATTTCTTTATTTCTGCCCCAATTGTGATCACACTTGGTACAAATGATTCTTAGGTAATACCACACATGTGTTCATGTGGATGATGGGGTCAAAGGTCATCTAGGGGTCAAAAATTCAAATGATATGAGGCCTTGTGCATTATTATTCTCAAAGTTTTTTGTTTGACTTGCTTTTATTTCTTTATTTCTGCATCAATTGTGATCGCACTTGGTACAAATGATCCTTGGGTAATACCACGTGTGCTGATGAGGATGATGAGGTCAAAGGTCATCTCAGCACCATTTTAAATATTTGAAAAAAAAAAACTTAGCTCTTAGCACACACACACACACACACACACACACATACAAGCATACATACAGTGAGATCTGTATAGGAAACCTGCTTAGGGAGACGAGATATGAGCAGGTGGTCTTTCAGTAAGAAATGTTGCTCAAGGGATGAGCTCTTTACAGGCAGGTGGTCAGTAAAAGCAAGTTGTACTGTATATACTTTTATACACGCACACATACTTAAATACAAAGCATATTGCATTCAATCTTGCCATACCTTGTCTTTTATTTTCCTCCAGGGAAGCTGGCCAATGACAAACTCCACTAACATGTAGAACAAAGACCACAGATCATCGTGACGTCCCATCTCCTGCACAAGAGTAAGGGGTGAAGATGCCAGGCAAAGCAACGATATTATTATGTGTTTCTTTGGCACTTCAAGTGTCTATCACCAAAGTAAATTTGTTAGCCTCAAGGAACACAGCAGTGATTATAGACAATGCTCAATGACTATAGTCAACAATGGTCAGCAGCATGTTCATACAAAATATCTTCTTCAGTTTATTTACAATAGGAACATACTCAAGTTGTTCATCTCTGTCAAAGCTTGCTTTACATATAAGGTAGCAACAACCATCATGATCTCTGATTTCCCCACAATATCATTAATCCATACAGTTAGTAATAAGTAATTTCAAAGTTTAGCTAAAATTCCAGCTTTAAAATGACATAAATAGAGTAACGAAGTGGTGCCGTCATATCCATTGTTATGGAGATCTCTGGTTCTAAACAACATCACTCAAGAGAGAGATTGACTGGTCAGACAATGTCTAGTGGGCTAGTTAGTCCCGGGCATTACTAATGCGAGTTCCTGCTATGATCACCGCTGCTTGCTCTACCCAGAGAGGTGTAAGGAATGGAGTCAGCACGAAGTGTAATTTATTCCTACAGCAGTCGTGTGCATTGATGTCACAATGGAATATTTTACGCGTTTGGCTCTTTGATCGAGGGAAATCCGCCGCCAAACAAGCATGACAAAATGTAGGATGCATTTTGAGGAATATATATTCTGTATGCGCAGAAGATTTCAGAACCACTACATGAACTGAAGTACATGTGCAGTAGTATTACATCTTATAAAGATACGATTCTGTGAATTTCAGATTATATTGTTGCTTCGTTTTTGTGATAAAATGAGAATACTACAGCAAACATGCCAGAGAAATGCCTCAATATCACACATTTCCAAATAATATTTCCTTAAAAATATCTTGTAAATCGTTTATTGAGTGTTTCATCTTTCATGGAAACAACCTCAATTTCGTGTGCGGAGGTGTCCGAAAAAGTAACAGACCAAATTCTTTCTACAATTTTTTTCAAAGTTTCCCTTCGCTTACCCCAAAACTAATTCACAGTGTGTGTAAAAAGATCAGCAACGAGCTCCCAGCGAAGGCTGAACGGTTGGTATACTTCTCAAAACAGATTTTCTTTTGTTATTCAGAGGAAGGCACTACCTAATTAGAAATACAGCTAGTTGTTTAAAACACCTGAATGTCTTGGATTTTTATGAGGCGGCGGACCTCATAGATCAAAGGAAGTTTATCCGAGCGCAGTCCATCCATGATAGGTCCATGCTCTACCCACAAAGTTTAGATCCAGTTGTCTTGACAACATACTCACATGACATCACACTTTGGTACTCTGTATATTGTACACACCTCCTCTATGAATGACAGTAATACTGACACATATTTCAGCTGGTACTCAGACTTACTCTGTTTCGGTGAGCATTGATGGATGCATACCGCACAGTTCCACGAAACCCAGCAACTGGCCTCGGCTGTAACGCAAAGGACAAGTCAGAGCAAAGTAATAACAATAATAATAGATAGAACATGTTTAAAAGTGCTTCATTTAATGTTTCTTTGCACACAGTTAATGCCAGAAATGAGACAGACAATATATTGTTCTTATCACTAAAAAAGAATATCCTGTAATTCCATTCAATCATACTAAAGGAGCATGAATGAAACAAGATCTCTGCATGTTCTACCTTTGAGGGAGTCTACGTTAGCCCTGTATTAAAGCTCCATTCATTCCTTGCTATATACAAAGGCACTATTGAGACTATGTAACATTCCACAGATATTTTCTCCACTTGCCCTGGCACATTTCATGCCCTCCATGCTATGTGAAGAGCTGCCAATGAGACTTGACGTAGGACAGTGATACCATTTTATACAAGACATTTCATTTTCTCTGTTCAATTTGCCAGTGATTGTTGACATAATAACTGAGACTTTACAATACTAATCAAAACATGGTCTAATTTAAAAACTTAAAAAATAATGATATTTAGGGAAAATATCTGCATAAACGTCCTAAGACTACAAGCTCAATCTCACTGCTCTGAAATGTGCATGTTTTCTTCATGAAGCAGAATCATTGAAGCCCAGTAATATCTGGGCTTTCACTAGACATGACCAAGCTTTCATTTTTCTGTGACCGACGTGCTGTACTACAAGAGTCAAACATCTGATATCTGTGTATGCGCTAACTTAAAACGCTCACAGTGTGTGGAATGACATAAGGGGAATCTGTTTTTTTTCACATCTTATTATTGTGTGATGATTACGGCAATAAGGCTGTGAAATCTCAGTTCCAAACTCAATGCAAACATTCAAAAATCAAAAGTATAGCTAATATGACTACACATGTTCACCACATCCAAATCAGAATCGTAATTCAGAATTTCTGTCTAACATAATTATCTCTACGGCATGCTTAAATGTCCTCATAAAAATGTCAAAATTTGCTTATGCAAAGCATTGGCATGAGCATTAGGACGTCTCTAGACTCTGGTACACTGTAGTCATAAGAAAAGCTTGCAGACTTACCGTTCTGACTTGGCCCTGTGAGTTGGTATACTGCCTCGCAAGACCAAAGTCAAGCATGAAGACCTTCCTAGTGTTGGCAGGAGGCTTCCCAATGGCAAAGTTGCTCTGTGGATATCAAATGGAAATCATTCAACATGATAATGATAATGACCCGGATTCACAATGGGGGTTAGACCACGTACTAAACATAGACTAAAGTTATTGCATCACAGAATTGCAAGAGTTGGTGATTCTAATTATTTGCTGTAATTATTATGTGGGCATACTCAATATACCATACTCAATATACCATAGTGATTTCGAGAGCAAAATTAATGATATTGAATCAATTGTTTTATGTTGTTTTATTTGTATTGGTGTCCTATAAGGTTAGTCCAGGTTTAGTACACTCTGTGCATTAAACCTCTGTTCAACATATTCGCCAATGAGTGCAACTTCATTTTAAATAACTTTTTGCATGGTTGTAATGATAAGGCAACATGGAAAAAAATGATGAATATTTTTAGTTTCTTTAGTGATTTACATGTAACAAGTCTTGTAGGTATAGAACTTAACTTGGTGATTATTGAAATCATACAAATTATATATAGAGCAAGATATTCTCAATAAAGCAGGCACACGATAATCTGGCAACCTAATTAAAATGTTCATGTAAAGCAAGATGTAATGTCCAATGAGTTTATTTTTAATACAACTGGGTAGAGCAAACAGCAGAGATCACAGTACTCAGGACCTCTCATTGGGAGTGCCTGTCACAAGCCATTGTCACAACATTGCACAAGTGAAACTTTCTCTTGATGTTTTTTAGAACCAGAAACCTGCAAAATGCTGGATATGATGACACCAATTTGGCACTCTACTGATAACAAACAAAAAACAATCACAGACACACAGACAGACAGATAGACAGAGAAGGGCCACGTACAGGTTTGATGCCTCTGTGTAGGCTAATGTAGTAGTCACTGATCATAAATCGAGTAAAAGCAATCAAACAAACAAGAAACCACAGGCACAGACAGACGGACAGATGGACAGAGAAGAGCCACGTACAGGTTTGATGTCTCTGTGCAGGAAGCCCACTTCATGGATGCTCTCAATAGACTCCAGGATCTGAGCGCCGAGCCTCAGCATGGTGCTGACGGAGAAGGTCCCTCGGGGCTGGGCCCTCCGCAGCTCGGCCAAGTTCTGGCCCTGCACTGACATGACCACGTAGTTGAATTGGTCATTTCGGCCACAGCCAATGAACTTGCAGATGTGATCCCGTCCTGTGATGATTAGAATGTAGAGATTGCAATCATTCAAGACAAGCACTACAGGAATGTATTTTGGATACATTCTGAACACCTATCAGTTGATATTGGAAGGAACAAAAACATGTAACAATAGTTTAAAACAGCACTTGGTTGAAATAGACTTTCACATATAGTTGAATCCTGTGATA
The DNA here is from genome assembly GCA_963669155.1 of Arbacia lixula. Taxonomy (NCBI): domain Eukaryota; kingdom Metazoa; phylum Echinodermata; class Echinoidea; order Arbacioida; family Arbaciidae; genus Arbacia; species Arbacia lixula. Next base: position 2,920,404 of record OZ022577.1, on the reverse strand, counting down.
AAAATAAACACATATCATATGACTAGTAGTACTATTACTACTTTTATAACCAGTAACACTCACTACTTCTTGTTCCTCTAGTAGTAATAATAACAATACCATTAATCATAAGAATTATACAACTTACGAGAGTCTGCACTCGTAACAATTGAAACATACACAAAAATTAATACATGATAAACACAATCATGATGACTACCAACAAGAACAAACTGATTTTCCAATTAAAAATTAATGACTTTTGTCATTGGTAAATGATCATTGTCATTCTTGTAGGTGTTATACAGCTGTTTCTAATGGGCCAGCATGGAATACATGTACATGGAGATGTATCAATAGAACTTCAGTTAACGCTGTCAAGAGCCTGAGGCAAAAATTAGGACATCACATCTTGTTTACATCAATGCTTTCTTGGAAGGGTGACAGCAAGGAGTCATGGGGGCTGCTGAAAGAGCAAGAGTCAATGACACCGCTTCTTGACTCTGCAGAGCTGGTCTGAGTAATCACTCGTCTTATGCCACGTCTTCTTAGATGTCAACAGCTGACCATAATACGTCATGTACCTAGATACAATATGTGGTCACTTTCCCAGAACAATATCTTACCGGTTAGCATTATCATAGTCTGCTTCCAAGACTGAATGGGAATATTATTAACCTAGTACTTGATATTATTCCTAAAAATAATCTATAAAGTTAATGTTGAGAACTGTTCTACATACATCACGTATCTGCATCGCTGCCCCTCCCAGTATAAAAACAACAACCCTACAACAGCAATTACATTACTATTACTAGTATCTTCATTTGTCCTCAAAGTAAATTATTTACACACCAACAATAAACACCTTTTTTCTGTCAATCTTTTCCATGCCATGAGTGGAGTTATTTTCAAGGAAGAGTATTAACTCCAGTTCTCCATGTAAAAACTATTCTAGAAAAGATAAGTTCCCAATCTAAATCCTGCCATACATGTTCATATGCTATTTGACATGTGTGTGTACCTTCACCATTATATATTTCACCGAAGTCATCAGTTTTACAACTGCACCAAGCAAGGCCCTGTCTTATATCAGGAATTGCCATTGATCGCAACCAGAGTTGAGAATTTTAGATCAATTGCAACTGTACATTAGAGGGCTTGCGATAGATTCAAATCAATCGCAATTGTTTTATAAGACAGGGACCATAATTTCTTCATGCTGATGTACAAAGAATCATACATTGCTGTTCACATGTATGACACACAGACCATAGACCCCACTTCAATCAAGGTGCATGCATGCTTTGTTGAGCAATCAGCCTCCCCCCCTCTCTCTCTCTCTCTCTCTCTCTCTCTCTCTCTCATCATGTCATTCAGGCCAGTCATAAAGCACCTAGGCTGTGACATCATTTGATGCATTGAGGGAGAGCAATGCATCTCACATCAAAATACTAGAGAGATTCCGGGGATACCGGTGTATCAACACTGAAAATAGTCCCACTCTCACCAAGCAAATATTACCTCCGCATTGTTGCATTCACACTACGGACACAGAAATAGTGCTTTTATAGTAATTTGGGGGAGGGGTAGGGGGCGTTGAGTCAGACTACTGGAATATTATCAAAATATTTAATTCCAGTACATATTTTAATCCCAACATAGGTATTTCTGTGACAGTCTGACCTCAAAATAAAAATTAAGCAGCAAAAATTTGTACTGCAGACTTGGGCATTTCCTTACCTGTGAATATTCCCAAAACATTTGTCAGTCTGACCGCACTACTGAATAACAAGTCAGGATTTTTTTTGTCCCAGCACCACTCGACCTTGACATGCCATGCGTTCAGACAATGCAGATCAGAGTGCAGTCATGACTATTGCAGAGGGACTGCAATATGTTTACAAATCTGGGTATATTGGCCGCGGGGTGACCACACAACTTTGAGATGAGAAATACCAAGAATTGATATTACAGTAGGCCCGTTCACACACACCGGAAATCGAAATTACAATCGCGATCCAAATTTCGATTTTTTTTTTCGACCGTTCATACACAGAGAAAAATCGCACTTCCCAGCAAGGAAAGAACGATCAGTGGCCAAATTGTGCATGCGCGAAACTTGCATGACCGAAGACTGACCCCGCTGTCCCAATAGAGTTTCGCGCGCACGCGATTCAAAGAGACGCTTGGCAAAATAATCGAGATTTTTCTGAAAAATCGCACTAATAGTGCGAGTTGGATCGCGATTAGGATCGCGGTAATTAGTGCGATTTTTCTGTCCACACTGGAAAAAAATTCGAAATTTTGATCGCGATTAGAAAATCGATTTTTAAATCGCACTTTTTCCCTTGTGTGTGAACGGGCCTAATAATATTCCTACAGTCTGACCGCACAACTTTAAGATAAAAAATACTGGGAATTAATATTAGCATAATATTGTTATAATCTGACCACACCTTCAAAAATTTAATGAGTATTTTTGTACATGCAATTAAAGTGTGAGTAATACAACTTTACATCATTAAAATACATATCAATTAATATAATTTTATGTGAATCTCTTCAAAATAAGTTGCAACCAAAGAAATCACGATATAAAATCTATAATCAGGATGAGGGAATACATTACTCATCCTCTCATAGGGTAGCAGCCTCTGATTCTTCAAACAGAATTGTTTGTTTTATGAGTATGCAAGACATACAGTAAAGAGGTGAGGAATGCGATTACAGTGTAATCCAAGAAACACAATTGAGTAAAGCAATACACCGCAAGCACAATTTATGTGAGTCAACAAGATTTTATCCCACAACTCCCTCAGAGGCCCTCGTAGTATGCAATTCTGTACTGTTCATGTCCTTGTTTAAACTTGACATGTTACAGTCTAACCACAGGCATGTTAAGAGTAGGACGCACATATGATGTGTACTCAAGGACTGAGAGGAGAAGGGGGGAGGGAGAAGGACAGAAGATGAGAGGCAGAGAGAGGGGGAGAGAGAGGGAGGAAGGAGAGAGAGAGAGAGAGAGAGAGAGAGGGGAGGGGGGGAGAAAACAAATAATCAAGAGACAGAGAAGAGAAAGAGTGAGCAATCAAGCAGGAGGCAAAATGTGTGTGTGAGAGAGAGAGAGAGAGAGAGAGAGAGAGAGAGAGAGAAAGAGAGAGTGAGAGAGAGAGAAAAAAAAGAGGGGAGAGAGAGAGAGCAAGAGAAAAAAGAAAGACAGAAAGAGCGAGTAAAGCGAAAACCTTCCAGCCCTTGCCAACTTTGAAGACCTTGTAAAGTCCTCTCCAAAATGCTGTGCCTGAGGGGGAAGGCTGCTTGACGTCACGCCATAAGAGGTATGCTATATAATCGCATTTAGGGCCGTATTACCAACCAATTGAGATAATACGCAGGCTGGGCAGGCTGGACGGCTCAGGCTTCTTTCACAGAAATTCTGTTTATCTGGAGCATATTCATATTACTACCTTGGTTAATCCAATCTGGTTTGCTAACTAGCGTCTGCTACTGGATGATGTATACATGTACTTTGGCTATGCAGGACATGCTGCAATTAGCTCTATGAAGAAAACATCTATCATATAAAGGGGAATGAAAACCTGAAAATCAATTGAATTGAAGAAAAGTATGATGGGTGGGCCATTCTCGCCGCACTTACGATTTGAGACGAAAACAAATACGTATTTCGATATACTCTTACACTAAATCACACTTACTTTCATGCTTTATATTTTCAAAATCATATTACAGAGACATTTTGAGTAAACACTTACGAATAATTGTATTTTCAGTGCAAAACTGTGAGCCTGTCAATATTTGTCGACGATAAAGTTGTGGCCCTTAAACGCCGCACCGTTTACGTGCATTGTCAATGGGCTTTTCTTCATCGAATATGTGTTCGATTTCATGGTGACTTGGTGATTTGAATAAAAAAGAAAAAAAAAAGAAATTTGTAGTTTGCTTGTTCATGTGATTTACGTTTGAAGTAGACTATTGATAGAAATTGATTGGCAAATGTTTGACACATGTATCAGACATATCTCATAATGAAGTCATACTTGTGCTTAAACATCTTTACTTGCTAGCCCTGTAATATTGACCTGTAAATTCAAGGGATGATCTCATTAATGTATTATTCATGCATGGTGCAAGTGAAAAATGAAAACTCTTTACAGTAAATCATTGAGCACAGATGGAAATTCCCAACAAGACAAATAATCAATAGTTTTAAACAGAAATCATTTCATAATATCTGAATTTACACAAAACTTTGCCAATCTCTTCCTCTAATTTTTGTGTTTTATATTTAATACTTTGTATTAGAATGCCATTTCCCTTTAAAGAACAGATCCACAGCATTTTTGCCTCATAAAAAAAATCTTACCATAATACAGATAAAGTGAAACTACAAGGACACAACATGGAATGAAATGATGTATCACTACTTCTGCAGTAGTACCTAAATAATACTGGTACTACTTCTCCTACTACTACTACTACTACTACTACTACTACTACTACTACTACTACTACTACTACTACTACTACTACTACTACTACTGCTACTGATGTTGCTACCGATGCTGCTACTTCTACAACTACTACTACTACTATTTCTAATACTAAAACTGTATTGCTACTTATACTACTAGTAGTAATATAGTAGTATTAGAAGTAGCAGTAATATAAGTATTACTTTTAGATATATGTAACAGAAAAGAGGCAAATAAAGAAGGAAAAAAAGAATTACTACTACATATACGTAAAGGACAAGGGAAAAACATTGAAGGAAGAGGAAGGACAGTGAGAAGAAAAAAAGATGGTGATGAAGATCAAACTGGAAGAGTTGACTTTAAAAAGCTTACTGCAGACAGGTTAAGAATGTGTCACATGTCTTTGTTAAAGATCATTCCCTGGCATGATAATGACATATGCCAGCTGTAAATAACCCAAAATAACCCAGTCATTAGTAAGACATGGCTGAACATATGACACATTGTGACAGAAATCATGGTTGTGTTGTCTGGGTAGCAGGGATACCTGGTGGTGGTGATAGCAGGGGAGGGGCGGGGGTTCAACTCGACTTATATTCCTCATTGTTTTTGTTTGCCTATTTTATTCTGTAACATCTTCTATCTCTACCATTTTCCATCTCGACTATTCTCCATTTGATCATTCTTCCTCTCATTCTGCCATCCTGGACTATCATTGTACTTTCTTACAAACAGTGACCTCTATACATGCACCTGTTTGCTATTTAAGAAATCTGTGTCCTACATCACATCTCCTGCTCATCTCTTTCTCCCTAACTCATCATCTTGTTCCATCTCAACCTTCACCTCTCAATCCTTCCACCTTAGACAATCTTCATACTTTTCTTAGCGTTGCTACAAGGCTACAAACCACCATAACTTTGGCCACTTAGTTGTAATGAATGTCCCTGTCTTCCTTTGCTTTCTTGATATTAATCTTTTCATCATTCTTCCTCCCTTCTCTTCATCCATCTACTTTCCACCTTTGGAGTTTCTTGAGAAAAGCCCCCTCCATCTCGGGAGACTGATAGTGCTAGCATCCCTGTCTCCTTGTGTCACCATAATGTACACCCTACCCTCTTTTGCACTCTCTTCACGTATATCATCCTATATTTCAAACAAGGCATTAGCAATATTGTGTCTCGCCCACTTGCGAAAATAACCAGAAATATCGCGATCTCCGTTGCTACGCAACAGACTTGTCTGTGACCTCCAACGGTACCATAACATGAAGGTACCCCCAGTGCATCTATGACCCAAGTTAGGTTGTAATCCAAGCAACCTATGTGAAGTTATTTGTCAAAAGAGAGTCTTGCAGGTAAACTTTAACGTATGACCTCAAATGACCTTTTACCTTATCCTGTGACCTCCAACAGCAGCATAACATGAAGGTATCCCCAGTGCATCTATGACCCAAGTTAGGTTGTAATCCAAGCAACCCATGTGAAGTTATTTGTCAAAAGAGAGTCTTGCAGGTAAACTTTAACGTATGACCTCAAATGACCTTTGACCTTATCCTGTGACCTCCAACAGCACCATAACATGAAGGTACCCCCAGTGCATCTATGACCCAAGTTAGGTTGTAATCCAAGCAACCTATGTGAAGTTATTTGTCAAAAGAGAGTCTTGCAGGTAAACTTTAACGTATGACCTCAAATGACCTTTGACCTTATCCTGTGACCTCCAACGGCACCATAACATGAAGGTACCCCCAGTGCATCTATGACCCAAGTTAGGTTGTAATCCAAGCAACCCATGTGAAGTTATTTGTCAAAAGAGAGTCTTGCAGGTAAACTTTAACGTATGACCTCAAATGACCTTTGACCTTATCCTGTGACCTCCAACGGTACCATAACATGAAGGTACCCCCAGTTCATCTATTACCCAAGTTAGGTTGTAATCCAAGCAACCTATGTGAAGTTATTTGTCAAAAGAGAGTCTTGCAGGTAAACTTTAACATAGAAAAAGAGAGTCTTGCACATATACTCTTTAATATATGACCTCAAATGACCTTTGACATCATCACATGACCTCTGACAACACCATAACATGAAGATACCCCTAGTGCTTCTATCAACCAAGTTTGGCTGCCATAGCTGTAACAGTTGCCAAGTTATGGATCATAAGAGAGTCTTGCAGGTAAACTTTAACATTTGTGACGGACGACGGACGACGGACGGACGACGGACGACGGACGGACGACGGACGGACGACGGACGGACACCATTTGGATCCCTTAGTCTCGCCTTCACCTCCGGTGGGCGAGACAAAAATTATTCTTCCCATCCCTTAACCCTACCATCCCTCCATCCTGGACTCACCTTGAAGTTTCTTGAGAACAGCCACCTCCATCTTGAGCACCTGTTTTGCCTGGAGGGCAGACTCCAGCTTGATGGCGACACATTCGTCCAGGACTTGGTCCAGGGCTTCGTAGATCTCACCTACAATATAGATGGATTCCAATCATGACAATCACATTCATTTTAATAATCATCCTCTAGGCACCACCCCCTTATTATCATCATCATTATCATCATCATTATCATCATCATTGTGTTTTAGGCATGGGACCTATGACATATTTGTAGTGAAAGATTCTGGAAGAATTTCATAAATACAGAGATAAAATATTGTTTTTAATTCACAAAAATTATTCTTTCATTCGCACTATCTTACATGTCCCCACACAAAGTATTGCTGTATGGCTCACATATGATATTTACAGCATTTGGCAGTGATCTACCAAATAGGTACAATGTACATGTACTTACCGAACCCGCCGCCACCAATTTTCTTGGTCTGTTGGTTGGAAATTGAGAACAAGAAAAGGAGAGTGAGTATATTTAGTTATTAAGATCAATGTTGGTGATCAATACTCTGTTATTTGTAATTCTTGTCTTACTGTAATGTACATGGGAATCTTAAAGACAAGGTGTCCCTTTTGCAGGTAAAAAAAATAAAAATTGTGTTAGAAAATGGAAGAAAATAATACATAAGAACTCCCCTCCCAATAACAGAACTAGAAACTGAATATAAGTGGAATTATAGCAATTGCCAGATCTCAAGGAGGTTTCAGGCAGGTTGTCAACAACTGTGAGAAAACATATAGGCACATGTGCATATTACATGTTGTTGGGTTAGCTTCAATTATTTTTTTTTGTAATTCGTGAATATGATTTTTTTGTCTTAAAAATTCACATAAGACACCAGCTGTCTATACAGTAAATGAATTAATGCGTGATTGTTTGGAAAACATGCTAGAAAGGCAGGAATGATGTACATGTAGATACTTGGAGAATCTCACAAGCTTTCCACCAGAAAAATAATACAGTAAGCAGATGTTGATATAAAAATAAGAAAGTTCTACAAAGAATGAAGAAAATGGGATTAGATCAACATATATACTTGAAGAATCTCACAAGCTTCCCACCAGAAAAATAATAATACAAATACAGCAGATATTGGTGGAAAAAAGTTCACAAGTTTTACAAATAAAGCAGAAATAAAAAAAATGGACAGTGACTTTCCATCATAGAGATGAAACAGAGAAACAATAACACATATACAGCCGATGTTGATCAAAAAAAAAATGCAAGTTTGAGGAAGGATGCAGAAACTGAAAGTGGACAGTGACATATCCAGAGAGATGACAGTTACTCAAGGCCAAGCTGGTTGCCACACAAGGGGCCTATTAGAACGGCCATTAGACCAAGAAACCCTAGATCTGTGAAGAGCTCCCACAGCTAATAGACCCCTAGGGACACTGACTTGGCCTAATTGTACTTGGACGTGTACTAGCTACAAACACACCCCATCACTCTCTAGCTCCTGCAGCTTTCTGCTCATGCATAAAGCCATAATTAGATTGAGATAATATTCCCCCCAAAATTTCAAATGCATAAATAGAAACAGTGTATTTCCTGTACACTAACAATTTTAAAAGGCACTTCAAGTACTCTCTGTACGTGTACATGTATGCACCTTTAACACTCTGAACTCTGTACAATTGAACAAAGTGACATGTAATTCACAAGGATGGGGAATGTCTGTAATTGCTCACATGTATACTTTTTACAAATAACCCACTGACCCATCCATACCAAAGTTGCTTCTAGGGAAAAATGTGTGTCAAGATGAATGACCGATGAATACAAAATGTAGAGTGAGCAACTTGCGCTGTTTAATAAACAAACTGTAGAATTAAAACTGCATAAACAAGTATATGTTTTAGCATTGATTTTTCCCTAGCTGATATAAAACAGTAGAAAAATAAGAAGCTTCAGCAGATACATTGTATGTGCCAATGTTTCTATTCCTCCTTTACAATGTGCACTGTCCACTGGAGTAACATCATGTTTAATAGATGACACCTGAATTCTTTGCTAATAGAAAAAAAAGAAGTTTCTATGCAAGGTTAACATACTTTGCAATTCTACCTTTTATTGCAAAGTCAGGTAACAAGTAGATTATGATGGACCAGTGCTGTTAATGCGAGATGTGTAAAGGTACAGATTGTATTATATACATCTACCCATGATAAATATACACTGTATGTACATGTAGCATATAGGCCTTCATATGCTTGATTGATAGGTCTAGAGAGCTCTCTGGTAAAGAATATCTGTAGAGAAAGGGCAGAGTGCATGGGACAGTCCAATTGAAATCCAAGAACAGCCTGGGCATTGATGACATATCAGGGTGTCCACATGTGTACCCTGCTCTCTCTCTCTCTCTCTCTCTCTCTCTCTCTCTCTCTCTCTCTCTCTCTCTCTCTCTCTCTCTCTTTCTCTCCTTCATCCTTCTGTCTATGTCTCTATCTGTCTGTGGCTGGGTTTAGATTTGTTTCCATGCATACTGTATGAATATACCAGCTGCTAGCATTGTGTCTTTTCATAAAGGATACCAGAAAGCAAAAAAAAAAGACGAAACCATTGGTCACCAAAATGTACTGTACTCATACTGTATGAGCACCACGTCAAGAATGGGTCCAGATGCGTACCATACTTTAAAGGTTGCTTTTCTAGAGTTTTTGCCTTGCGGTATGGGTACAGTACCGACAGTACAGACAGTATGCTTTGGGAAAAAGCTAAACCTAAACTCTTCATCACTCTCTCTCTCACTCTCTCCCCCCCCCCTCTCTCTCTCTCTTTGCTTTCCTCTTTACAAATGTACATCCCTCTTGCTCTCTCTCTCTCCCCTTGCACTAATGATGACCCTCTCCCTCAGTGAATTCTGCTCTAATGAGTCACCAGGCCTTCATGCACACTCTTCCACTGACCAACCCTCTCAAGAACAAGCCAGGAAAGCCCTATTGACTTATAACACATTTCATACAACTATATGTATGGTACGAAGAGCGCTCAATGAGAAATCTATACTTTGATGTACATATATACATTTTTACACCTTAAATACAGAATGCTCTCTTCAGATAAGTCAGTAACGTGTTTTGACACTTAATCTCAGAGCATCATATCATGGAATAACTGTATCTGAAGAAGCTCATTATCTGTGATTGAATTTGTATCCTGGAAGGAAATGTTGCTATTCAAGAGTGCATGAATAAAAGTCCCAAATCATGCGATAAGCTTTGGATTCACAGTATCAACCGGGAGCTACAATAGTGATTGTAGCTCCATGGTAACAACCTGGATTGTAGTTACATACAGGTATAATAGCCGAGAAAACAAGGAGAAAGACTTGCACTTCACTCATAACTCCGAGTAACTAGTGAACTTGCACCCATGACGAGCTGATTTAAATATAGGCCTTGGTGGAAGTCAATACTGGACATAAAGGCGGCTTGCCCTCTCACCATGGAATGTTATGGGCTCCATCAGAAGCCAGGCCTGAGCTGCTGCTGTGGGAATAACGTCATTAAAGCCTGACATTTGTGTGTAATGCCTACACATGTGTTGGAGGTGGTTAAAGGGGCTGCAATGGGACCAGTGGCCAAGACTGAACCGTTCTGCCAATGTTCTGCCAACCATTGCTCACTTGAATTCAGGGTCACATGAAGGAATGGCACCAGAAGTACAGTCCCTACGGCCTGACATTTGTGTGTAATGTGTCAGAGACGGATAAAGGGAAAAGTCTACCCTGATGTCAAGTTGGATTTAATGAACGCACGAACGATGGCCAATTTGTGCCCCCCTTAAGATCTACAACGTAGCATATTACCCAGTATTGATCAGGAAAACGTGACTGTTTTATTAGCTTAAAGGGATAGTTCACCCTGAAAATAAGTTGGTTTCAATAAAAGCAGAAATATGAAAGAAAAAAGTGACGGTTTAACGAAAAGCCTTCAAAGGATCTAGGAAAGTTCTGATCTTTAGAAATGGTAATTTTGTGATGTAAATATGTTGTGCACAGAATAATTCCATGAATTGCTCTTTTTCTGATTTTGACAACGGAATTATTTTTTTTCTTACAGGTATGTGTGTAAAAATTAATTTCTAATAATGTATGAAATGCACAGGTAAAAAGAAACATTTTGAGAAAATACACATTTTCGAAAAAATTTGTACACAACATATAGGAGAACACGTCATACATTGTACGTGACATCACAAAATCAAAACTTTAGAAGATCACTACTTTCTTATCCTTTGACAGATTTTCATCTAACCTGAACTATGTTTCTTTCATGTGTCTGCTTTGATTGAAACCAACTTATTTTCAGGGAGAACTATCCTTTTAAAGATAGTTTATAATATTTTTTCAGACTTTGTCATTATTTGCTTGAGTAGTTCATTCCTAGTAAATACAACATGTTTCAAAAGTAATGATACAATGAACATGTATACAAGATGAGCATGCTGTATACTTTCTCACACAAACATATGCCCTGATCCATCCCAAACAACTGATACTCTCTCTAGTACTTGCAGTGTGGCGTAAGGAGCGAGACAGAAGTGCACTTGTCTTTCTTCCACACGCTAGTCTCCATTCAAGAGCTACCACGTCTTTCCTCCCTCCAGTGTACACAGCAGTACAACTGTAGTTGAGGGTGATCAGTGGATTGTGCTACATTTTATGTCTGAAAGCCAGACTAGTCAGGTTCATGTTTGCACTAAATGATCTCTTCCAACGCTTTCAGTCAATGACACGCACTGTATGCAGTACTGTTAAGCCCCTGTATGCCTGTCTTTCTACTTAATGTGTACTAGTATACACATGTACATGGCTTTTGCAAACATTACCAAATTCTGAACGACATTGCACGGACCAAAAGAATAAAATTCTTCTTTTTTTTAAGCCTGATTTGTTAAAAAACAAACATGACACTGATGTTAAATTTCACTTATACAAAAAACAACATATTTCTTTGCCCTCAGCCATGTATAATCATCTATTCAGCTGCTTTTCCAGACAGTCACAAAGCAAGCCATACCGGATACTTATTAGCTATTTATTACAGATTTCTAACAATGAATAACCATCTTACCATGTCTGATATTTCTTTCATTCAATTATTCAACTCAATATCAGGACTTCTCTTAGGCACAGATGAGTGATGTGTGTTCACATGTTCAGCAGTGTAGAAACTACATGCTGCCTTTCTGGAAGACATTTCATCAATCCAATGATACAACACTAAGTCCTGTATACCACATACAATTAACATAACAAATGACATGTATTTTTATATGTACAAATTGCATCTAGACATGTACAATTTGCACAAAATCCCCATACATGTACATGTAATGTACACTGCATATGTGCTGTAGAACTTGTGCATGTTCCTACATATGGTTCATCTATCAGAAAAGACCGCACACCCTTCCTGAATGTCCTCAACTCATTAATCTTGGAAAGGAAATAGACTTGAGCACTTCTTAGATTTAATCCCGGATTTGGGATCTCCTCTCTCAGTTTATAGCCTCTCTCAGTTTATAGCCTCTCTCAGTTTATAGTCTGCATGTACAGCATACTGTACATGTACATGTACAGTACAGTATCCATCTACATCGCTGTATGTACAAGTACTGTGTGAAATATATACATTGTATGCTTATTGTGAAGGTAAAGCATGACTGACAAAATGTGCCTTATATATTTGGTATCAAAAAGAATTTGTTTCGATCAACACAACATGTTGAATGGTCCAAACTAGATCTTGGGCATGCTTCCACTGGTACTGTAAGAATTGCCATTAATGCTCAAGTAATCAAGACCATCATACACATGAGATAGGATGCATATATGCTTCTTGCTCTTGAAGGATGGGATGCCATTGCCATGGATCACCGACTTCTTGGTCTGGCAGACTATTCCAAGGTTTGTAGATAATACATACATTCAAGGAGATGGATAGTAGTAGTGGCAAAACTCCTAATCTTATTTCAAAGGCCTGTATTCACAAACGGTGGTTTAACTTAGACTGCGAACTAAATGAAGCCTAACTTTATGGGGCATAAAATAAAGACTGTTGATATCGGCACCGTCGCGGTGTCCTCAAGAATTCTTTTTGTGTGCTACGGTCACAGATACGGTGCATAAGAGAAGAGCGTCAGCATGCTAAGTTGGCTGCAGGAGTTGGGCCCTCATCAAGTGCTTCACCGCATGACCACACCACCCTGTTTTCATGAAGCAAATTCAACAGTCATTCATTGGAATGGGCACTGTGTACTTACGACTTTCCATCGATCTTTGACGATGGCCCCTGGATGCAGCAGGTCCTCTGCCATGGCGACCGCCGCTTGGTATCCAGGTGGTGGGAGGAGCTACTGCTACGTGAGGTCTAGTGTCCCCTGCCCTCTCAGCATCCTGAAAGACACACAGAGTAACACCAAACTCAGGATTCAGAAATCAAGCTTACTTTACAATCATAAAGTGACAAAAAATGAAGTGAAAAGTAATATTCACAGTATGACAAGCATGCTGATTGGCTGTCGTATCCATGGAACCACTCTTGCAGCCATATATGACAGACCTAAATCTAGCCAAAGCCAGTTTATTTCAATGGAACAGTGGTCGAGCTGCTCTTACTACATGTGGTAGCCTCTCGATTGTTGCACACAAACAGCAATTCTCTGTCAGCATTTGACGTTGCGACAATACAATGTAAACGTAACTCATAACCATGGCCAGAGCCAAACATCTCACAGGAATAGACCATTCACTTATGTATGCAAATTTTATGCACATGATTCAAACAATAAGTTACTAGTGGTAACTCCAAATTTTGTCTGAGTAGCAAGAACTACTAAATTCAATTCAGCGTTCCACCAATTGTAACTGAACTACGAAATACAGGTGAATAAAATAACGTGTTACTACGCAGTTACAGGAAGAGTTGTGAATACATTAGTTTATTATGGGCAAAACATGTCCATATACTATTCATTCATACACATTCTCATCTTTAATTCAACACTAAATTACACCATCACTGTTCAGGTACAGCACATTGCTATAGGGAGTAATAAACGTTGCATGCACATATTATGTCACCAGGTACTAGAACTACAAAAATAATTATGTAGTAATTATGGACAAAAACCACTATTCATACCTTGTGCTGAAGTTGTGGAAAGAATTCACCATTTACAAATTACTAGAAGTCAGAATGTCAGAATAAGAAAATGAAACAACCACTACTCATACCTTACGCTGAAGTTGTGGAAAGAAATTGCCATTTAAAAATTACTAGAGTAGAAGTCAGAATGTCAGAATAAGAAAACAAAACCTTGTTAAGTCCCAACCTGATAGTAATTAGCAATCTATTAAGTCAACAGTCGAACAATGAAAGACATGTTCACTCACTGTCTGTTTAAGTCTACAATGAGTTGGATGAAGGCCCATGTGTGGGGCTATATTGTAGGCGAGGTGCGCTTTATCATTGACGTCAAGTAATCCAAAGAGACAATAAAAGCTCAGACTGAATATAAGCAATTAAGAGGAGCTTGTGCAGTTTACCAGAACTCATCATACATACAGTACATGGAACATCTTGGGAGAGTCAACCAATAACTTATCGTTCCTTCATGTGGCAAGTTGTCTCACACATGCACAGTATGTTCCTGTCATCAAAGATAGTCATTGAAAGCCATTCAACTAAAAGGTTGTTTTTAAAAGAAAGGCTGGTTTACTACCTCATAATATAACAAAGAATAATGTCTATATTACGATGCAGATTAACATGGAAACATTTGCTGACTGTATGCCAAGAGAAACATTATTGCTAGACATACACATGTAGCTGCCTGCTACAGTACATCTAAATAATACATCTTTAAAACCAAATTTACCAAACCATTTGACTCAAGTGTCTTTGTTTCATACGTATGTGTATAGTCTTGAATTAAATGATATAAAATTAATGAAAAAGTAGAAATTAATGCACAAAATAAACATATCCAAAATATTTCACACATTTGTGGCTAAATAAAGTGTGAAAAGGAATGAGTATCTCATATAAAATATATAAAGACAGTGAAACAATGAATATGTGTAAACAAAAGTATAGACATCCCTTATTACTAAATATGTACACTGTATGCTGAAAGTAGTATGTGGTGACTCATATTACAAATTAAGCATGTTTACAATATAAATAAAGAGGTGATCAAATCGAAAGTTCCATCAAAACGTCATCATCGATGAGCACCCCAATGAGGATGCATTGTAAACACATCAGGCTGATGGGTCTGCTGTCATGGATGGCTACAGGCATACTGTGTGTAGAATGTCTGGCCATATGTTGTCCATCACACCCTGCAAACATCATCCTATCAACAACATGTCTGTCTGTCTGTCTGTCTGTTTCACTGTCATGCTCTCAGGGGGGTGGGTCTTAATGACACCAAAGGTGCAAAATTGCCAGATCCAATGACTTTGAGAAACTCTTCAAAATTTTGGGAATGGTGTGTTGTATCAGCGCAATATTTCACCCCTCCCCCCCCCCCCCCCCCGGCCCCCCATGTTGGAGCTACGAGCCTCCAGCAGCATGTATGATTTGTTAAACATCGCACTGTGTGCTTGTCCCACAAATACAACGCTCTTTTGCCAAATAGCCCAAGGTTTCAAGAGCAAATTAATACGCTGCAGGCGTATTGTGCATCTTCATTAGCCAATTTACCGGTAGGCTCCCTTTATGTTTCAAAAATAGCAACCTATTTTATAAATTCAGACTGATGAAGACTGTGCTATTTGGATACATGTACATTGCACATGTACCATATCAAGCTTGTAAATGAATGAAGAACACACTCATACCAACATCTTTTTGAGGAAGCAACTATACAGGATAATTTTTTTTTCATTGTTGTTCATGTTTTCTTTGAAGAAATAACCAGCCATAATATAGTACATGCTGTATGTCATGTGTACTCATATACCGCACCAAGACTACCCTTCATTACACTCTATAATTTTCCACATTGATACACTAAGATCTTCCTGAAGTCACACCCCTCTTTTTAAGCTATACGAAATTGCTTAACTCATATACCTTAAAATAGTTTCAAAGCATTTCACCTCAAGCCAAGTTACAATCTATTAACCTTACAGAGAGATTACACTAGAAGGGTATCAGGGTAAATGACTTGACGCTCTAATAGACTCATTATCACTTCAAGGGAGAATTAACAAAGACTGAAGGGGCACATAGAGACAAGAATAGAGAGAGGCATGTCGAGATAAAGAGAGGTAGAGAGGGAAAACACTTAACAGAGAGCAAGAGAAAGAAAGAGATGGAGGTTGAGAAGGAGAAAGAGGTGAAGCGGAAGGGAGAGAAAGAGAGAGAGAAAGAGAGAGAGAGAGAGAGGGAGAGAGAGGGAGAGAGAGAGAGAGAGAGAGAGAGTGAGAGAGAGAGAGAGAGAGAGAGAGAGAGAGAAAAAAAAAAAGAGTGAGAGAGAGGGGGTGGGGGAGAGGAAGGGAGAGAGAGAGAGAGAGTAAGTGAGAGAGACAGATTGCGTGAAAGGAGAAAGAGAAGGGCAAAGAAATCAAAAAGAGGTGTAATTGGAGAAAGGAACTCCTAGGCTAGGGAGACGGAGATATAGAGAAAGAAGATGTTTGTGTGTGTGAGAGAGAAAGAGAAATAGATCATGAGCAAGAGGGAGAAATTGAGAGAGACCTGTCTTAAAGATGAATAAAGGAGATCCAACAAAAGATATGCATGTGCATGTAGGTCATTATTGGGGAGTCATTATCCTATATCTGTGCTCTATCGGTGCTTTCTCTGCGGTACAGCATCACAGCCAAGCTGTGGGATGCCTCGCCCATATGCCTCCATCAATCATCATCATCCAAACAGACAAATGGATGGACAGACCGACTGACTGCTAAATGGGCAAACAGATGACCCAGTCTCTCTTCCATGCTCTCTCTTTCTTGCCCCGCTCCCTATTCAAATTTCTGCTTTTAATAATCATACCATATTATTTGCATGTATGTTCATGATATAGCATATACACTCATATTCAAATTAACTCTCAAATCTATCGTGACTGAAGACCAAAAACCTCTTTCACTTTCACTAAGTGAAACCTGTCAAATAATCCAGCTCCAAACATGTTTTATTGGTGTAGTAATGCACAAACAAAAAGATGGTGGTAAAGTAACATTATAAATTTCTCCTTCAACGCATTGCTCATGCTTAGATTTTCAGGCTTTGTAAACCCTGGTGCAGTGTCAAAATGCGCCATGGAGCTGCACTAACCAAAGGGGTGTGGCTTAAAGGGAATATACTGTACTGGGAAGACAAAAAAGCCTTCAAAAGGTGATTGTGAGCAATCTTCTGGCCAATGGTCTTAAATTCATGTAGTGTCCATTTTAGAAACTTGCTGAAAGTGATTTGCCCTCCGCATTTGGAGTAATTAGTAATTAAATCCTCAAAATAGGTACAGACAGACATACGGACTCACAGACTGCCAGAGAGAGAGAGAGAGAGACAGAGACAGAGAGAGAGAGAGAGAGAGACAGAGACAGAGAGAGAGAGAGAGAGAGAGAGAGAGAGAGAGAGAGAGAGAGAGACGGCCAGACAGACAACAACAACAAATGTTTGGCCTGAACATTTTGAGGATTTATGATTTAATCACTAATTACTCCAAATGTGGATCATTTTAGGGCAAATTACTTTCAGCAAGTTTCTAAAATGGACAATACATGAATTTAAGACCATTGGAAAGAAGATTGCTCACAATCACATTTTTTGAAGGTTTTTTTGTCTTCCCAGTATTCCCTTTACTTGCACCCTATATGGAATTTGAAATTAATTCATAGCCTGTCATCTAATGTACGTACAACAGATAACACGGGCATTGTGCCACTCAGCATCTAAGAGGAAAAAAACAGCCCACAAAATATGCACTCAGTAAAGAACCGGTTAATAAAATGCAATAAACATAGTTATCCCTGTAAACTACTGGTAATTGTCCATGGATTCTTTGGAAAGTGAAAAATAGACATATCACATACACTTTAAAAGACAGAAAATCCCACCCAATTATTCAAAGAGAAGAAAAGAGTTGAAATGGCTTAGTATCTATATACAAGATATCCTAGCGGAAACCCAACCGCGAGCATTGCACCAGTAGGGAGCAATTTTGCTGGTGTGCATTACAGAAATGTAGACGGAATTTGGGTTTCAAATGTCAATTGTCTGGGAGAGGGATTTCCGGCAGCAGAAATATGTGTTCCCCCCTACCCGACATGCTTTTAGATGAATAGACTTGTAATCCTAACATTATAGTATATTTTTCAGTTTGCTGACCAATAAACTGATCCGATATGAGCTCCGTCTTGTGTGAAAAAGTGACACAGGGTCTCAGGGCACTTAAACCTCCATGAGGCAAACATGAGGCTTTGTGAAAAAGTTTTTTGCTCATAGGGTATAAGGATATTTGCTTCATGACATCAGGCTAGAAAAGCATAAATGTTGCCCCTGCAAATAATCTTCTACCGCCTCCTGTCCCCCACCCCCTTTACTCCAGAGATATTTGCTCCTCACTGTATATGGGTCAGGTAGGGATTACAAACTGTTTTAAGTAAGGTTTTGGTTTAGGTTTAGGGCTGCACAACAAGACAGGTAGAGAGAAAGATTAAGAGACAGGCAAAGTGAAAGTGAGATGTAGTACTTAATCTTATTTAGGGTGCTTCATTTTTCAACTTAAGTTTACACATCACAAATGGTGCATACATGTAAGCTAGCAGAAGACATTCTACTATCACAAATTCGTAGCTACCATGTATTATTTCCCATTTTGAAGAGGTGTCATGAATGGCAGCAGCACTGTGGTTGACAACAAGTAAATATTGTGCACTTTATGAAGATGTACAGGTAAATTCAAGAGCTAAAGTAGTTCAATTTCAACTCAAATGTTTATATCTGTGGTACAACACAGCTACTCGCAGGAGACAAAGCAAACCAATGGAATACTGTACATGTACATCATAAACAGACAACAGGCAGTATCAAATGTGTGCAAGTTTACATGTATAGGAGAGAAGGAAAGAGAAAGTGAATGAGAGAGGGAGAGAGAGAGAGAGGGAGAGAGAGAGAGAGAGAGAAAGAGAGAGAGGGAAGAGTATTGGGCCTCCGCTGCATGTAGGGAGGGAGCGACATAGCTGGCATGCCATAGGGCTGTGCTGTCTTACCCTGATAGCACTACATGCATGCTGTTTGACTAGTCTCAGACCTACCTACAAGTACCCATGCACTGTGATAGGCATGTCTGCCCCATGGGACGGTGAAGCCTGCCTGGATCAAGTGTGCAGTACACAGCGTTCAAGTATCAGGCATTACATGTTAAAATACATGCCTACACGCACTACAATCAATAAAAAGATGGTTGAGTGTAAACATGACTTAAGTAATATGCACACTTTGTACATAACATGTACATCAGTTTATGACATAACGTTTTGAAAACGTACTGTACTTTAAAAGTATGGATACATTGTACATGTACATGTACACTGACCACAAATGTACACATGTACATGCACATGTGGAAAAGATGTGTCACAGTTAAACTGCATAAAAATCAAGTACAGTGTACATGTACACGTACTTGGGCCTAGCGGTGAGTTGTAATCGCACAGCAAAACCAAGCACCTGAAATTCAGTAGGTTTTGTACGACTCCATGAAATATGTGCATGTAATCACACTTGTCATTCCGAAAACTCCATGTAGTCCTTTGGAGAAAAACTCCATTGTTCCTTTGTCTCTCAATGTTTAAACATTGTACAATGTACATCAAAATTCACAGTGCATCACACCCTTCCATCCATCGATTAACACACAATGACATATTTGGATGAGAGAATCAAGAAGACGCTATCAATCAATAAGCTGAACTCAATCGGTACATGATTTACTTTAGTGAGGAGCTACCGCACAAAGCCTCTACAGATGTGTGTCATGGTTGCCTCAAGCCTTCACATTGATTTTCTTCTTATGGTCATGTTTCTTGCTCTAAATGTTCAGGGGAGAACTGTCCTTAAGAGTCAAGAGGGACTGTTTAGACCACACAGACGACATCATCCAATCAGTCTTGAGACTCTGCAACTGGCAGAATCACGGGACATGATCACTGGATTTGATTCACTGCACGAATGATTCTAGAATTGTGTTGTCTGCCATGGCCTTAAATTGGGTCATCATGGAGAAGTGGTAATGTGACCAAGACTGTTTGGTGTGATATGTGGCGTGTGAACACTGATCATGTCTATCAAAGTCTGAAAAACTTCCTGTAACATACATGTACGCCAAAAAAAAAAAATGTTACACTAATACTATTTAGACAAAAAAAAACCTTTCAGTAACTCTATGTGGTCATATTCTTGGCAGAAATTGATCCACTTATGGGGTGAAAAAGGGAAAGGAAAGAGTGAAAAATTATAAAGCAGATTAAATGGAATACCATGCCATTTACCGATACATGTACATAAGTAGGTACTATGCCTATAATGTACAGGATGTTCAATGTACTGTACATGTAGATGTTCTAGGATTATATCTCTGAGGTAAGAATTATTTTAGCATACATAGGTTGATAGAAAAATATATGTATAAACCGGCAAAATCATTCAAACATAACTTTTTCAAGGAAGGGAGGAAACATTACATATTTATCTATAAAAAAAAATAATGACTGTATTTTCAGTTTATAGTCTGATAGTAAAACAAGAACATACCAAGGCTGTCTTGCACTAAAGCCAAGTTATAAACACAACTCAGATTAAATGCAAGTTGCAATAAATCATTGCGTATAATCCACAAGAGTTGTGGTACATAGTTACCGGTACATTTAATATCAAACAAAACTCTTTGTGCAATGGAATATGGATTCTATGCAAGGAACGTGTAATTTAAAGGAGTTGCCTTTAAAGTAGAGACTTATGATTAAAATAGTAGAAAGTAACGGAGAGCTCTGAATAAAAGGGTTTAACAGAAAATGAGTATCTCGGTTCTTACAATGTTCAGGCCACACTTCATGACATCGCACATTATAGACCTAGCTCAATGTTCCTCCCTCAATAAACAATGACCTGTACTGTACACACAGAGTGTATGGTAACCCCATCACCTAATGAGTATACCATACTCAAATATATCCCGCCTCAGAAATTTGTGGACATGCACACATAAAGTATGTTGACCAGGCATGGTGATATGAACATATCAGTACTGTAGATGCTGTCAGAGAGACCTAAAATAATAGTTCATATTAGATATCACTCATAAAATAGAGAAAAGCAATAAATGCACTTCTCACATCACATATCTCATACTTTCTCTGTTCATCAAACAAAATGACATGTGTGATCATTATGAAAGAAAAAGATTGTCGTACTGCTTAAATCATAAATCAATCATTGTGAGTGTATGTTTGACCTACACAGGTAAGACCATGCATCATGTATAAAGTATGGGATGCAATTCTAGGGAAATATAGAGCAGGCACTTTAAGGACAACGACTCATCACTGCGTGAGTTGTTACATCGTTAGTATGCTACAAAAGCAATCAAGATGGGGATGAGGTGCATGATGCATTCCACAACATGCATTACACGTACACAGAAAATAATGAAGCTATCAATTTTTCAGCGTACCTTCTGCCACGTTATCAATTACGCAACCGATTATCCCCGCGATTAATGACTGCCATCCATGTCGGCCGCGATGCTTTTTGCGAAATGTAAATAATCCAATAAATCCTTGTAATTCCACTAGCTGGCACCAGACTGAGACAGTTTCCTTGCCCGCGTTTTAAAAAATTCCTTGATGGTTTCAACAATTCTTTCATACAGACAAGACACAAAGTTGCTATAAGACAATGCATCTATTTATACTTGAGATATATGTATGTATGTACAGAGAGAGACGAAGGTGATGGGACGTGTATGTACACTGTACAACACCTAGCTACTGAGAGATGTGGTGTGGATGTGTTGTGTTTTATGCCTGGACTGAAGTGTTTGTGATGGACGAGCTTGTACCTCCCCGGTCTCTGCTATCAACTGTCCACTGAGGCCCATAGAGCGGTGGAGCGGAGACCTCTCGTGTCTCGGCAGCCAGCGAGCCAGATAGCTAACGATGACAGCCGCCGCCAACTCTCACTCTCTCTTTCCCCCTCTCCCTCGCCCGCATACCGACGACCTCGTTGACCTTCAAGGGACAAGATCCCTAGCCAGACTCATCTTTAAGTATTCTGCTCTTCCTGTTGACAGCATCCTGTTCATGTAGCCATTTCAGGGTTGGTTCATATTTTCTTCCCATGGGTGCGTTTATCACCTCTTTTCTTGGGTAGAATTAAGGTTTCCAAATACCTTTCAGGGAATTTTAAAGAGATGATAAACGCCAAGGGGTTCGGAAAGCCTTTAGAAACGCGATTGAGCCAGAAACGCGTTTATAGAAGCGAGATAAACGCAAAGCTTTTTTTAAATGACTTTCTACTTCGATAACAAAGCGCGTGCCGCACCTCCTTCCTCAAACAAACAGCGCAGTATAGCTGCGCAGTGACAAGGCCAGTTTTCGACTGAGCGACTCTGAGTTGATAAACACAACGTTTTTTTAAACGCGTTCATAAAGGCCTTTTAACAGTGGGTATTGAAATTCTGGAAAGATGATTATAACACGGCCCATGTCATCCTGATGCTCATCTACACAATTTGAGGTTTGTTATGATTTTCTTACCCTCATGCCGTAAATCGTAATAAACATTGTACATGTAGTCCTATATGCGAAAACAAACCCACACACCATAAACCATAATGTCATAAGTTTGCCATTCAAGTCTGTGCACATATACACTTGTACATGTATCTATCTAACAACTTTACATGCTCAAATAAACTAAAATTCAATTGACAAAAATTGATGATGTTCTATAAAACATGATTAAATACGTCTCTCGGAGCAACACAATAACCCATGGATCTGGAGTGAGCACGAAGCCTGCAATTCGTCTGTTCATTCTGTGAGCCTATTCTTATCCTGTGCCAGAGCATCTTCGTCTTGGTAAGCCCATCTCCACTTAGTCATCACCCAGGGATAAATTGATACCAGTCAGCAAGCAGCGCACATCAGGCAGACAGCATCACTGCTGCTTGGAAAAAAACAGTTCCCCCTCCCCTCCTCCCAAGAGCAATCTGCATACATACACTGTATTAAACCAATTGTGATTGCAGTTAATGTATACAAAGGCAGTGCACTGCATATGTACTGTACAGTGTGCATACTTGTGCTATCATACATGTACACTACAACATGCATCATGTATCACAAAAGTAATCATAGATATAACAACTTTTTCTTTATAAAGAGTACTAGGAAGTAAAATGAAGGAAGTACATGTGCGCATACCCAATATCTGTTTGCCTGGGTACAACACATCTGGTAATAAAATAGCGATTAGATATAAATATAACAAGTGAACAATTAAAGGATTGCTATATCTGTGTGTAGTTGATACATTATTTTTTTTTAAAGAACAAAACACGGAAATCCTTCTTTAAAAAAAAATCCAGAGAGCTAGCACTAAGGACTGTTTATGAGGAGAGGACTTTATATACAGTACATGTATGTAGCTCCAAAGTAAGCACAAAACACTAAAATACCTTTCCTTTATAAATCCAGAGAATGTAGTCCTAAGGATTATTTATTGGTACAGGTCATGATGGTACATAACATGGAGCTCCATAAAACAAGGGAATGCTACTACCACACATGTATGTACAGTATTGCATACTGTCAATGTACTGAACATGTTCCACATAGTCTGTTGTCATGTGTAAAAGAAACACTGTGACAGACATTTTGAGAATTTCAAACCTACTCCAGGAGTAGGACATTCACAATACAGGAATAAGTCCACACATATGCAGAACTTTGATGACATTTCTTTCTCAAGTCTGAAAAATGAATATGTAAGGGTTTGCCTTGATGCCTTGATATTTGTGGGTTCTTCATGTTACAGTATATATTATTACATGTGGTTCTGTAAGAGGTCATGTGTGATCTATCCATGTACATGCTTGGCTGAACATGGTGAGATATTAAACAAGTTAATCACTTCAAATACTGGTACAGATATCAAGGGACAAAAATACATGTGCAGTACATGACTGAATAGTTTTTATGAATACACAACCAATGATTAAGTCATATTTGACTTGAACTGGATCAAAGGGATCCAAAATTAAGAATATCAATAGAAATACTGCATTCCTGCACATATGTTTGATAAGGAGTGCATGCTACATGTATCCAAGAGTGTCAAAAGGCAAAAAAATGGGGAAAAAGAAAAATATGCTGTATTTTCTACTTGTCAATCAAATATTTACAAGTGTAACAATGTATGGTAAATAACTGCAAGAAGCCCAGAACTGTACATACATTGTACATTTGTTATACACGTACATGTATACCAGTACACATCTTTGAATGATTGATGTCTATGTGAATTACACTGTACTTTATGTGTCTGGTATTATCTAATCACAGTACATTATGGTATACAATGTTAAAAGAAATCAATTAAGTTCATTAAAGTCTCTGTCACACTGTTGCATTCTTTTTTTATGTACATTTGTAAATGAGCAAGGCGTCCTCACAGCAATCAACATTAACAAAAAAATTGACGACTTACGATGTAAAACTAAAATAAAAATCTTTAAAAAAAGATAGTTGAACGTTACTATTGTAGATCTTTGAATTACTTCAAGTGATGTTTATGGCGTCCTCATGGGTATCTCACTAGAACTTCATGAGAATGTTAATATATGAAAGAGCTCTTCACGTACCATCTACATGTATGTACATTGTTGAAACAGACCATGCAAAAGTATACATGTATGTATCTATGCTAATTTTTTTTTACGACGTACCTTCTTTTTTTTCGACTAATCATTATAAATCATTGTTTTTAAACAAATCTGTTCCATAAAACCAGTACAGTCACAGTCCACTCAAAAAGTACACTTACATATAGAGAGTATACAGTGACTGTAACTCTAACCAGTGTACATGTATCCACATTGCCCTGTGATGTTTGCATGGGATGCAGCACATGTGGTCTGGTTGCCTAGACTACCACATCCTGGTCCTCCTTGGTGATACCAGGAGGAGGCCTGCCTCTCATACCATATGATGCCATCTCCCCCATCAGCGGACTGGTATGCATAGGTAATGAGCCAAGCCTACCAGACCCTGTGCATGTCCAATGTATACCGTATGCCAGCAGTTCACAACAAAAGGACTGATGTTACTCGAAGCCACAAATGACTACAGTATGTGTTTGGTTTTTAGTATAACAACAACTGACTTGTATTCATAACCTAAAGTTGCTTAGCGGTAGTGTATCCCTTTTGAAGGTCTACTACACAGAGTTGTGAATGAAGAATGTGCCATTTAAGATCTGTCCTCAGGATGTAGAAACTTTCAGTGACTTTTAACGGGTCAATAGACTTAAACATTGCAAATGGATTTTATGGTGGGTCTTCTGTAAATATAGTCTAGTGCATGCAGACTGTTACACAGACAATGTTACTTTTGAATCACAATTGCGTCAAATGTTCTAAAAAATCACAATCGTCGTGTACGCAGAGTTGTTTCTTAAATAAGATATTATCATGGCAAATTAAAGATTGTTCATATGAAAGAGAAGCAAAGATTGAGATGCAAGGTACAAAATAAGATGTGTGTCACACATTCTTTGAATTCTATGACACCATAAATTTTCTTCTTTTTTTCTCACAAACTTGATCTATATATACTACTCTAGAAATTCATGTATTGATTGTATTTTAACAATCTGTTTAAACTTGTCTGCAAACGGGACACTACATACAATAAAATAAAGAAAATACTGGAATGTACTTTATATCAAAGTGTCTGTCTATCAGGCCATATCGAATCCTATGCATCTGACAAAAGAACACAAGAAACAAAGTTTTGCATGTTGACAGTTGTGTCACATTTCCCTGCAGTGTCAAACATGACATCAATATTTTTCATGAAGTATTTGAAAAACAAGATGGAATGTATAAAATGTTTACAGCATTATAAAAACAATACTGATCCAAAATAACGGATTACACAAAATATCCTAAAATGAACTACATTATAAAATGTATGCTTCTATATATATAAAAAAAAAATCTCTGCTTCATCATCTGCTAATTGTTGTGTATTTGTAATACACGCAGTCTAACTTCATGTACCATATACAGTAGTCATACAATATCGCCCAAATAATCTGATTGCAGCCTGTGAAATTGTACATGTACAATGTATGAACGATAATGTGTGGAGTTAGTCTACCATACATATATATGCATGACCTTTAGGCAAGGAGCTGCCATCATGAGTGCATTTGCTATCACACAACATCAATATTTGTTTGGAGTCTTCAGATAAAATGCACTGCAGACAAATCCCAATCTGAACATTTCTACACATGATAATGGGTAGCTGGTGCTCTGGATAAATGTCAACATGTGGCATGCGCCTCTGTGTTCTCACCCTGTTCAAATCACAATTCAGACGACACTGGCATTCGCTTCCTTATGTCAGGAGAAGTCGATATTATCAGGGCTGGCCTTTGCGAATCCCTCCAGCCAGTCATACATGTACACAGTCATGTACTCAGATGGTAGAACAATAATGAACGTCCTGCATTCATGCTACTTAAACATCGCAACACTTAAAACTTCCATCACAATTTAAACAAGATATTAACAGTCACAAGAAGTTGCAGATGTTCATCTGATTGACTATCTGGACAGTGAACTTTCTCCATATTGTTTTCATCAAGTATACCTGCCCTGATAGTTCCAATACAGAACTTCATATCATGAAGTAATTGTATAGGCCCTTCAGTGTATACAATAACATATTACTCATGACAGCTATTTTACAAGCCTAATGTCATGACAAAAGCTCAATGAATCATCCTGTGCATTAAAGACAGGGTGTCCCATTTTCAACATCATGAAACTTGGAGGAAACAATAACGTGTATGAAATCTCAGTTATAGCGTCACAAACCTTTTCAGGACAAGTGAAAAACTATCCTTGTTTATGTTGAAACCACAGCAAGCATAGTCTACATTCATAATCGTATTCACTATTGTCCCTGTATACGCGAGACTGTACACACTTCCAGGTTTACTGTCTTGTGTATAGCGCCATCACGTGGCCGGCCGCCGGAGATCAAAGAAACAATAGCGGCTCCCATCTAACGGAGTTTGCTAGTTTGAGCCTTAGCTTTCTCCTTAGTTTTTCTTTTCTTTCAGTTGTCTCTGACAAATACTACTCCTGGTGCTTTCTTAGTACTAGTAATCATGCTAGTGATGTGATTGAGATCAAATTCCTTGAACGTCAATTGTATCGGGCTATCAAAGCCATCTATTTTGTTGTTGAATGTTGTCACACAATGCATAGTCCCATACATACATACCTGTTGGTTTGAAAGACCCAATTTTTTTGTGTGTATGTTTTTCAAATTACTTGCTCAAATTCGGGATGGGTCTTATCTGCGGGTGCGTCTTATATGTCAGTCAGTACGGTACCTAATAAAATCACTGTGATGCGGATACCTGTGATGTGCGCTGTTACAGTACGGATACATGTAGGAACCACTGGGTTTGGGATGACCCTGTCAAAACTTCAAGTTGAAATCGAGCTATTACTATAATTCCGCTAAAAGTACTTTCCAGGGGCCATATTCATGAAGCCTTACTGTGCTTAGCAATTTGGAAAAGTGCATTCATCTACATGTAAGCATTTTAGCAAACTGAGTGGGCTAGAAAGGTTTGATTGTGAGGGAAATTAGTATCTTCCATTTTCTGTGGTGTTAACACACATACATAAAGGAATATCCTACCTTTAAACCTATTGGAAAGGGTTTGGTTCTTTTTACTGGAAAAGCAGGAAGAGGAGGGGGGAATTTTGTATTGGTATATTGATTCTTAGAAAAATATTTAGACCAGCTTTCTTCCTTTTTAATCAATTTTTAGATAAATTCATCTCATCCTAATTGTTTTAAAATATCTTTACATTATACATGTATCTCTGCAAGGGAAAAAGTATTTGAAAAGGAAATACACAAAATGAAGATAATCAGAGTGAGCTTTAGTACCCCATGAATAAATCTAGACCACTCAATATGATGTGTACTGTGGGTGTAGAGGTGTGTGTATGTGTGTGTGTGTGTGGGGGGGGGGGGGGGTGAATTCCTTACATTCATATCAAGTCCTTTTACGCCTTTTGGACCCCTTGCGCGCGCCAATGCTCAGCGGCGCACGCACAGTCGCGCAAGCGCAGCCCGGGTAGGGCTATATACGCTAGGCGGCCACGTCCCACACGGCCGGCCGGCCGGCCACTGCACTGTACTGCGTGCCTGCGCTGCTGAGCACTGCATAGCACTGCATTTTGTTTTTGTTTTTTTACAGCAAACTTTATGTGGACGTGACCTTGCCCAAAATCATACTGTAATTGCTGCCATAAATGTCTCCTAGATCTATTCCTTGAATTCCATACCCCACTTCGCCTGACCAGAGCATTGTGTGCATTTATGCAGCATTCAACCAGAACCAGAATTAGATCTACATTAGATCTAGACCGATAATAATTGTCTAACCTCGCTCGTTATAGCTGCGCGCTGCAGTGCAATGCATGCAGTGCGTGCATGCGGCCAGCGCGGCCGGCCCCGGCCCGGCCGCGCCATGCATGGTGATATGCGTATGCGTATTAGGTACAGTACTGGCCCGGCCCGAATATGACAACCTCTGCCATTGGCTTGTGGTCTGACACGTGTGTATTTAAAGCTAAAACGCGAACGCAAAGTTTGACCAATGAACATAATTCTTACATCATCGGAAAGCTTAGAAAAAACTGCACAATGACTCATGGGAAGTAAGCTGAACGATACCATCAAGCGAAATGGTTCGAGTGGGAAATCGTTTGGAGTGACATAAAGCAGGACTTTACGTTAAGTTTCATCCTATTTTTTATATAAAAGGGATATTTTTGACCCCAAAACGCGAATGCAATTGACATCCGTGTAAAGATTTCAATTATTTAATGGAAATGATATGATATCATCAGCAATATATCATTGGAACTAAGGATAAAAGTGTGAACTTTTTTCAGGAAAGACAAATTTGTTAACAAAACATGCAATTTCCAATGGTATTTCCATAGAGTGGTAGACACGCGCGGAAAGCACGCGCAGTTAGTGTCCCATAGGATTCGATATGTTATATGACATTTTTTACATTAATAAAGTAAATTGGTAGAAACTAAATCAGAATCAATCAGTGAATAACTGAGTATTTCATGTGTAATCTCAAACATTTATGATCCCTACATGTGTATGCGAAGTAGACAAAAAATATGAAAATATAGATATTTCCACATATTTTGTAGAATATTTCCTCCTCAATAACTCCTTAGATAATACCATTATCGTCCCTCGTGAAAGTCAAGAAGTTACATGTTCATTCCTGGATGGGCAACAAGATGTTATTGGATGCCAGTTGAATTGTACTCATAAGACTTACATTATGCGACAAGCAAACATACCCATATAAATTTACAACTGTAGACAATTTTTTTCATAACTATCAGAAATATTAACCCTTTGTGCGCCAGAGTAATTCTTCATGGGATTTGTGTGCATTGATGGTGAAAAATACAAACTGTTGGCGCATAACAGGTTAAAACTTGATAAACAAATCAATTTTATAAAAGCAATAAAATATCAACAATTGCAAGCATTCAGATAAAAGATAAGGAATACAATGTTAAGACTGGGAGTCAATATAGGTATGCAAGCAACCAAAACTCTTCTAGTGTACACGTAGGCTCTAGTCCAGTTCCAGTTCAGTAATACCAGGTTCAAAGTAAAACCTGGAAAAAAATACTGGATCCCAGACATGATAACATCTTTACATTGTAACCTTTAAATGGCTCACAATTTGCACACATTATGACCAATGACTATAAATATCAACTGAATTACTAAGTAAGACACATAAAGGAATCTGCATAAGGGATACAAAAATGCGATGCATTTTTCAATAGCTGGATGAAGGACTCTGAGCCAAAGGCACCTCAGGATGCCTGTAAGGCTACCATGATGCATCATAAAGCTGAATACCAAATCTGGTCCTTCATCCTCTCAAGACTTGGTCTTACATGTAGTTACACTCTTTGTGCTTTTTACACTGGCAAAAGTTTCCTTAGCCCCGTACTACAGGTGGAGCTAAGCTTGGACCATTTTCTGTTAACATTGGTTTTTACCAAAGTGGGCTAGCACCAATTATTCATTATTGTACGGGATTATTTGGCTCTGTAAAAAAGCAGAGCTAATCCCACAATTACAGTGCCAAGCCATAAAATCCAGGGCTAAGAGCTCCAGTGTAAACAGAACCAAAAAATAGTATGGGGCTAAGGAAAAGCGCTTCTAAGCTGCGAAAACGCAGTGACCAATCATTGATGTAAAGCTACATGTAATGTACGACAGGTGAGTGACTGGGCGAGTGGTAATGAGCACATGTGCAAGATGTACAGTACACTCATAAATATTCATTACCTATCAAGAAAGTCTGGGGCTAACATTTTTTAATGTTAACATTGCGGATTTTGATTTCCTTGAGGCTATTTGTAAGCAAATAGCCTCAAAAAAATAATATGGGGTTAATGAAAGTCGAGGCTAGTGACAGTGCAGTATGGCGCGCCGTGAAAAATGGTATACTCAGTCTCATCCTGCTGCCCTATCTAGAGGAACTTGTAAATATGTTTAATGTTATATATTACTGTTATCATGATTCCTGTTTCTTTTCACCTCCTGCAATGCAGATTGTCAACATTGCTAGCCTGAGTGACGCAATCTACTTGACATTGAACTTGAGCATTCAGTAGCTCGAAGCAAAGAGTTATAGACTCATTTATGTTGACAATCTGAACGCGAAGCTATTTCGTGGCTCGTAAATAGCAAATTGAATTGAGAGCTGAGATAATGTTCAGATATTAGCATGTTCTCAGCTCTCAATTCAATTTGCTATTTACGAGCCACGAAATAGCTTCGCGTTCAGATTGTCAACATAAATGAGTCTAGTATAACTCTTTGCTTCGAGCTACTGAATGCTCAAGTTCAATGTCAAGTAGATTGCGTCGCTCAGGCTAGCAATGTTGACAATCTGCATTGCAGGAGGTGAAAAGAAACAGGAATCATGATAACAGTAATATATAACATTAAACATATTTACAAGTTCCTCTACTATCTACATGATCTAATACCACCAATCTCAATCATCTCATGAATCACCAGGTATAGGTTACCCTTATTACCTCTGAAAATGGGAGGAAGAATGATAACATTATCAAAAAGCTTAACACCCAAACCTTCCTCAGCTGAAGTTCCTCTTGCTTAACTGCCAAATCATATACATGTATTAACATGACAGCATGAATAAGGAAGTTTGACAAGAACTATATAGTATTGGTATTCTCCAAATAAAATATGATCGATCGTGTACGTGTTGAACTTAAACTTTTGAGGCCAGCTTTGGGCTTGGAAGAATATGTTGCTGATCAAACCATGATGTGTTATCATGAACATGAAAACTGAAATGGCTCAGCTGAATGATGCTACAAGTCGACTGCTAGTCGAGGCATCGAGCGAAGCTGAAGCTTGCACTCGGCGGGCTTCTCTGGCGAACCTATCCACGCAAGTTGCGGTAGTAACTCGCACAACGCTTCGGCCCATAGCATTACACGCTGTGAGAAGCCTACTGCGAGTGCTCGAGCGACATGAGAGAAAAATCGAACGTTAAACATGGAACTAAAAAAGAGTAAAATACATTTTTGAATATTTCATAATCTCAAATAAATACACAAATCACTATATACATACCTGTTTTCTCTAGAAGTATCAGAGATATGAAGAAAGTAGTGGAAGTTGTGGGTGTTTTTCGTCGTGTTCAAGATCAGCCTACTCACACAAACATACACAACCTTATTTCCCAAGATGCAACACGCGTCATGTTTTTTTTTTTCTTTTTCTTTTTCTGCCACATATTTTATACGGTCAGTGGTAGTCTCTTTTGCGGTTTACACTATCACTCACTCTGAGCCTAGCGCCCGATGAAAGAAGAGGACCTGTGGAGAAGCATGTCAACGAGGAGAAGACGAATAAACAGGAGAAGGAGGGAGAAGAAGAAACCTATAAAAGAAGGGAATGAATAATAAAGAAGCCATGAAAATGAATAACTCTTAAGAAGAAGTAAAAGAAGAGGAAAAGATAATGAAAAGAAAAGGAAGTCTGCAATTCAAAATTAAGAAAGGCATGACAAAACTCAATTGATGAAAAAGAACCTGAAAAGAAAAAGAGAGGGATAGGTCAATAATAATGATAATAATAAAAATCATACTACTTCTACTACTGCTGCTGCTGCTGCTGCTGCTGCTGCTGCTGCTACTACTACTACTACTACTACTTCTACTACTACTACTGCTGCTGCTGCTGCTGCTGCTACTACTACTACTACTACTTCTACTACTACTACTACTACTACTACTACTACTACTACTACTACTACTACTACTACTACTACTATAATAATAATAACAATAGTGATGATGATAATAATCATCATAATAAACAAAATGATATTGATTATGATATGAAAAATTGCCCATTTCCCCGAGGCATTACTAACAAAGTCACAGCTAGATCAAAGGAACCTCTTCTATTTCTCTTCTATTGGTACGGAACAATCTTGTGGATTAAAAATGTTTTGAATATCTAGGCATTTATAAGTGACACGGGTGCTGGGTCCGAACCCTTGGCTCCTGATCGAGGGTCAGAGGAGCGAGCCATTTCTCTTCTCATTAGGCTTTTAGATAGTTGACGATGAGGTAGCAAAGAATATTTTGCTATTTCTGCATAGTCGCTATAATGACAACTGCTTAAACTCATTTGGACTGATCAAAAAAATGCTAGTTAGGCTAGTTTTCAAAATTATGATCGATTTCAAGACGATTTTAGTGACATTTTGAATTGAAGTTGATTCAGGCTCAAAGTCAGCACGTTTATTGTTCCTGGTATTCCTTATTTAGAAAATAATATATTATAGTCTTTGAATGTTTCTGAGAATGTACATACTACGTTAAGGTAAATAGAAATTTACGAAGTTCGGTAATTTCATGTGGTTGTTCTAACACTTTGCATTATTTCAGCATATTTAACCCACTTATAGTGGAAAAAAGGAGATGAAATTTTGTTTATATTGCTTGTAATAGAATCTTGAATTCAAGTTCAGATAAACCTCCTGTTTGGTTGATACACATAAAGTTTAATGTAAAAGAGTTCTTTTTTCCACTTACATACTTCATTTGCTCTTGGACAGAGGCTAAATCAATTTGATGATGTTTATGAGAGGAAAATGGAGAAAAAGAAGAAAATACGAACGAAGCTGTTCAAAGAAGACGAACCCAAAATAAAGAGGGGAAAGGTCTATCATGTAACAAAGCGGAAATGAACAAAGTCCAAGAAAAAATAGAAAAAATAAGATCTGAAGACTCAATAAATAAAACGAGAAAAGAGGTTTCAAGAAGACCAAGAAAAAGCCAAGGTGTACAAGAAGAAATAAAATATAGGAACAGTATTACAGAGTTAAAAGGTAGAAAGAAATATTCTTATTTTAGAAATTATATAGTTTCAGAATCAATCAGTCGTCCTCGAGGGCTAATAATGATGCAGAATTTAATTCATTCATTGTGCACGAATGGATGAACACGGATGGAAGCATTTAGAGGCGTTTCTTTAACCCTTAACAAGGGTATTGAAGATAACAGTATAAGAATAAATATTTGATTATACACATGCATTATGTACAACATAATTCACAAAGTGAAAATGATAACATATAACTTGATTTACAAGGCAATGATCCCCAATTGATATTTACACGCAAGTAATGTAGTAATAAATTAATTGATTTAAAGGGATAGTTCACACTGTAATTACATACAAGTCGATCTCAATTTACAATAAAGAAACACACCAGTGAAGGCTAAAATACAGACTAGTCATTTCACCCAGCGCATGCGTATACCGGCAGCCTCTATGTGCATGTGTTGATCTGTAAGTGTAAGTCATTGATAGGGCCGAATAACGCTATCTTGATTCCGAGAAAACGTTTTCTTTACAGATGAGACTGACAATTATCAGAAGGATGAAGCTACTGACACACAATATGCTGACATCCCACATCAAAGGGGTCAAGAATGGATACCCACTGCAAATTGAGGTGAGTACATGTTGCCTGCAGGCTGTGCAGCGCTATCTTCAACGGTAGTTGTAGTGACATGAACCCCCATAGTTCGGGGGACGTGCGACCTCGAGTAGACGGTGCAGGTGGACACGTTGCTGGGGCTTTATTTACATGCAAACGCCACGGGTTAACCCACAAATCTACGCCGCTGCTTCGCGGTGGAGCTCCCGGGTAGTTAACGTGTGCACACTTCGTACTGACATGGAAAATGGTGGAGTTAAAAAAAAGTATTGTGCAACAATAAATTTCTATCAAGATTTCAAAATGTGTTAAGTATTAGTCAAAATCAATATTGATATCACCGAAAAATAAATTTTATCACTTTCCTTCATGAAATATAATCATAATTCCAATGATAAAACATTCTCATCGTTGTATTGGCTCGTGTAGACATGGTAGAACAACTACCTTGTACCTTGTAGAAATAAGGTACATGTCAGTACTATATGTGCACACGTCAACTAACCCTAACCCTGCCATAGCTGATATAATTCTTTGCTAAATTTGACAAATGCAACAGAAATGTTATTGTAGCTTGTGTAAATGCACATTAATTCACTTTTTCTGGCCTTAATTATGCAACTCAGCTCTTCATAATTCAATATTGTGCTCAAGGCTCTGCTGATCGAGAACAATAGATGCGACATTGTGCGAGCATTTAGAACTGAGGTCAGAGTTGTGATAGCTTCAAGAATCATCTCGGTGCTAATTATCGGATATGGAACCCAGCTAAGAGTTGTCATTGTGTTTTATCGGAGACACTGATGCTGAAAGGCTGGGCAGGGACTGGAAGACAGGCAGCAAACTCAAGTTTGTTGTTTTGCCTTTGGTCAACAAATATGTAATTTTGTTTCCTCTTTGAGACTGTGTAATGTGTATGTTTGTTTTGCATTTTGTTTTGAGCATTTTTTTTTATAGAGGAATCAAAATAAATAAAAATGTGAAAAAATTACTTTGTGTGTTTTTTTTTATGGTGTAAATATCTGCTAATAATGTGTACCAGGTAATCAAAACCTATATTTTTGCATCTATCTTTTTGACTCCAGTGTATGTAAATTGTTTCATGTAGATACTATGCTTGGTAATGATATGATATAATTTCTTGGCAGTTTGTCCTGAACTTACACATGTATCCCATGATTGATTAAATCCTTTTTATTATTGTTGAAGAATGCCAAATGCCAGATTCCTTCAAGTTCATGTAAAGAGGAATCAAGAGTGGATACTGTATGTGAACACATGTATGAAGTATTAGTCAAAATTCAAGAGCTAGATTCCTATACTGATGAAGAGTAGAAAGTATTCAGTATTTGGCACATCTGTTCTGTTATGTTTCTGGAATACTCTTTTTTAATAAGCCAATATTCTCTGTAGACCCACTCATCACTATATTTTGATAAAACAAGTTATTTAAATGTTTGTCAACATCTTCTGTTTCCCCCCTCAAAGCCTGAAAACACAAGAATCTTGGAGGTTGAGTTCAATCCAGACTTCATCGCAAGAATAATTCCACGGATTGACTGGAATGTTCTCTACCAGGCTGCATCAGGTGTAAGTATGATGAAATAGATCTTGTAATTATTTTGGATGTAGAATAGAATGTACATGTAATGCTAAATATGTTACATGTCGTTATAAAATATATTAAAACTAATATTAATTTTCTAACATTATTCTTTGGTATGGTGGGCCGGTTTCTAACCCTGCGATGAAAAAACATTCAGTGCTGATTCAGTTAAGTGTGATCAACAAAAATTCAAAATGACACATCTTTGGGATATCCTCACCAACCCACTCACATTTCTTTTTACGTTAGTGCAAGCTAACAGTACTTTCTTTCAAGTTCATGTGAAGAAGAGTTGAGTGCTGCATATGTACTGTCTGTAATGTGTTTTAAACCAATGTATAATGTATTCATTCTTTATGGCCATGTACAAGCAAAGCAGATAAATATGAAAACAGAAAAGGAGGAGCTGCACATGATGCTTCATCTTGTAACATGATAGAAAACAAGTCAGAAGAAATCATCTTGGAACCAGAGGGATTTGAACCTGCATTTTCTGCTTACCAGGCAGCTACTTAAACAACAGGCCATATCTGGGCCATGGAAGAGACATAATGACATATACAAATAAAACGGGTCTTATTCATTGTGATTCATATTCAGTAGTCTGCCATAAGGACATTTCTTTTCAAACTTCTTTTCAAATTGATATTACCCCAGAAAACCCTTTATCTAAACTCTAACCAACTTTCATGATGGTTCAAATATCCTTCTGGCATATTCTACTGAATATTCATGATTCCTACTCAGAATGAATGAGACTCTTTGGTGAAAATGTACCGGTATTAAGAGGTATCTTGTATCGATGTAATCTTCTTGCAGCTTGACATGAGTGCAAACCTGCCTCAGCACCCTGTGGAGAACTACGAGACTAATGAGGAGTTCCTGAGAATAGCACACAGAGTCCTGTTGGAGGTGAATCAATTTCATCCCAAATTTCAAGATTTATATTTGATTTGTTTACATTCATTTCTGTATTAGCATACCTTCACCTTTTAAAAAGAGATGGTATTCTGTTCTGGACCCTCTTGCATGTACACTACATCATGTTTCATGCTGAGCTGGACAAAATATACTGCGATTTAAAACTGCGGCTCCTTCCCTCTCTTCCTTTTCCCTTTCCCTCAGCCAATTCCTTTGAGTTGTAGTGTATATTTTCAATTGTTGTAACTTACATTAATGGCAACTACCATGGTAGCAGCCAATGGGCTTTCAACTATATTGCTGTTGCCATGGTAGTTACATGTACCATCAATAGCATGACCCTGGTGAGGCCCTGCCATTAACCTTGAACCTCACAAATGTGTGCCCAAAACCATATTAACATAATGCAAGACAGTAAACAAGACAAATATAGTGTAGTAATAAAGAAATTATGATGATGATGATGGTGACTACTTTTCTAATACAGATTATTATCTGTTCTGGTGTAGGCTTGACCTTTATCTTATAATTTGTACCCAAATATAGCTTAACAGAGTACAAGATGGTAAATGAGACAAAGGTTAATATAGTAACATAGTAATTATGATAATGGTAATAATAGTGAGGGTGATTTGAGGATGATAACAATGATGTTGATGACTTTCTATTCTCCTTAACAGTTTGAAGTTGTTGAAGGAAACCTTGTCTGTCCCGAGTCTGGTAGGAAGTTTCCCATCAAGAACGGTATCCCGAACATGCTCCTCAATGAAGATGAAGTATGACCAGGTAAGTGAAGAAACCATCATGGTATCAACTAATGAGCAGTAAAAGCACACTTCTCCCTTGTCACACATTGCTGCTAGGGCATGCCTCCAATGAAAATTATAATATGATAATGATTTAGAATTTATATAGCGCTAAACATGAAATGGTATAATCTCTAAGCGCTTTACAATATTATTATCCTAGCATCGGATGCATGTAAGTCTTTGCGATACCTTTACAATCCCAAGGTGTCATTTCCTATTTTTATGTTCTGGAATAACATCCTTCCACCGAACTCAGATATTCACTAACCAGCATAATAATAATAATCAAATATAAGTAACAACTTGAATGAAGCTGAAATTTACACATCATGAAGTCAAATGATGTCCTTTTTTTAGTAGCTGGTTTTGTGACATTTCATTAATTATTATTCTTGTAATATATTCTTGAAATACATAATGAGATTTTCACTTTTGGACAAATTTGAAGCTAAAATGTGTGTGCAAATCAGATAATTAATTCATAATACAACAGGGCTCAATGTCCATCACACCTGTGAATTCACTTTCACCTGCCATTGCAGTGTCATTGATTCATGAAGCTTCTGGCAGAAAAGACCTTGAGGTTTGACAGGTGTGGTGCACAATGGCCATTACTGTGTTTTGAATTCATTATCTGATACACACTTATTTTGAGGTCCAAATTAGTCAAAAAGTGAAAATCTCTTTAAAAATTCCAAGAATTATTCCAAGAAAAATTATT
This sequence comes from Arbacia lixula, assembly GCA_963669155.1. NCBI lineage: Eukaryota > Metazoa > Echinodermata > Echinoidea > Arbacioida > Arbaciidae > Arbacia > Arbacia lixula. The sequence goes on along the minus strand of OZ022577.1, from coordinate 2,882,078 downwards.
GAAAATGTCTTGAAACCTGCTTCTGAAAAATTGACATCCTTGACTTTATGATGTTTAAATTTTAGCTTTATTTTAGTTGTAATTTATTGTTAGTTATTTTTCAGAAGTGTTAATTTTTTTCTTGACTCCTTGTATAACTGAATTGTGTGACACATCCCTTCCATGCACAATGAAGTGCTGAGAGCTATCTGTATACATCATTGTGGGTGTGACATATCTGTAACTATGATCAGGAGGAGAATGGATATATCTGATAAGTTAAATATTTCATGTTTTAGTGATGGAGTAAATTGTATATTTGTTACAAACGTTACAAAATCTACCTTTTGTATTTCTGGGAGTTGATTGCACATATCTGTAGTTTTTAAATTCATCGATGTATTCATTCATTGTAATGAATGAATGAATGAACACTATCATGAGATGGAAAATTTTCTGAACAACTGTGAAACTGAAGTTGTTTTTAAATACCAGTTTCTGAAACAGTCCACTGATTTTTTTTTCGTGTTTTTTTCTTTCCAGATGACTCACCAGCATGAACTTTGGTCATGTGACCAAAATGAACATTATGTGCAATTGGACTATTTGCTAACCCACAGCAACTCCTAAGTACTGGCTATCATCATGGATATATTGAGCACACTCTGTCCCAGTTGCAAGTGGAAAATGTTGTTTTGTGGTTGTTTAATATTAATGTGTAATTGCTCATAATGTCAGACCTGGATGAAAACACAACGCTGTTTCTTATTCTTGTTAACACATGACTTGACTCATGTCATTATACCAGAGGAAGTTTTACATGGGAGAAGGAGAGAGCGACACATCTAGATCAACAAAGTATCTGAATCACAAACTGTGTTTCTTTAATGGGGATGTCAAATCTTGCATTTTAGTGGTACAATGTTTATGAGGTCGTTTCTTAGAGCTTTTTCATACAAAGAGAATATCTGAAGTATCATTGGGTCATTTTTAAGCATCTTACATTGCAGCATGTGACAAATGAGTTTGTAAACACTGTTCTGGCACAGTGGGTTAAATTATCTCTGTGACGTGTCTACTGGTACTAACATTTCTGAACAAATTTTTTATTCTACCTGTTTAATGCAGTTGAAATGAAAAACAACAATTAAAATTTCATGTGTTTATGTTGTCAAGCTCTTTAATGTGTATGTTAATCTTTCATACAGACTTATCAAATATAATTTCTATTAGATTTAACACTTGTAATGCAGACGGGATTAGATTCCCAAGGAATGCCAATTTTTTCAAAATCATTTAGCATTTTGCATTGGTTCTATCAAGAAATTAACAATGTCATCTGAATGATGACAAGTCGCTTTTCAGGAGAAGCAAGATTTTCTTGTAACCGCCATGATGCCAAGGTAGATGCAGGTTAGATGATGTTGAGAACCTGCCCTCCATGCTGATGCTGCAAGGTCAGTGATTCCCCCCCCCCCCCCCCCCAGCCCATCTATTCCTTTGTGATAATGAACAGACCATTGTAACTTGCCTTATTAACCCATTCGTTACTGAGCCCGTGTATTTGCGGGCTGTCTTCACTCCACTCACATACTAAGTTGTATGACTCCCGCATAATCTACAGTATGGGCAACAGATGACAGGCAGTGGATAAACTTCACATCCTTTATCGGGTGTAATTAAGCCACACTGGCCACTGCAGTTCCATGGCAAATGTGGACATCCTAACTGGCTTCACAAAGCCCCAAAATATAACCCAGAGCAATGGGTTAACACCAACTGGCTGAGAGTAGTGCACATGACCTGTGTGATTGGTTACATGTAGCTCCTTCTGATCTAGGTAGGAAGAAAGGGAACTATCAGGATAAAAAATAGTCAAAGATAATGGGACTCGCTTTAAGTGCATTTTGGTAATCTAATGTGGAAAAGTGCTTCAATGTGATCCTCTCTTGCTTTCAGCCGCATGGGGCCCTATGTCACAATCGCTCCCTTGTAAATCTACAAAAGCGTTCATACTTTATCTGGATTGGGGCATGTTTTCTTAAGTGATTGGCAATTATAACAATGCATTTTTCCACCTGCCTTGCTCAAATAATGTTCTTGTGATCTGGTAGACAAGTGTGCACTTTGCACATAGTAGTTGTTGCTATATCTGGAATAGCTTAGGCAAAGATTGAGGATGTCGGTTATTGTTTTCTGAAAGAAGTTCGTAACTTTGTGTCAAGTCATAAGAATGTGAGTCCATGGAAAAGTGGCTACACCATTCCCTGTATATTCTTTGGTGATTGAGGGCAGTAAACACAATATGGTTATATTTTCTGCACTCTGAAAAGGGGTGCATCCTTTTGCAGGCTAAGTCTAAAGATGTGTAAATGCCGTGATATGGAAGAGAAAATACTGTTAAAGAACTACATGTACCCTCAAAATGTAGGAACTGAAAAGTGACATTTCATGGTTCTTTGGTTGACTTTTACATTTTAGTTTGATTTCTTGGCCGTTGTCTCAACATGAAGTCAGTACCTACAGGCCCATCATCATTCTAATCAATCAGAGCAGTGATGTTTGCAGCGATTTTTCTTGTCAAGATTTGTCAAAAGATATCATTACAGGGCTAAATGGAATTGTTCAGTATTGGCTTAACAACTTAAATTTCACATATGAAAAGAAAGCTGAGTCTGAGCTACAAAGTACAAACTGGTGTATTTTTCATGCCTTATTGGAATTCTATGTCACTGTTATTATTCATGTCACAATGCTTAATGATGTTTTCATATTGTTTCCAATTTCGCGCATGGAAAAATCCATCACTTTTTCTTGTTTCTTGTTCAATGTTTCTGAAATTGTTCTTGCTGTGATGCAGAGCAGTGTTATATTATACATGTATCTCAAAGGAGAGCTGTTAGTATGTTTAATTATGCCCACCCTTGTTTTTATTTGTATGCTTTATTGGTACATGTAGCTGTGTACTTTGCTCATGGATGAGCCATTCTTTCAATATTTACTGTTGAATTCACTCCATTATAAATGATTGAGTACAGAATACTTTATTCTGTTTACTTTGCCGGTAGTCAGGACATCATCCAATAGGAGTGTGTCCAGATCTGTCAGACTCTAGTGTGATAGAAATCGATTTCCCCCGAGTCTGATGGTACTGCATATATAGAGTATAAAGCCAAGGACAATGCCTTGTGAGTATAATTAGGAGCTTTGTAGTTCATGAGATCCAGTGAGTAATATTGCTCCTCCCCCTCTGTCAGCACCAGTCTTGACCTTTTGTTTTTAGCTTTAGTGATTTGAGTTCAACCCCATCCCCATGCCATTGGCTTATCTTGATTGCATAAGACATCTTTTTTTTTTTTTTTTTTTTTACAGTTTAATGTAGCCATGAAGAAGCTATTATCTCTCCTTTGTATGTAACTTAGCCTAGATATGAGCTCTCTTTTTACATTTTGTACACACATGTTATTTTGTGATTAAAAAGAGTACAGTACATGTATTTAAACTATGATTTTCTTAGATGGTTGTGTAATTCCTCCAATGTTGTGTTGGTATTTGAAATACAGTTGTGCCGTGTATATATATTTTGCAGCTGATACTTGTGGCTGAGGGTGTGGGATTGTGAGATGATGGGGCGAGTGATGGTGTATTGTTGGGTTGGCTGTGTGTCTTTGTTGGGATTGGGGATAGGAAGTCGCTTGAAAGGGGGTCTGGAAAGACTGGTGAACGCGTAGTTTACCCATTCGTGACCAAGTACCACAACGGTGTGGTTTTGGGGTGTTGGGGCTATAACTTTTGATATCAACTATTGCAAATAATCAAAGATGAATCACATGAAAAAGCATGAATTTTGAGTATTTTATAATGTGTATTACTTTCGCAAAATAAAGATCATCTGATCACAAAATCTTCAAATTGGCTATTCGCTGAAAAGGTTGATATCATAACTTATGCCCTTCTAATTTGCACAATTATTGCTCAAAATTGACTTATGTTGATGTCATGTTACTTTGCAATGAAATATATGTATAGTGTTGCCTATGACAGCCAAATAGTGATCAGCTTTGCTCTCAAATGGCACATTGGTCATGAAAGAGTTATCCAAAATAATGGTATTGCAAGGCCTAGGCGTTTATTAGCATGGTGGCAAGGAATCTCTCTTTCCCCTCCCTCTCTCTATCTTCCTCCTTTTTTTGTCCCTTACCCATTTCCTTTTCTTCCTCGCGCTTTTCTTTTCTCTATATTCCTCTATATTGCTCTCCCTCTCTCTCTCTCCCCCTGTTTCTCTCCCACTTTCCTCCCCTTTCCCGTCTGCGTTCATGTTAGTTTATGACGTATGTGTGTGAAAAATTCATGTGTGCCTCTGCCAGTCTGTGTATATGTTTGCGCTTTCTGGATTCAATATACATATATAAACTGGCAGGTACATGGACAACAACGTGACTCAGAAATAGAGATATCGAAGAAAGAGATTCAGAATATGATGTTTTATTTAAAAACATTCCAACATAATGTAATGCATTTTGCATTTACACGTACATGTACTCCATATTTCAAAATGTACACCATACTCCATGTACTGTCCTGGTCAAATAATATATACATGCATCCCGTTACCTACCGACAGTTTCACAGGGAACTACATAATTCATACTGAAATATTTACAATAAAGATATGGCACGTGAGTGACACAAACTACTTTGAAAGAAGAAGCTACGAAATGTTACATGTTCCAAATTGTTTCCAATGGATCATTCGGATAAAATTATATGTTTGTAAAAATATGGTAAATTTGATTTACAAAAAAGGGAAATATTTGCTCCCTCCCCCCCTCTCTCTCTCTCTCTCTCTCTCTCTCTCTCTCTCTCTCTCTCTCTCTCTCTCTCCATTCCTATCATTGTCTTCCGCATTTGTAAGATTGAATTAGTTTAGCTCATACTAGTGAATAGCGATCACAATTAAATTGAATCCATCCATTTGATGCGACTGACAACTTATACTTGGCTCTGAATTGCTACTGGTATCTAACTGAGCGATATACATAGTAATGTCCAGTTGCTAAGGCAATTGAGTAGGACATCATATATTTCGAGGGTTTGAGAAAAGCATGTTAAGACATCGACAAAGCATTTAATTATATATTTTTTAAATAAATACGAAGAACGAAGCACCGATTAAACTGTTACTCCATGGAAATAAAGATGCACCATTGAACCAGAGTATAAATATTGTTCGAAATATAAGTACACAGACATAGTGATATTAAATATTTTAAACAATGGAATGTTAATGACATGTTTCATGCTTCTTAGTGATCTTAACAAAGGAGCGTGGTACGAATGAATGCTAGTAATCTCCAGCGGTATAGGCATATGGTCAGTAGAGTTTAACATTTGGCAAGCATGTTACACGTCTAGCAGGCGCAACAAACACTATTGAGCTATTATAGAGCTCTGTGAAAAAAAACCCTGCATATCGCCCTCTATCAGCAATTGTTTGAAATGTTTGGTCAGTGATGGGCTTTTTGACGAAATTTTCTCCGACGAACAGTCTCTTGTTTAATATTTTGTAAACCTTTGGGCGCAATTGAGGCATTTTGATTCACACACGCCAGATAGGGGAGGATTTGCCACAGTCACAGTCATAGTAATCTAAAACTCTCTGTATGGCTCTTACACGTTACTTCTTATTTTCAGAAGTCGACATTGTGTTGCATGCAATCACTCATTGGGTTAATAGAGTAGTATATTCATAAACGTTCTATGGTATATTCAGGGGGCGTCACATGTTGACGCCCATTTGTGTTACAATATGTATAGGATGGAAGCACGGGATTGAAAGAGAAACGGATTTAAACTTGATTTACTTTCCATTTAAAGCAATAATTCGTGGTTTAAAGAAGTATTATGTGCCTGGTGTTTTCAGCTAAAATAGCAGCCAAGCGCGTTATATTTGCAAAAAAGGAGAGTGAGATCATAAATGAGTGTACATATAATTCTTTTCATCGAGTAAACACTAAGACTCAATCTGTTCTCCTATTCCGGAGAAGCAAAGGTCCTCATCATTCTGTGTTCTTGAGTATGCCTATAACTTCTTCATGATTATATTTCCCAATACTAATAGATACTGTATAGGTGCTCAGCTGCAGTCTATAATCATTCATAATGACTTTAAGTCAGGTGGGTGCACCACGTAGGGCCAATGCTCACAAAGCCACTGTTTGTCGAGCATCGTGTCGCGACGCGACCGTTGTGTGACTGGGCCTTGAAGCTCATGATTAGAATGAGCTCATCGTTCTAATATTAACATACATCTAGGACTACAAAGAAATAGATTTTAAAAGGAGGAGAACGAAATGTTGTATTAGTTGCTTTGATACATCCACACACTTGTACATCACATTCATAAAATGAACGATTACCACGCTCATAAACATACGCTAACAAAGACATCGCTGACGATAGAATGACTGATAAGAATATAATAAATATGAGTATTAAATAACACATTGAAAAAGCAATGTTAAATCCATCTACACTCAATAATGATTAAAGGGGAAATGTTGGCACTCTGCTGGGAGGAAGGGGTCTTGGTAGGGGGTACACATTCGCCTCTCTCTTTTCTTTATAGGTAACTTACAGAGGGTCGTAGGCACCAGATATAACTTGCAAGAATTGGTGACAATTACAGCGGTACATTGCATACATTGACGAGACAGAGGTGTATGTCTACATGTATATGTATTCACATAATGTACAAAAGAAGAAGTCAAACACGTTCAAAGCTTGGCAATTGTGGTTCTGTAGTATAAAATGCACGAATGATAATATCGTCGGTGTTCCGCTCCCAAGAGTTTATTACACATTGACCCCCACCTCACTCCACCGCTTTCATCCAAGTGATGTTTCAATGTGCTAGTCATGAAAATGAAAAATGAGGTCCTATTATTTCAGCTTGTCAGGAATGACCAATTTAAATAAAAGACACTTTTGAAACGATCACAAGGTGTTAAGTCTTACAGTATTCCTAAAGGTCTCAATAGTTGTGTTTATAGATAGTGACTGACGTTATAATCCAAACACGTTCTCATCTTTATAAGACGTCGAGTCGCTCCGAGCTATTGCACGTTATTTGGATGAGGCTGCAGCGGCCTCCATAGCACGGTCCATTTCATCAAAAGACAACCCCATCAGGGCCGAGAATGAGAGGGTTAACGGGGAATCGGGAGTGGAAATAGGGTCTGGTGTCTCTAAAGCGCTGAGGGCGTGCTTGTCGTGATCGCTGGCTTCATGGAGCGGCATCTGCAGGCACGGCAGGGGGCTATTTGGTGTCCGACTATCCTCTTGACCAGGAAGGAAGGTCGAGATGAACCCAGGTAACGCACCCGTGGTAACACCCTGAAGGCCTGTCACTCTTGTCGTCTCAGCTACCGCCAGATTAGGTACATGTACTGATGTATGACTGAATGCTTGGTCGCCTGCGGGGTGTCCCACGAGTGTGATGTTGTCTTCTGAAGTCGGAAGTGGTAAATCACGTTCTAGGAACGCATCATCCCCGAGGTATTGTTTGACGAACGAAGCTGACAATGAATCGTCGTCCTCTACCTCTGGCGTGGGCGGAACGATCGGTGGGAACATGGTACAGCCGGGCGGTTGTCCACCTGACAACTCAGTAAGTCCGGCCGTGAAAGGATACACCTCGTTGGGGGTCTCACTCATCCCCGGGCCAGTGAGGTTGGCGGCAAGAACATCTGACGCGGAGGCTGTGCTGGATGAAGCAGCGGCCGAATGGGTGTCACCGGTGTTTAATACCATCGTCATCGAGGCGGTGGTCGGAAACACCGGAGCGTCCTTCACGCTCGTTGGCGTCAACATCGCCGGCGTTGACGGCTCCGTGCTGCTACTGCGGCTGTGCGTGGTCGACGGTGTCAGAGGCATGAACGGGCCGGCGGGTGCACATCCCGGCGAGCGGTCCAGCATAGGGGTGGTTGCCCTGGACAGTGACATGGGAGTCATCACGCCGTACTGCGGACTCCCAGCTTCACTGGTCGGTGACTGCACGCGAGAGGGCGACATGCGAGGCTGCTTGGGGAGCGAGGTGCTCGGCAGGGGAGTCGCCTCAGACGAACTCTCCATCAAACACTTTGGAGAATGCATGTTCAGTAGAAACTTGAGCTTCTCTCGCTCTAACTCCAGGGATTTCATTTCTTCCCGGAGCTGCAAGTTGACGGTCTCCAACTCCTCGGCCTCCTGTGAAGAAACACAAAATGCAATGACGCTTTAACAAACGAACTTGTCTGAATCCCAACAGCTATGATGCTGAGGCTCCGGCTCACTTGAAGTGAATCCACACAAATGGTTCACCCTGATTTCAATCGTATATCAATGTTCACGAAACAATACAATGTTAAGTTTAACAATATGAATATTAACGCGTTCTTATTCCTCTTTGCATCATGTATCTATCAATAAAGAAAATTTCCTCTAAACTCATTTAGCTTGTTGCAGAAATAATATTGAAATGATTGAAATAAATTTGATAGCAGTTCATGTTCGCTATTCAAAACATTAAATGGAATGAAGTCTCCATCCACTTTGTTCTGTGCCTATAAGTGTGCGTGCGTTATCAATACATACTTTATTTCACCCACACGCACACTCTTCTATGTACTCGCTCCACACATTCATCCGCCAGTCCGAGCATTATTCCATGCGTGCGTGCGGGCAGAAGTTTGTGCGGGCATGCAGTACGTAGGCGAGGGCAGTGTGTGCGCAACTTACTTGTACGAGCCGACTGACTGCAGAGCGCTTCTTGGTTCTACATTTGGCCGCTGCTGAGCGGTTCCTTTCCTTCTGAAGACGCCTCCTTTCTTCCTCCTCCGGGGTTAGCTGAAGTAACAACAAAGAACAAAGCGACACTCGTGAGATTAAGGCCGTTCAAGACCAGCTTAAGAGGATACCTGGGGTACGATGGAGGGAGGTTGGAGGACAGTAACTAGGCAATGGGCGATTAAAAGTCTTGGAGAGATTAAAGATTGTCTCCAGATTGTCTTCTTACTATCCCGTCCGTCACGACATACCTCATCACATTCACAGGGATATAAATAGTTTCAATATAGACGTGCTTAGGCTACCGAGTTGCTAGTGTTTCACCCACCAATTCAGGTCTAGCCCTCCTCCCTGGACCCACTAGAAGACAAGGTTCAATTATGCTATTACATGTACCTTGTTGGCTGCCAACTGAATTTATCATTCATATTGGTCGAATACTGTTTGTCATGTATTGCTGGACTGTTCATCTGCTTGCCCAACAAAGCAACAAGCGCCAGCCGGTTGTGCGCCTCACGCATAGTGCAAACACACACACACGACCGGTCGGGACCAAAGCCGAATCAATACCCGCTCCTTCACTCAGACCAGGGATTGTCACTATTGTCACAGAAACGCGCTGAGCCATTCAGTACGGGTCATTGTGAAACAAACAGACGAGACCCTCAACGAGGCGTAGCCGAAAGTCGTATTGAAGGTGCAGGTTACAGACGTCACCATTATTCTGTAAAACTGCGTGAACCACAAAACAAAACCAACGGTCCAGTTTGCAAAATATTAAGCTTCATTCAAAATTTCTGTTTACCCTTTAAATGGCGTTTATTGTCCAAATGTAAACGATATATTGTTTTTCTTTACAAATAATAATTTAAAACATACATAGGCCCGACATGATACAATACATATCACATTACATGTATATAAAAACTGTTTAGTGGATTGATTCAACATACATGTATCTTTAAAGTGACACAATTCTTCTCAAATTTGTATTATTTTTGTTACATTTCTGATGTATCTTTTTTGTGTGTGATGTTTGATTATGGAGGATATAGTTTTTGGAATGTTGAGTTATCAAATCAAGGTACAATCTTAATGTTTGGCCTGCAACAGGGAAACACTCCTATTTGAATTAAAAAAAAAAACCACTTTTTGAAATAGCTTTTAGGCATACACATAGTAGTAGTAAGCACAGCGTGCTCCATCCTATAAATGAATGAAAAACAAGTCAGAACAAAATATTGGACCCATTACTGGATGTATGCCTACGTATCTTTTCAAAATTGAAATTTCCCCAGAAATCCCTTTCACTAAAAAACAAACAAACAGACAACAGTTGGGTTCGTGTGTTACATAGCCTGAGAGAAACCAGGGATGTTTTGGATGTGCGAAATCTCCGGCCATCCATGTCAATGAATATGACGTAACCATGGGTCGACTGGGTCCTCGATAAATCCATAGAGACGATACGCTTTAATCCGCGGGCTATGGATAAATGCCCCTTTCTGTGACGTTCGAATAAGCATAAGTAGGTCAGCGGTACGTGACCCAGATTTCGGCATCTTTCCGACGCGCTCCTGTAAGCTTGAGTAAGTCTGCTAAACCGTTTCTCAAAGATAATGCTTGGTCAGATATCAATACAGGATCGGAATTTTCAGACAAATTGATAGCCTTTTTCACGAAACTCCGTAATAAATAATAAGATACATGTACCAGGTTTACATTGATATTTTGTTAGTTATGGGGTGAAGTATTGTTCAAAACATTGATCAGTATATGGTTTGATGTATAACAAAACAGTTCAACGAAGCCTTTTGTGATGTCAATCCCCCATTTTCTTCTGTTACAGCAATTCATCGATTTTCTTACATGGTGTAGGCAAACATGCCATTCTTAAAATGATTGTCTGAATATTGTAAAAACGTGTTAACAAATGCATGCAATGCATGTCATAGTTTTGAGTTTTGAACAATAAAAAGTGTTAAAATGTTGCATACTTAGACTAGCTTTGTAGATCTACGGAATGTTCGAATAATACTCAACATTATGAAACATTTGATAAGCTATTTCGAGAATGCAAATCCCTTACCCCGCCAAAGCTGGTGTAATCTTAGCGACGTTTGACATATGGAGCAGAAATGTTAACGTGGCAGGCGTAATGCAAATTTATTCGCTTTTCATGGCCCTAATTACGCAACTCAGCTTTCGATAAGTCACTATTGTTCTTCAGGAAACCCCGATCGCAAACAATAATATGCGAGCACCTTAGTGCTAACGTTAAAGTTAAAGACAAAATTGTCACTTTTAAAAAGTCAGAAGAGTCAGTTTTGGGGGTCTATGAAACAAGATTTTGGCGAATAATGTTTCTGGTGTATGTTTAAGTGTTGTTGTAGTTTGAAAACACAGACAAAATTAACTTAAAACTGTATGAAAAAAAATGGCATGTAACATTGCATACCATTTGGGCTTGACATCACATATTTTTGCTATCTGTGGGAGTGCGCTTTAATTATTATTGCAGCATGTTAATAGTATTTGCTTTTCATCAACCATTGCCTGTTAATGCACTGACCATGAGAGTTCAAACGTGCAATGTCAGTGACAATATCATACAAGATGTGAGGAGGTAATTAAAGGCATAGCATAACGCCTTAAATCCTAAAATCTTGCATTAAGCAGATTTGATACTTGATATTTGCCTGGCACATAAAGAGTTAAAATATATTTTTAGTCATTTTATTTGTTTAACTGTAATTCTATTGTATTTTATATTAATTACCACATTGTATTAAGCCAACTATGTTTTCTATTTTTGTTGCAATAAATTAATCTATGATCTATTTCAAGATTCACCTTTCATTTTTACCTGAAAATATGCCATAATTATCATGCAATTAAGTATCCCCATTGTGCTTTTAAAATTGTGTTTACTAACCAGAGAAGGTTTGAGAAAGTCGATAATGGATATGATGATGCGCATACAATGCTAAAATGAATAAACTATTGGTAAATAAATATAAGCTTCTATGCCATATAACATTACTCACTTAACTATTACAGGACGACTTCCTCTCATGTTAACACAACATGTGATGATACGTGCTGTTAACGATATCTGATGTCAATTAATTCAATTAAGTGAATAGATGTTGCAATTTTAAAAGGGTTCTACATAGCGATTTTCCCCGTAAAATTGTGCAACCGTGACTAATCGTGAGAAGTGTCAGAATACGTGTGAGTGGGTCAAACAATGGATGATCAAACAACAACAGCACTGAAACATACACCAGAATAAGAATAAGCCACATCTTGTTTCACAGATCCCAAAAACTGACTCTCGTGACTTTAGACTGATTGGATTAATTCTTTTTCAACACGGAAGTTAGTCAATAAGTTACGTAATAATCCTGCCAAGCAATTTTTCTCAAAGCCTCTTTAATAAAAAAAAATGTCATGCTATTTTGCTTAGGGAGGACTTATTTTGTGTGTGTTTAGAAGGATACAGTATGTGAACGTTGAGAGGCAAGTAGGGCATTGGGGTGACAGAGAGAGAGAGAGAGAGAGAGAGAGAGAGAGACGGAGAGACACAGAGAGAGACAGAGAGAGAGACAGAGAGAGAGATAGACAGAGCGACATAGACAGAGAGAGAGAGAGAGAGAGAGAGAGAGAGAGAGACGGAGAGACACAGAGAGAGACAGAGAGAGAGACAGAGAGAGAGATAGACAGAGCGACATAGACAGAGACAGAGAGAGAGAGAGAGAGAGAGAAAGGGGGGGGGGGAGCGCCAGAGAGAGGGAGCGTTTAATATGACTTTCTTACCTTTCCAGGCTCCCTGGGCGTGAAGTCAACCTGAACATCTGGCAGTCCCCTAGTTTTTCTTCGCGCTACGATGGCCTGTTTCAACTCCTCCTTGATGAGGGGGCTGATGTCGATGTTGGCCCACTCGGCCGCGTTGCTACTGCACACGGACGCCGCATCGCTCTGCGAATCGGTGTCCGACAGCGCAGACGACTGGGAGTCGCGAGAGTCGCTCTCCGTGAAGGACGGCGGGCGTTGGCGATAGGGCGTGAACCCCTGGCCGACGGGCGTGGTCGGGGTGGTAGGTGGGCAGAAGGAGGAAGGTTGGTGGGGCAGAGGTGGGGGCTGAGGGGTACCGGGAGTCAGAGGGGTGGAAGGGGGCGTGCTACCCACACTGCTCCCGTGGTTATCAGATGTTGGACTGGACTGACCATGCGCTTTTATCATATCTCCGAAATCTGTTTAAAAAATAACATACATATTCGCAATTATGATTCATCAATAAATTATCACGCAGATCACACATAATTCACATATTTGTTTGAATGTTTATCAAATGTTAATCGATATCAAAGTATATACAATATTATAATAATGATATAACATTACTACATTTTAATACACATTATTAATAGACATCAATCACGCCTTTTCTTATCAATATAAACATTTCACAATAATCTTTAACTTTTGTCATTCTCTCCTCATCCTTCCCCTACTCTAAATAAAATCAGTATCTTAATCAAATTCGAATTCTTGCATTTCCATGCGTGCACACGTTCTGGTGGCAACCGTAATAAACACACGTGCAAAAAAACCTTCCTCTATCATATTTACAAACTCGATTGATTTCTATCAATTTCATGTGTTATTAACGAGTGCTTTGTCTTTAATCATTGACTTGAATTGGAAGAGGATACCCACGGATTGTAATGATTAACACTCTCATAACCATTGCCATGAACGTGTGTAGTAAGCCAATGTGGTTTTCAAGGCTTGGCAATGTAAGTATTCATCTATTCTCTTCTTCCTGGCATTCATTTTTTTTTTTCACATTTTATATTTATGTCTCGTATAAAAGTATTTTAACACAGCATTCTGTTATTTTTTTTGCGTTGCCCTTGTGGTTCCGAATAATAATGATACTAATCCTGAAAATGAAAATCATAACAATAATAACAACAATGATATGATAATGATAACAATAATACTAATAATGGTAATGATACTGATGCTATCACTATTTCTACTACTACTACTACTACTGCTTATAATAATGATAGTAACACGTGCTGATGATACCTTTGAAGTATTGCGGGGAACCGCCCTGTGAGTAACGCTGGTCGTGAGGCTGGGGTTCAGAGTAAACCCCCATGTAGACGAGGTGGTAGGCCGGGCGGGGCGGCTAGCGGTGCGGGTAGGGGTGTAGGTAGGGGTGTGGGTAGGGTTGTATATAGGTAGGGGTGCAGGGCAGGAGTCCAACCAGGAACAGGTGTGTCCGATGGTTGCGATCTGACAATGGGGAGATGAAGGATATACGCGGAAAATTAATCAGTTAATCGAATTCATATATTGAATTGAATAATCTACTCAATTCATTGAAATTCGCTCTGCTCACAAAAAGGAATGAATAATACTTCAACACAAAAGAACATTGCAAACATGCAGGATGTATTGCGACATTACATATTCATCATGTGAAGAAAGAAAACAGAAGCAAGAAAAAAAGAATGTAACAGACATTCATGTAACATGGAAAATGGAACATGAGCATAATAACGGATTCATGTTGAAGTGATGAATCGACCAAAGCATTGATGATTGTAAAACAGAGCACAAAATAGTAATAGTAACAAGTGTCATTCCCTCAACACCAAGGCGAAAGAAAAGATATTTATACGTTTCTTTGTGTTTATGTATAACCTTTATTTATTGAAGCATCATCTGGTAACACGTATTTTATTCAGATGATAATTGTCTATATTTTTCGTGAAATATTTTAAATGAATGTATTTATTCAATCTTGAAAACATTGTTTGACAACATCCGGCGGCTCATCTGGATATCGTGGATAAACAGCGTGCCATTAACATGAACCACCATTACAATAATATGTTCATGTTGTTGTGGCAAGTACAACTCAGGTCACCCGTGGAGAAGATAATAATAGTAATGGAACATTTGTGTATAGCGCATAAACCATCTATGTGCTTGGGGAAGTAGGGTGTGTCGAAAGGGTGTGTCAAAGAAGGGTAACCGCACCTATGCGATTATATAGAGACGATGGGACTTCATTAAGTCATGAAGTCACGGCATATTATCGAGCTGAGTTGAGTTTTATCACATTAAAAACAAGTGCATTTCCAAAAAAAAAAAAAAAAAAAAAAAAAGCAGTGTGCACACACCCGGTACACAAATAATGACCAATTTTTCCTATTCTATTCAGTGTCAGGGAAGAATACCGGTAAAGTGCCGGTGGAAAATTTCTCCAACCGTTGTAGACAAAACACGCTTTGCCATTTGCCATCAATGCTCACCCCTAAAAATAGCCACAAGCCTACTCGTAAAATGGTCGCTTGTTTGACACTTCATTCATGGCGAAGAAACATGTGCAGCCTTGGCTCCCAGCCAAGTACTGCCCATCCGCACACATTGTGACGTCATACACAGATACTGGTATCCAGCCAGATAGGTATGCCAATGCGAAGTGGAAAAATGATGTCATCCTTATAATGTATACAACGCTGAGCCAGTAGTCTTCCACGGACGTTCCACTGTTTGACGTCATATTGCCGAGTTGTCTCATAGAGGGGAGACTCCCTGGTAGTAGCATGCCTATTACATGCAGTAAGTAGGATACAATTCATTGATGGGCGGACAATACGACACGGCGATTGGATGATGTCACAAATCTCTATGGAAACGACGGACGCTTTGTCGAATCGTACGATTCTTCGTTGGTAAAGGCGCTTGTTTCGATTCCGTTCTTTCATATTATAACACACAATGTCTACATTCCTTCCTTCTCTCTCTCTCTCTCTCTCTCTCTCTCTCTCTCTCTCTCTCTCTCCGTTGCGAAGTAAGTACAAACACAATTACATAACGTGCTGAATAAAAGACGTACAGCTTCGGAGAATGTTAAGACCTTTGATGTAGGTACTCAGTGTAAATACGTATATCCGTGCTATAAGCTGTAATGGACATTGTAGCACCACACGGGCAAATACCGACAGTCATGACATTTGTCATAATGCAAGAATAAAGCATTAATTTTAGGATATGAAACGACAGTAAAGATAAAATAGATATATCTATAAAATAAATAAAATTTCTATATCTGGTGACGTGAACCGATTTTCGTTTAACTCTCCCATTCCCAATCCATAAAAAGACCAATGACTTAATACATATTCAAGTATGGAAATGAGAGGGTAAATTGACATAGCATACCGCTCATTGGCCTAAGCTCAAGCCAAGTTTGAAAAATTGCTCATTCCATATTTACTTAAACGCCATTAGTGTTGATAGATTATGACCAGTTACCTTTTGCTTTCCGAAAATGATCAATGTTTTATGCTAGATTTCCAGGAAGAATCTACTTACTCTTTGCGCATTTGGCAACACATGCACTTACTAAAATTCTTCATCCCATACCAATTATGCTTTAACGCAATTAGTGCTATAATCAGTGATTCTTTGCTTTGAGCAATGTTTAATCTTAGATTTTCAGGAAGAATCTACTTGCTCTTTGCGAATTCGACAACACAGGTATATACTCACTAAAACCCTTCCCATTTACCACGAATCAACTTAAACATTGAAAGAAAACCAAGAGGTTATCTTCTTTCCAAAGTATATGAAATGTGATAAAGACATGCAATCAAATAAGCTGGGGCTGCGTGGGTGGAGAAGATTTTCCATTCCGATCGACTAATAATACGAGTAACAAAGACGCGTAGTTTCCACCAACATGTGTCATTTACCACCGCGTTGCATAACAACCACACATAATACAGGGATGGCCGGATAGGTTGGGGTTATCAGGAGGGGAAAGGATGCGAGAGAAACGTCATTCAAAATGGGCGCTTAAAGATAGGTTTGAAAAATGAATGAAAATGGAATGTCCTAAGTAGCCTAGATATTAAGACATTGATATAGAATAAATATGAATTTAAAGCCGAAAGGCTTGAATTTAAGAAAGGTCACATGGTAAATCATAATACATCTCTGTCATAGGGCAGATGGGAGTGGGTGTTGGAAGCGGGGTTTTTACAGAAAACGGAGTAGCCTTCTCGTTTGCTTGTGAGGATATATATAAAGTATGATATGAATCAGAATGACCCAAACCTTTAGCTGGTGGGTAAAGCAATTCATTGGATCCAGTAGCTGTTGATCTTTAGGAAATATTTTAGTTTATCGCCTTGTTCTATCTTTCCTGCTCATTTCTCTTGTGTGAACATCAACTCTTTAAAATCAAGGAAGGAATACAGTTCCCATTCATGGCAGTTATTGTATTCCTAAAGATGTAGAGGCTCATAAGGGAACCTTAAACAACAACAACAAAATATTTTAAATGTGCTGTTCTTCTTGAGAGAAATAGGTTATCGAATGTTGAGTAACTAATATCACTATTTAAATGTGAATATGGATTTGAAAGAAATAACTATTAATGATCAAATTAATTGGTACACGTGCATCATATAAACATCGGCTGTAAAACATAGCACACCAACCACTGAACTTTAAAAATCAACGTGTACGCGAGATAAATTGTATAAAAATTACAATTGAATAGAATACCCTCCGGGAATGTCCTACATGATGAAAAGAATGATCGTGAAGATGGATGATTTCTAATTCCCGTGAAAATTTATTTACAATGTACAAATGTAAAAGGGTATGGTTTAAGCCTACATAGAAATATATTCGCACACGTTATTTTACTACAAACTAAAACACAAAATGTTCATGCTTGATGAAATTGATCCAAAGTCCTTTGCTTCAGCCTCCCTAGTCAGTTGTTCTTGACATAGGCATATTATATATATATAGCAGTTGAAATGAACAATTAAGAAAGTTACTATTAAGCAATTTGACTATGCTAACAAGGAAGAATTCATGCAGCATTTTCTTATCCCCTTCTCCATACTGCCCGATGTGAATGGTGTACATTACCAGTGCAAAAGTACCTCCATGGAGCAGAAAGAGTTAACATGATGATAGTACACTATGTTAGAAATGTCGAACACATAATGTGTGAAAAACGGTTCCGGGAAAGGTTTGCTTAATTGATGCATAGCATATATTTGATTAGTCTGAATGTTGATTAATATCTCAAGACCTATATTAAGGCATTGTTTATTTGGTGAAGCTGATGATTGTGATCATGGCATGATTTCGCATTATTATCTCGAGGCCTTCTGCTTCCTTTGTCAGTGACATTGGTTCTTTCGCCACAAATCCAGGATGTGCTGCCTTTTGTGTCTATACTACCACGTACGGTATACTGCATAGCGTCGCAGGTCACGCATCATCATCTTGTTCCACAACCAAAACAGACTCAATATCATATTATTAAATATAATTAGAGTAATGATATAGTATAATAATAATTAGTTACGCTACATAGACCAACGAAAGAGAAACCTGCTCTAAGATAATAATAATAATACATATAATTTATATAGCGCACTTTCCATCTTCATCAGATGCTCAAGGCGCTTCAGAGCAAATTAAAGAGAGAGAGAGATAGTGGTAGTGATTTACAAACAAACATTTAACTGCAATATGATGGGCCACACACCAATCGAGGTCCCAGCCAATGAGACCAGGGATGTTTAAAACAAAACCCACATGGATATCAATCCCTGTGAGACCATGTTCATTTCTGCCACTCAATTTTCATGCCTTGCAGCTGCTCTGAACAAACGATGCATCTATAAGTGATTGCTATTGTCTACATGGATGTTACAATAAAACAAGCAGGGTCTAAAATACATAGACATATTCGCTGATGAAGTGACAGTTTCATCATGTACTGTTTGTAATGTGTGCTTGGGGGGACAAGTGAATACGAGTAACCGAGTACCTTTTGATGCCGATATTACGCGTTGTTCATGTTACCTGTATGAATGAGGAAATTAAATCATAGTGCGAGTTCGATATACGTTTTATGGGGGAAAGATGCGCAATGTGTGAAAGATGTATTTTTATAATGGGTGAAACGACGGTTCATTCATTCATTTATTAATTTCATTCATTTGATATGTACAATTAAAAATATTAATATTAAAACGGTTGAAACGGTTAATATAAAACGGTTGAATTGTCTAATTTTGCAAAGTCTCCAGAGCAGCGTTCACTTTGAAACCGTGACAGGAACCGTGGACATGACATGTATATAGGCCTACCTACTACTGGCTATCTTCTCTGTATTCAGCTTGTATAATCATCAAGGGCGTGCATGTCGTGAAGATAATACTATAGTCAATGATTGTAGAATTCTAGAAGCATTAGCAATTTGAGATAAGTCATTTAACTATGTGAGTGACAAGGCTTAAAATAAGCAGGTTAAACTATAAACATGGGTCGTTCGTTACGCGGACAAAAGTTCAAAAAGGACCTTTTGAGATTTTGTCAGCGTAAAAAAGGACCAGTTTCACTGTGATTATGATAACAAAATGTTAATGTACAGGAAATGAGACAACCGTAAAATCAGTTAATATTTTAGAGCATAATTAAAAAAGCTGAAATATTTGAAGTATTCTAAATTTCATTGGACATTGACACATAATCGTTCAATGCTCTTTACCATCATACGCAGCAGGAAAAAACAATTTCGCGTAAATTAAGATACTCTGAATATGGTCTTTTGTTATGCGGACAACATTTCAAAGGGTCCCTTTTGAATTTCGTCTGCGTAACAAAGGATCTTGTTCATAGTGTGACCATCGATATCTGAATTACGAAAAGAGAGACAGAACAAAACTAAAAAGCCATAGGAAAGCAGTCACGATAGTAGCACAGAATCGACATTACAAAGCACGTGTGTTAAATTTTTACATTTATAAATATCAAGATTATGTGTCTGTGCAATGCGAACCAGCGTTTAACCCCCCCCCCCTCCCGAAAAGTATTATGAAACACACGCAGAGCTTATAACAGTCATGTCAAGATATTTTCAAAAGCAAATCGTACTTTCTCCTGCAGTCTTGAAACAGATATCGTATTATTGGATGACCCAGTTTAGTACAAAGCATAGCAAAACGATCATTGTATGAATTAAAAACAAATATATCAATTTTATATATTAAATTAAATATATCAATACGCCGGCCGATCCACTGAACCAAATAAATGGAATCCTTGAGAATATTATTCTATGTGCAGTATTGCCAGGCCAAACATGGCGGTATGGCATGAGGAACACAATAATCATGTAGTGACGGAGGCTAGGTTTTTTTTTAAGCCCAATGACATGAGACGCACTGCATGAGCCATGAAATGTATTTTACCCTCCCTACTGAGGAAAAATATTTGGTCACAGAGGCTGCTTTTGCTGTCTCCGGGGTGTTTGACGACTTTGTGGGGGCTAAATCGCCAGCATGAGCCCCCCTCCACCCTTAATGGTTTTCATTGATCACTAATAACTGATCTCGATCAGAAAAAACCCTGGTATTTTCTGATCGGATACTCTAACCATGGACCCTGCTGCTCTAACCGTTGTTTTCGGCTGGCTGGTCGGCCCAGACACACCACACACACACTCGAACATCACAATGGCTGCTCACATTAATGGCGTTCAAGCAAGGCCAGCTTGAGCGTTAGCGGCGATATGCCCTGGCCAGCCAGCCAGGCGAAAATAACGGGCGATTTCAGATCGGGGTAGGTAACCAGATCAGAGCATAGCCGGTATATGTTTAATCTGATCGAGGAGGTATGGGTTCTATTAATTATGCTTCGTTGTATAAGACACAACTTCCGTACAGTAATGAAATGCCCTTTGGAAATGTCGATAGATACACGTGACAGCGATACACATTGCATGGACCCGAAGAACAAAAAGTATGGACATTTACTGATTTAGAGAATCGGCTTAAGTTGGTCGGTGAAAGGAGGATAGCCATGAAGCATAAAGCAACCGACTACAAAGAGTAATTTTAGGCTGGAGCGCGTTTCAATTCATTGAGACAGGCCGAAGGTTTCGCCTACCATTTCTACCAATGCATCCCGTACATGCATGGGGACACTCTGGGGAACAAGTTAAGTTGCACTCATTAAAAGCAGAACAATCAGAGAAATATATTAAACTAAAAACGCCAAATAAATCATAAAATCAGTTACAAACAGAAACTATTTGATATTTAGAAAAGTGAGGATGTTACCTCAAATCCTAATGACCGCGATGGCCGAGCTGCAAAATAGTGGAAACCATTCGCAACTATAACTTTCGTATTTGATGTCCGAGTTTTATCAAATCGTCAATTCCACTTGTTTTTCTGCTATTTTTGAAAGCAGCTTAATTTCAAATCGGATTTGTCATGTCACTGTAGAGCACATGGTAAACCTCACGCGGTTTTCACAATAATCAGAGAATTGCGATATTATTTGTCTAATTAATCATAATCATGTGATAATTATTCCTTGCATTTCATGATGTAAAAATTCCTACGGGTGCACCCTTAGCCTATGGCAATATCACGTCAAGCAGGAGCAATAAGAGAAATAGTCTAAGAATTTTGAACAAGATGAAAGAAAATAGATGTTAAAAGCATAATAATGGTGGTATGACGTTGTGGAAGTTTGCGAAGTTAACAACACTGCCACAAGTCAGTTGGTGACCAAGATTCGATAGGTTCGACCAAAGCTTTTCAGTTTTATCCCAAACGAACATCTTCATGGTAATTCATCGTACATATTTTATTCATAAGAGTAAGTGTGGTGTACCTTTATGTCCAAAATGAAATGTAAGTTTTTAAGAGGAGGGGTTGCATGGATGCACGTTGTTGGGTAAAACCGACTGGTTGACATGTATTTGGCTAAATCACGACAACACATAAGTCATGGTTTCCGAGTTGAGGAGTGATGATAATTCGAACCCAAAATGTCCTCGTGTTCTGTCACATTTTTGTTCGGACTTCAAAAACATCTCCAGATCTCTAAACGGTAATAATTGGAACGATAGTGAAATGAGCGTTGTGCACATTAAACATTTTAATGTGAATGAAGCGTTCCAGTACTGATTATGAAATCTAATTAATATATTTGTTAGATGAAATTCTGGCGGTATCTTGCTGTAGGCAACATAATGGGTACAGATTCCATCCAAGAGCATGTGAGTCCACTGTACACCTGTCTTCTAATGGTAAAAGGAAAGTATTACCTCTCTTTCAATTAAAAAAAAACAGTTAAAGAATATGATATAACTATTTTGAATGAAATTTTCCAGGTTAGGTGAACATCCCACCTTTCATTAAAAATGCGTATAGGGCGCATGTTAATCTATCAAACACGTTTTTTTAATTTTAATTTTTAAACATGAGTCTATAATAAATTTTATAGAGTCAAAGCTGAATGACGTCGTAAGTGTGGAAATGAAGGATTGGCGAAGAGAAATTTGATTTTGTATCATTTTCCTATTTTTGTTGGTATGCACTTTGATTCAGTCACGAGTGCACACGCTCCCGAAAACAACCGTTTAAAGCATTTGGGAAATGAAAGCATTTGAACCAACAGAAGGAGAACATGGATGAACATAAATAGTCATCTATGAATTATATATCACATTGTCATTATAATAATTAATTACCACTTTGCATAATCTATATTGCAACCACCATGATTGTAGCTATTTCATTCTAAACACTGCATGGCGTGTGCTGTACCCCAATATGCAACACATTTGCGTGCACACGAGGTTAATCTTCTACGACTATGTCTTATGAGTCTTTGTAATCAAATTCAAATGGACATTTAGCTGTTTGTGTCGTTTATGTATCAGTGCAAATAATATACAGCGTAAAAATAAGATGAATGTCATACTTTTACGATAAAATATAGTTTAGACGTCTATTAAATTTGAACTCAAATTATAGCCTATTACCAAACGCAATCTTCTTAGTTTGGGACTACAGTAAATGCGTAGACCTATAATACACCGGTGAACTCACTGCAGAAAATGAACGATGAGCACTTAATGAGGGAAGGTCTACACCAAACAAACTGCAATAGTAAAATTAACATATTAAGAATAGTCTTTCACACTTTACAATAGTATGTATCATGTGAACATGACGAGTCAGATTCATCGTCAATTTCATGTGGTGTTCCACAAAGGTCTACCATCGACCCTCTACTATTTTCAAAATGTGTCAATAATATCTCACCTACGCTTAAATCAAAACTACAACTTCCTCTACTTCTACTCCTTCTCCTCCTCCTCCTCCTACTACTATACTACTACTACTACTACTACTACTACTACTACTACTACTACTACTACTACTTCTACTACTAGTACTACTACTACTACTACTACTACTACTACTACTACTACTACTACTACTTCTACTACTACTACTACTACTACTACTACTACCACCACCACTACTACTACTACTACTACTACTACTACTACTACTACTACTACATATGCTAAAGCTGCTGCTGCTACTTTTACTTGTATTACTCCTCCTATTACTATTAATATTACTATACTACTATACGACTGCTACTACCTACCAACACTGCTACTTCTACTACTACTACTACTACTACTACTACTACTACTACTACTACTACTACTACCACTACTACTACTTCTACTATTGATGATGCTACTGCATCTAGTTCTTCTCTTATACTGTTGCATGTTCCCTTTCCAATATGCTTCTCTCGATGTAGTTGAGGCTAGCAGCACTGTGTAGATAACTTTAAACAGTAGCTTCAATGGTATAATGACATTGCACACGATTATGTAAATGAATGAGATTAAGTACGGTATCATACCACTGCTGTATAGGCGAATAGATGTATACAATAACGTGTGGGATAAAACAAGGAGAAAATGGATGATTTCAAATTGATAATCGAGAAGTGTGTATTGTATTGTTCACGTTTTGATCGATAATACCAAATCGAAAATCGAAGAATAACATACACATTGCTGTATACATAACACACATACTTAATCATGCACATCCACGCATTCATATACACAGACACACTCATACATATTTTTTCTTCTCTGCAAAATAGTATGAATCTCGTCAAAAATTCAAGACATTGTGTCAACAATGTAAGAAATTGACCTGGCAGTGAGACAGAGTAAATATTCAAGAGTGAAGGGGAAGGGGGGGGGGGTTGGGCTCTCCAAAGAATTGTGATATTTGAGCAAAAGATTCCATATTCCATCGGAACCGGCAAAAACCCTTAAGTCAATTGTCTGAAAAGCAACGACGCCCCACGCTGTGATATTACAGCGATAGCCATTCACATAGTATAATTCGAAGTAGGGTACATGGTATTATTACGGTTATTGGAGTAACGGTGACTCTAAGCAACACTTCTAAATGTAGATGAGCTAACATGACCACAGGACTGCTTCATCTTGCCAGAGTACTACTGAGTACTACTACTGAGTACTAGTATATGGTAGTTGTAGTAGTAGTAGTAGTAGTAGTAGTAGTAGTAGTAGTAGTAGAATTACGAGTTGTGATGATAGAAACAGCAGTGAATGGATATATTCTAATTAGTTATTTTCATTACATTAGCGATGGTCATTTGATATGTTTAAGGGAAGTTATGCTATATACGGAATACTTGTAAAGGATCACGCCATGATAATTATCAGAGTGTTCGATCAAATATATATGTTGCTCGATTTCCCATCGCCTTAATGATGACAGAGTTCAGACAAGTCATGAAAGCAGCCTTTCTTTGAGAATAAAATTGGAAGCGTCTGGTGTATTTATGTTGTTTTCATGACCCATGTCTCATCACAAACATTGACGAATATCTCTAGGAGACAGTCAGTAATGTTTCTCAAATTCAAAGAGGGCGAATTAAGATAACAGGCGTGACCTGGGATAATACAGGAACTAGTTTATTACTAGACATATGGTTATGGTGTTAATGTCAACCTTACACCTCTGTTTCATTTTCCCCTTCAATTTAAGATATTACTAGGACAAAATCGGATTCCTGAAAAAAATATTTCTATAAATGTGAAAATGATGTAGCTTTTTGTATTTACCCATCTCGCTTTCCATTTACTCTTAGACATCATAACAACACCTTCCCAAAACAATACATCAAGCAGAGCACACTTTTAGCATAATATGAAGGGGAAGACAAAGTAATGATTGAGGCAAAAATGTATGGAATTGGAACAAGAATTATGTTTGAGAATATTGTGTACCACATACAAAACAAACAAAAAACATCTCAGGGGCGTATAAGAAAATAAACACTCCATAACTTAATTTATTGCACAAGTGAATGAATTAATGTCAGAAGTATCACATTCTGATTCAAATTCAAACATTGTAAATCGGAAGAAAACACATAAAGCAAAATCAAATAGTTATGAGTGACAAGGAGGCTTGAACATCACATTCATAACATTTGCATTTTGACAACATTAAATAGACTTAATTTAAATGTCTCATGATGTTTATCACTGTCCACTGAACAGTATTTTTTTTTTCAATTCAAATCTGCCAGTGCTGCCCGTTTCATCTATCCTTCGATTTTAATAACGCACTGTTACAACAGGATATTGTAAGATAGAAGGATAAAAAATGTGACTTGTCATTCCCAAACTCATGATCCAATGCTACATGAAAGCTAAAATATTTCATCTTTATGACAAGCGTTGTTGGTACATGTATTTCACCTGTATGCAGAAAAATTCACCATTTGCAGAAATATGGCAATTAGTAATTTTATATCTCCATTCATAAACCGTAGCTTAACTATTGTTGTGGTAGTACATGAACTAGTACATCTATTATTGGCTGACCGCAACAAATTCTGCTATCATGGTATGTATACTAGGACCAAAGCAGATTCTTGAAAATTGTTTCTACATTCATGAATAGCACGAAATCAAGTGTAATTTCCCATCTTGCTTTCCACTGTCAATAGGCTACAAAATGTTCATATATACAGAAACACTAATCCAGAAATCTGTGTTTCTCCTAGTACTGACAAATGAAAGAGAGGTGCAAGATTGGCATTGTATACAAACCATTATAACAGTATAAAACATTGTGCTAAGTCAATCAACATATTAGTTCATGTATTATCACAAGCAGTAGTAAGCTTCACACGACACCAAATTGGGGATGAAAAACATATTTGTAATAATTCTATCTTACAATGTGCATGATAGCTGAAAAAGCACGAGTGATGTTTACGGGCTCTTCTGCTTCTACGGGACTGTGGCTAACTTCGCAGCCGGAACACCCGGGGAGACACGATGGTAAGAAATATAATAGCTCCAATGATAGAGAGCAAGTCGTATGCACAACCACGTGCTAGCTGTACACAGTGCACTTGTTGGAAAGAATAGACGTTCGTCAGAAAAATCCTCGAATAATTTTGAGCATTGTTGTGTACCTCAGCGAGGTTGGTAAACCTACATGCAATGATAATAATGTGTCTATGCTTGAGATGATGATATTATGTGAAGGTTTAAAAGAAAAATCTAATTAACTCTTACAACTCAGATCAAGTTCAAACGTGGGTAATAATTTGTAGGGTTTATACATTAAGAAAGAAATTCTTGTCTCAAATAGCCACTCGATTACACAATTTTGATTATTTAGAAGAAATGTTTAATCTATTTAGAGTTTTATAGAAGCCGGTAATATTTCACGTTCATATACACGTTCCTCACAAAAAGTTATTCCACGAAGTAACAGCGATGGTGGTAAATTATTTCCGCTTCAATAGTAAAATAAAGCCCTTTACTTCACCTTTAAAAAACTTGATTATCATAAAAGATTGATGAATTTATTCATTATTTATGAATTATACCTGTGGGCGTGGTACAATAATATTGTAATACGCGAGAATGCTATTCGTCCAAGCACCGTACTGAATAGCGTGGGGTTCATACATTTCATTTCATATCATGCATTTCGTAGAAGAATTTAATAGTTGATTATTTATTGTGGCACACGTATAGGCCTATACAATTGGTATCATTTAAATTAATTATCATGGATTGGGGGTATTAAGATGTAGTGCCATGGCGTACACATGCATCAGCGTGCTGTCATAGGTCATATACAACGAAATAGTAACCTTCCAGCCATTATTCTGAAAAATTGCATGAAATTATCATTTTGAGTACAATTAATTCGTTTAATACCATTATGAAACACTTTCCCCAGGTAGCTCACCTTAATACCAGACGGTGTAACTAAGTCGACAAATATCGCCCCAAACAAGCCTCTTTTCACGTATTAGCAGTGCGATGTCAGAGTTTCCAATCCATGTTTGCTTACTTCGGATACAGACAAGTAAATCCTGTGCATTTCTCAGTCAGCAAGGCAGGGCAAGGTAAGTGTCGGCAGGTATAATGTTGGCCTGGCTCTCGGCCGCTAGGATCAGCACGAAGTTGAAGGTGGTGCTCCG
The DNA here is from genome assembly GCA_963669155.1 of Arbacia lixula. NCBI lineage: Eukaryota > Metazoa > Echinodermata > Echinoidea > Arbacioida > Arbaciidae > Arbacia > Arbacia lixula. The sequence goes on along the minus strand of OZ022577.1, from coordinate 2,854,832 downwards.
CTGAAGGTCCCGTCGACTGGCTGGGGGAGCTCCCTCCGCTTGGACAGACAGACGGCCGGAGAATGGGACTGGTTGAAAATACCGCACAACTTTTGAACCGACACGGTACGAGGTACGTCCTCAGTATCCACTCGCGCTTGTCGACAAAACGTGACAATGGTTTGAACACTGCTGCTAGCAATAGTAGTACAGACGTCGTGTAATGATGATGGCTTTGGATCGTACTGGATGCTTTATGAGATAAACGTTTTTTATGTATATATACAACTTAAAACAAGTGATGACCGGTAAAATGCGTGGGTGGAGAACACAGAAGAAATGAAACCAGAGTTCTCTCAAATTAGCACGTACGCTGGTACAACGAACAGGAAAGACCGTTAAATGCGTATCGTCTGCTAGGTAGAAAGTACATGCACGATACTATAGGCAGCTCTGTTCACAACACCGGCGTGAACGAATATCATGAATTAACCAAAATCGTTGCTCTTAACAACCTATGAACTTGTTGGCAATGTGCATTGTACCTTAGAGATGCACACCTAATCACGTGGTGCTGATTCGAAGGGTTTTGCTACTGATTCTCTCCGGCGAAAAGCCGACTATTTCAAGAATTGCCGCGGCACCGGCATGTTTCGCTCCATGCAGAGACATGTTGGGTCTAGCGAGACAGACGAGTTGCCAGGCAGACATATGCCGTTTAATTCACCCGTTGGCGGCGCCCTACACGTCCAATCTTGGCCGATGATGTCATGGAAGGGATGATGTCATTTTTCCGTTTGGGCGGGTTTGTAATTGTGTACGTCGAGTGGCGAACACAACACCGTCAGCGCTGTACAGCCGACATGCGCTAAATCATACGCACCGCCTCCATGACGATCATGTACTAGCAGAGCTAAGATACTTGTAGAGAAAGAAAGAGAGACAGAAAGAGAGAGAGGGAGAGGAAGTGAGATGAAAGAGGGTAATATAATACGCGATAAGATGTTGATATTGTGGATATCTCGGAGTGCTTAGAAACCAGGTTTATGGCAATCTCGTCATGCCGGCTAAACTGACTGATGGTGATTTTCCACTGCGTTATGATTCAACACCTTCTCCCTCTGGAGTGCGAAGCTATATGAAAAATATTACATTTCTATATTTCACGTTTCTTTCCGAGAAGCACACATCAGTCAGTGGTGTTTATAATCACCGAAATACTATTATATTTTTTTTCTCACAAAAATGTTGGCTTACATTCAGTGTAGCACCGCATGCTTTATCCGGTAAATGAACGACATCATCGCCATCATTCTATAATCGGTTATATAATGATTATAGTTGAATATGCTTTATTTATCATCAATCATTTATTTGTCATTGCTATCATCATTACTATAATAATCATTTCCAATAATCAGCATAAATTAATAACGCTCTCCCGCTCACCTGTTGTAGGCCCTACTCAAAATATTGATTTTGTTTTAAAGTGTTGTTAAACCTTGAGAGAAGAATGAAATTCTAATTACTATTGAAAATTAATATAATTTTCTTCTTCATTAAAAATTCATTCCCACTCTGTTCAAACTACATCACCTCGTCCTCTTCTTTTCTTCCTGTATTTATTTTCCACGACCCCCCTCTCTCCTCCTACTTCACCCCTCCCCAAACTCTCCTCTCTCTCTCTCTCTCTCTCTCTCTCTCTCTCTCTCTCTCTCTCTCTTTATCTATTTTCGGCTCTCATCCCATTATATCATCCCATATCATCTTTCTTACAACAACTGACAACATTATTTGAAAGCAGCACATAAAATATAACAATAATACACCAGTCACATGCCAATGTCTAAGGTACATTTTGCTGACGCCTATCATCCAAGGGCAAAACCACACAGTGAATGACTAGTAGGTCTAAATATTTATTCTGTTTTAAATGAAGTCGTACACGCCCGGGAAATGGTAATTGTCAGACTACATAGATGAAGAGGAATGAGATAAATATATAATTATGGCACTTTTCATGTTATGTGAGCGTTTCACCGAAGATGGTCTCGGTTTACATGTCGAGGGTTTTATTTATGTTACTCGCCAAGCAGCTAGCCAACGTATACAGCTCAAGATCGTGTACATCATTATTAGCTGAGTTTTGTTGGTTACCCGGCATCATCCAAACTTAAATATGTCAAAGAAATAAATACAACTGACTCAAGCAATGTGCATCTGACGTGATTAACCTCGGGTACTCGCCTAAATGATTACACTTGTCGTCAACACTATTGTGTTGGAAAGATCAATACGCTGGTTGACGTCATGATTTTATTGTGTGTGTGCTCGTGCCGCGCTGTATGGTACAGCGCGGTACGAGCGCGTATGGTTCAGAGCGGTGTTGACCTCCCGCTTTGTATAATGCTGGCGAAGCGATGCTCACTGATCTACTTTGTGGTACGCACGTCTAGCCAGGGCATCGTGCCATGGCTATGCGTCCGTGCGTACACAGTTCACACGTGCGTTCATTGATAAAAAGCTGCCATCAGATGACCCTCGTAAGCATCACCACTGACCAATCAGAGGGTGGCATTTGATAGATAAGTACGTGCGTCACAGGGTTGTATTTGCATTGAAAAAAGTCGGCGAACCAAATCGCGAGAACAGTTACGGAGCAATGACCAAATTCTTCTTCTTTTCAAGAGACATATTCTTTCATTTAAGCCTCCTTAGAGTATTTTCTACCCAATAAAATGCAATGTTCGCGCAAGAACTTTCTCCCTTGTAGGCCTTGATCAAATTTGGTCGGACCCCGAAGAAGAAAATCAATACGAAGATGATAAATTAAATGAAATGAAAAAATAAAGGGGGGGGGGGGGGGGGGGGGGCAAGGGAAGGATGAGCAATAAAGACGTAGAAGACGAGAGATTGGGTGAGAGGTAAGAGTAAATTCAAGATTGCGTGTGAAATAACAATTAATAGACAAAACTGATTGAAAGAGATACACGTAAACATACGCAACAACAAATCACTACTTCTACAGGAGTACTTCTGATACTCCTAAATGATACACCTACTACTAATATTATTACTACTACGACGACGACTACTAATAACATTATTATTATTATTACTACAACTTCTACTACTACTACTACTACTACTACTACTACTACTACTACTACTACTACTACTACTACTACTCCTGCTGCTGCTGCTGCTGCTGCTACTACTATTACTATAACTACCACTACTTCTACTTCTTCTAGTTCTACTGTTATCTACCTTATAAGTAATTTCGCTGATCTCTTCTTCTATCTCTTGCCCCGTTTTCATGGTTATCCTAAAAAAAAAACCGGAAATAATTCATGTTTGCATGAATGAACATACAGGAGCGGAAGTGCGTTTTTCGTGAAAGCTTAGAACGAAACTATGCGCTGTGCCTGAAAAGTTTGTTTGATCCGTGTCAAAGATTGGATATGGGTCAAGAGAAAAACACAATCTTAAGTATCACACGATATCATGCTGAGTTAGTCATTAGAGTTATATGTGCAAAATAAACGATTCACTATTTGTTTGCAGGAAAATAAATGCTTTCAAATCAAATCAATCAAGTTTATTTCGGAGAAAAATAATGGTTCACTTATTGGAACGGAAATACGTAAGAAGGATTACGTTGTTGTTAATTATTTGAACAAGGGTAATTCATTGAAATAGAAACTGATTTACTTCTGAATGAAAACATAACCGACAGAGGGAGGAAAGCACGGAGAGCTCTGGTCCAATCTGGACGCAGAAGACTTATCGCTTTCTACTTCTTCTCTGACATGGATTCAGGAGGAGAGAGGGTCATCTTGTCGCGACTAGATTCACATAAACCAGTGGTACTGCTGATAAGAAATAGCTTAGGAAAGAAAGAGAACATAAAAACATTCATCACGAGGAATGCCAAAGAAGGACAATACTAGTTTTTCCTGAACTTGGACAAGGGGTGACAGGAAGTAGACCTATTGACCGATAGGAATTAATATTGTATATTCCGTCTTCTTTTCTTAAACTCTCAACCAATTGTTATCAAGTAAACACTTCTTCATCAGGTGATTGACACAGTGTAGAAGTAATATAAAAGAAGTGTGCAAGCAGGAGAATCATCAGAGTAGTTGTTCAGCAGTCCTTCAGAAGTTCTTCAGAGAGATCCCGACTTATCCAGAATAAGTTAGACCGGAAGGGGAGATAGGTCAACAACTCTGAATGGAAGATGAGGCTCCAACAGTCTTGTTATACGTTGGAGATGGAGAGTGCACTTGCATAAGAACGATTTGAAGTACGAACCATACCCAAGTACAGTTCCGAGCGACAACGCATCCGGATCGAGATAGTCAGACTACTAGCATAGTCTTGACAGAACTCAAAGTCTTCGTGGACATGAAGACAACTTCGTGATAACTGGTCATGAGGATGACCAGTACAGAGTGATAACTGAACCCGCAGAGGACGAACACAAGCAACTACAATGGTGAGATTCCGATCAATTAATTAGAGAGCTCTCGTGCGCGCTTTCCCAATAAGAAGTACCGTATACATGAGTAAATGAAATGTTTCGTTTCATGTATTATATTTTGTAAAATAATGTATCATTAATTTAACTAAAGGCTAGCGTGAATGCTTTCCAATGGTGTGCCGGATGTTGTTAATTGTTATGTCTTGTTTTCCCATACCAGAGTGATGCTTCAGTGAGAGTGTGTGGTGATATCTGTAAGGACATTCAGACCAGTCAACCAACAAAGTGGCTCCCAACCACGAATGCTATGGGTTACTTATACTGAATAGATCACTTGCATATTTTTGAAAGAAACCAGATGTAAAATAAACATAATACTATGTTAACTAATTTCAAATCTAGTTCATTTACAAGTCATTATCTAAGAATCTGATTTTCTAATGTGTATGCTCACTTTGTATCAAATCAAACAATATTCAAGAGCGTCAAAATGTTCATATTTCATCATGATATTTCATCATATGTTATTATGATGGTTATTCTATTTTTCTAAATCACATATATTCATATCTAATCGATTTAAGCTGTATCTAAGATTTAGAACTTGATAACACACTTCACGTGCCGCTATAACAAATACACGTACTTGAATACGCGATCTTATTGACGACAAAATTCCGTGATAAGGAATTTTATAGTTTTAGACATGAATGCAGCAAAATTAATTTTTGAACGTTAAATAGCTATTCATATTGCTGCTACATATGATTAACATGGGATTGCAACTATTTGAAAATCTATAAAATCACTGAAAGCACCTCACTCGTGATTATGTATCAAATGTATGAACGACATTCTATCATCTAAAACAAGTATACTGGAAAATGTGTTTATAAAGATAACAGTATTATTAGTTGAAAGAGTACATAGGGATAACCCGAGGTATATACTTCGAGACCATAGATATGCACTTGTAATCACTAATGTATTATTTTGATAAGATATGAGTTCTTAATTAAGAATTCAATTTCAATTTCAATTTCAATTTATTCATATTTCTGTTCAATACATGTAAAATAAAAGCAATAATACATCAGCATAGTCAGTCTTTGACATAAACAAAACTAGTATAATGATGCAAAATATTACATAATGGTCAATATCAAACATACAGTGGATATAGGTAAAGAAATATGAATGGGGCCTATTTAAAGCAAGCTTGTAAATCGTATAGACCCCAAAATAATGTGGATTAAAAGAACAAATTGACCAAAGAAATGAACAAAATAAATCATAAACAACTCAAGAAACAGCATGAAAACAAATCGAGAACAAAAATCAAAAATCAAAAATCAAAAGGCGTACGATTAATTCAGCAATACAACAGAAAAGTGCGAGCGAGGAATAGACAAACAAAACCAAACAAATCAGGAGAAGTCAGGATGAAATACGATAATGCTCAAGCTTCTACGAAGGCAATTCGACTGTTGACTCAGTATTGAATATGTATGGATAAGTATAAATATGTACACGAAGACAACATTCATAAGATGGATTCATTATAATATATGCAAATCACATTACATGTACATTCCGGCAAGGACGCCTAACCATGCCACGTGGCCGAGCACCCGCCAAGCTCAAGGAAATTGGCTAGTAATTCTAAAGAGTATCAGTTTGTTTGTTTTTTTCCAAGAGCTCGGCAGGTTGCTCGGACCAAGCTGCCGGGCAGCGTCCCTGTCGGAGCGTGAGTGGTGAACAAAAAAAAAAAAGTAAAGGCTAAAAGAAATTATTGCGTGGTATATGAACATAACAAATGTTTCTTTAAATTGCACTTGAATGAAGATATTTTTATGCAACGAGTAAGTTCGTGGGGAAGGTTATTCCAAAACATTGGCCCTGTAAACATGATTGTTTTCTTTGCAAAAATTGTTCGAGTACGTGGAAGGTGAAAAGCGTCGCGCTGTCGAGTTGGATAATTATGAATAGCATCGTTTCTTGTAAACATGTGCGAGAAAACATCTGGAAGTTCCCCATTCGAATATTTGAACATAAATATACCGACATTGTAGTAAAATAAGTCTATTATTTTCAAGATTTTATTGCTTGCAAAAAGGTCATTTGTGTGGGACAAATAGCCAGCGTTATTTACAATTCTAATAGCACGTTTTTGAATAAGAAAAAGAGAGTCCAGTAAAAATTTTGAAGCATTCCCCCATGCAAGAATCCCATAGTTAAGATATGGCGAAATTAAAGTTGAGAATATGTTTTGTAAAATGCGGCTAGGAAAAAAGTGTTTGAGTTTATTGAGAATTCCGGTGTTTCTGGACAAAATTTTACTAAGATAATTAATGTGGGTTTTCCAAGATAAGTCATTATCAATATGTAAGCCTAAAAATTTAGTACTATCGACCTGTTGAAGATAAGTGTCGCTAATTTTAAGAGGAGTGGGGAGGGCATTCAAAGAATTACTAAAGATCATGTAGTTGGTTTTTTCAATATTAAGAGATAATTTGTTTGCGTGGATCCAAGTCTGGACTAGTCGTAATTCATTATTCAATGTATCAGCAAGTAAGATGGGATTGTTATGTGAAAAAAATAAATTTGTGTCGTCGGCAAAACAAATAAAAGAGAGTACCTGAGAAGATTTTTGAATGTCATTAATATATAAAATAAATAAAAGTGGGCCCAACAGGGAACCTTGGGGGACACCACACGAAATCAATTTTAGTTGAGAGTCATGACTATTGATGCTAACGTACTGTTTCCTATTCTTTAGATAATCCCTAAACCATTCAAGAGCCCCCCCCCCCACGGATTCCATAGTGACTTAATTTGTAAAGTAAAATTTCATGGTCTATCGTGTCGAATGCCTTCGAAAAATCAAGGAAAACACCAATGGTATGAGAAGCATCATCTATAGCATGGGCTACCTTGTCAATAAAACTGAGTAATGGGTAGTACTATGTTTTTCTCTGAAACCAAACTGGGAGTTAGTGAAAACCTGGCAATTCAAAAGAAACCTAAGAGTGCGTTTGTAAACAAGTCTTTCAAGAATTTTAGAAAATGATGTTAAAAGGGAGATAGGACGATAATTATTTACGAAATCTTTTTGACCTTTTTTAAAAATGGGGACAACTCTTGCAATTTTCATCTTGTCTGGAACTTTCCCACTTGATAAAGATTGGTTAAAAATATATGTTAAAGGAGAATTAATTTCTTGAATTATGCTTTTTAAGAGAAGATTTGTGATTCCATCGTAACCAGGACTTTTTTTGTTTTTCAAATTAGAGACAATTGTTTTTACCTCATCCTCAACAATTGGTACAAAAAAGAAAGATTGCGTGTTACGTTCTCCTAAAAATGAATGAAACTCTTTATCAGTAACAGGGATTTTTTCGGCAAGATTAGGCCCAATATTGACAAAAAAATCATTGAAAGCGCCAGCTATTTCAGAAGGGTTGTCTGTATGGATACCGTCTTTTTCTATAACGTTAGGTGGATTGTTTACGGTGTTGGATTTCAGCGCTTGGTTAATCACCTTCCACGTACTCTTAACATCATATTTGCAGTTATCAAATTGCTTTGCAAAATACATTTGTTTAGCTAAACGGAGTGAGGCTGATAAAACATTGCGGTAACGAGAATATCGAGATTTATTAGTAGCATTGGGATATTTTCTGTATTTATGAAAGAGTCTGTTTTTTTTATTAATAGACCTGAGGAGTGATTTCGAAATCCACGGTTTTCGAGGTATTTTTTTTATAATTTGAACGAGATGGTCTTTGTAATGGCATGATCGTGTTGAGATGGGTTATTAAAATATCAAGAAATTTTTCGTAAGCAGAATCAACGTCATTTTGATTATAAACAATGGACCAGTCGACAGTTCTCAAGCTCTCCTTAAGTCTATTAAGGTTCGACTCAGACATTATACGAAAACCGGGGTTGCGGGGACCGTTAGAGGTCATTGGTTGGATATTTGAAATAAGTACATAGATCGGAAAATGATCCGGCATATCTGAAACTATTATACCGGGTTTAACATCAGAGAACAGGTTGTTTACAAAAATATTATCAATTAAAGTGGATGACGTATCAGATATTCGAGTGGGTTTCTTTATAAGCGGGATGAAAGATTTGGACAGCATTAAATTAAGGAACTCTTGACAATTATGATTATTATTACAATTTAACAAATCTAAATTAAAATCGCCCATGATGAAGCATGTTTTGTTATTTAGACAGTTTCTGGAAAGGATCCCGTGTAGAACTTCAATAAATTCTATAGGATTGGAAGTGGGAGGTCTGTATATTTCCCCAACAATAATTTTACCTTTGTTTGGAGTGTTTACCTCGATGAAAATACTTTCAATAACATCAGACATAAAACAACATTCTTTTACAAGCTGATAATTCAAGTTCTCTGTAATATAAAAACCAACTCCGCCACCTTTCTTACCAACTCGGTTGTTTGTTATCAAATGAAAACGATTAATATAAAATAGAGAAGAAGGTGATGTGTCTTTTAGCCATGTTTCGCTAAGACCTATGACACTGTATGTAAATTTCAATTCGTCTGCAAATAAAAGAAGTTGATCAAAATTTTTGCTTAGGCTCCTGATGTTGAAATGTGAGAGAAACAATTGGTTTGGGTCTGAATGAGATAGTGACGTGACCACCTCTTCCAAATTATAATTTGAGGTAGGATTATTTGGAATATCATTAGGATCAAAATCAATTTTCAATTCAGGGATTTTAGAATTTAGAAAGAAACTCATGTCAGGATTGTCACCGTCTTCACTACTTGAGACATTTACAGGAGGTTGGTTGTCGGAAGCATGATTATGCATATCGTTCACAAAAGATAAGTTGATTGGATCATCCATTAACATGCAAGAAAATTGATTGATATGTGAATAGTAGCTCCAAAAGGACCAGCCGCGAAGCAGCGGGCCCTCTCAGGGATGTTATTAATTCTATTAATTTGCCAACGTTTTGTTACCCCTTTTGACACACAGACACATATTGATGACTAAAATGTTTACTCTGAATTCATTTTTCCAATAAAGAAAAACAATTGTATGATTATGATCATAATAGAATGATTGCTACCTAGAAACATTTTGTATCTACCAGAATGCTCTGTATCAATATGTGCGAAGGTTATGTTTGTGTGTGTGTATGAGTGCGTGTATGTATATGTGTGTCTATGTATGTATGTATGTGTGTTTTTATGTGTGGGTGCGTGTGTATGTATGTACATATATGTAAATGTGTTTAAGAACAATCCTCGTCGATGTATCCAAGTAGTGAGCGACTAATAAGTTGGGTGTGTTTTTTAAATGAAACATATTTATGATTCTGGAGGAAAAATCATTGAAAAATCAAATGGTCAAACAGTTTGTGCTCTTTAATGCCGACAAAGTTTTCTATGTCATAAACCAATCGTTATTCAAGCTGAGGGGCAATGTGAAGAGGATCGTAACAGATTTGTTTTCTTATTTGAAATGCTAGTATATCCAGCTCACAAGCTGACATTAAACTGGCACCATATGATATCTGCATATTTCAGTTAGATTGAGTATATTCAACAATGGTCACACAAGACCTCGAACTTGTCATTTGCATGACAAGAGCAAACCCACTCTCATCTTGTAAAGGTAAACTACGGTACCATTAAGTGTTCTGAAAATAGGGGTTCAATGGATTTGTATGTAAAGGGAATATACTGTACTGGAAAGACAAAAATCCTTCAAAGGGTGATCGTGAGCAATCTTCTTGCCAATGGTCTAAAATTCATGTACTGTCCATTTTAGAAACTTGCTGAAAGTTATATCCCCTCAAATGATCCACATTTGGGGAAACGAGCGATTAAATCACAAGATTGCTCACAATCACCTTTTGAAGGCTTGTTGTCTTCCCAGTACAGTTTATTCCCTTTAGAAGGCAATAGGAACGTGTTAATGAATAATGATTACGTTTCCTAACATGTTCTAAGTAACACTTTATTAAGGAAACAAAGTATATGTTCTGAGACAGAAAAGGGAGAAATATAGCAAAAGAGGAAGTATATGTATACTTCACTTTCGCTCTACATCCTCTTTTGCTATATGTCTTCCTTTTCTGTCTAAAAACATGCATTTTGTTTCCTAACTAAAGTGGTACTTGAAACATGTTAGGAAGCGTAATCACGCAAGCTCTTTCTCGTTCACGGATCTAGACAAAATAATATATAAAATATGTATATCCATATTATGGATCATTGTTCAACGGACTGCAGAACTAGCGATAACTGTACATTCCTGGTGAAAATAATGCACACATGACAAGTAAATAGTTAAAGGGATAGCTCACATAAAAGCAGAAACATGAAAGAAACATATTTGTGAAGGTTTGATTAAAACCCGTCAAAGGATAAGAAATTTACATACGATCTTTCAAAATTTTGATTTTGTGACGCCACGTCCGAGGTGCTCTTCCATATGATGTGTATTTTGTTTTTGTTTTTTATGTTGAAAATGTGCATTTTCTCAAAGAGATATGCATCCTCTTACCTGGGATTCAATATAATACGTTTTACACACATATTTCTCTATGAAAAAAAATCCGTCGTCAAAACAAAAGAAGAGCAATTTATGTAATTATATTGCACACAACTTAATATGGGAGAGCAACTCGCACGAGATGTCACAAAATGGAGATTTCAAAAGATCAAAACTTTCTTATCCTTTTGACGCATTTTTGTCAAAACTTCACTTTTATGTTTCTTTCATGTTTCTGAGTTATATTGAAACCAATTTATCTTCAGGGCAAACTATCCCTTTAACTCTTTATGTGTCTCTCTTCACAAGTAATACACATGAATCCCTTAGAATAGCACTTACACAAAGGGTTCGTACTATTTTAGGTACATGGACGAGGGACACAACAACTCAAATCTTCGGACGATGTACACTCGCTTGATTATCATTATAATCAGTACCGATATATATGCATTGTATTTTCTTCTTCTTTTAATGGATGGGTGGGGGTGGGGGGGGGGGGCGCAAAAATCAAAGAGTTTGAAGTCCAGAAAACTTTCGCCTTGTCATGGCTTGGTACGGCTGGTGGAAGCGAAACCGTGATTGTCCGTTGAACGAACCATTCTGGTTATGTCACGTGGCCAAGCAGGTCATATAGAACGCACCCTTCTTATACAGCCATAGTGCGCTGACCCTGCGATCGTGCCAGCATACTTACGCTCATGTTGTCACGTGTCTGGAGTAAAATATGTTTTTGCTGCATTTTTTTTTCTCGAATGACATATACGTGGGATATATTCCCGCGATTTTTCTATATTAGTATTCCGAGGTCACAACATGCGGTAACTGTATTGTTTATCTGAGGATCAGTTCGACCAAGGTTCGACACGCTGAAGCACAATCATTGACAATGTTCCATGTCACGTATGTAGGTGAGTAAAGGGGTGGAGATCCAGGCTCGTATTCTGAATAAAGGTTTAACGCAAACAGTCTACTTAACCTAGACTCACTTTATGAGACGCCAAATAAAACAACATAAACCATAATTACTGATTTGATGTGATTGGTTTTGTCCACATGATGATTAAAGCGAATGAGTGAAATCACCCACTGTTGTGATTCTGTGATGAAAACCAATGATTTTGTGACAGCATCAGATGATTTATTTTGGGCCCCATAAACTTACTCCACGTATATTACGCGATCAAAGTTACGCCACCATTGTGAACGCGGGCCAAAAGAGAAGAGTGAACGGGTAAAAAGGGATTGCGATGTTAAACAAGAGGGACACAGAATGACGATAATGCAAAATATAAGGAGAATAAGGCCAGGAGAAGAGAGAGAGAGAGAGAGAGAGAGAGAGAGAGAGAGAGAGAGAGAGAGAGAGAGAAGAGAGAGAGAGAGAGAGAGAGAGAGAGAGAGAGAGAGAGAGAGAGAGAGACAGAAGTGGAAAGTAGAGTAGAGAGGTGGGGCGGGTAGAGAGAAAACGAAAGAGGAGAGCAGGATAGATAGAGATGATGGGGTGGGTTGTATCATACATAGATACATAATTACAACGTAGCATGAGATTAGAAGAAGAACAGTAACACATTGTAGCATTTGTCCTTTCTCTCTCTCTCTGTCTCTCTCTTTCTCTCTCACCCCCCTTTCTCTCTCCATCTCCCCCACTCTATCCCACATCACTCTCTTTCTCTTTTTATGTCGTTGGTGGGTTTTTTTTTCTCTCTCTCCCTACCTTAACTCCCACTCGCATGACAGTGTAAAATTGTGATCTATTGGAAAAGATTAATGATAAACAATCAAAGATAATCATCCCATTTGTACGGATGAATCAATTGTTTAAAGTGTTTTAATGACATTCAACCGACTATAGCGCATTGACATGTGATAACTTGCGTATGACGTCACGTTATCGTATCCGGGTGGTGAGTGGTACATCACTGGCACCGGCTGCGAGTCACTGCCTGTATTGGCCAGTCAAACAGTTGGATTTCCCGACACAGGATATGTGCAAGGTCAACTTTCTACAAAGTGAAAGTTTTTGGGTGAAAGTCGAATCAATGCCAAAAAATTGACGTCATACTGTACTACTGGCCTAAAAAAAAAGTGTCCTAGACTTGTTTTTTCAATTCAAGTTCAAGTTCATGCACGGATTCCCTCTGTCTCCCCTATACCCGCTCTCCCAACCCCTCCCCCTCTTTCCATGCTCTCTCTCATTCTATTTTCTCCCTCTTATCTATCTATTTCTCTTTTGTTCATTCTCTCTCTCTCCCTCACCTGCTCTCTCTCTCTCTCTCTCTCTCTCTCTCTCTCTCTCTCTCTCTCTCTCACACACACACACACATACGCACAATTCTCTCTCTCTCCCCATCTTGTTTGTCTCGCTTCCCGCCCCCCTTTCTCTCTCTCTCTCTCTCCCCCCCCCCTCTCTCTCTCTCTCTCTCTCTCTCTCTCCCTATTATACCCCTCTCTCTTTCTCTTAGAATCATCTTCCTTTCCCCCTCTATATGACCCTCTCCCTCCCTCCCCCTTCGTCACCCCTCCCCACTCTCTTTTCTCCTCCCAAAGTCAATGTAACATTGAGACATCCTTGAAAAAGGGACGAATGATAATCCAACACGGAAATGTTAGATCTAGCCATGAACCATGCGACTGGAAGTAAAGTGAAAGTTGTTATTACCACCACTGCGTGCAATGATAGGCCAGCACATTAACACAAAAAACACATTCCAAAGAACGTGGGTGGTGTGGCGTGGGCGGGTCACATTGTCGCATTCACAATGTTCACGGGATACAAGAGATCTTTTCATTGTGGATTGCGAATGTCCTGATGTTGCAGATATTACTGCTGTGGAGATGGAACACTGTTTAAATCACATATTAATGGCAAAGTCTACCCTGAAGTTCAGTTGGTTTTGATAAAAGCAAAAACGTGAAAGAAACATGAGTGATGGTTGGACGAAAATTCGTGAAAGGATGAGATAGTTATGATCTTTTATAATTTTGATTTTGTGACGTCCCGTGCGAGGTGCTCTCCCTAATGTTGTGTGCTGTATGATTCCATGAATAGCAATTTTTCTGTTTTTGATGATATTTTTTCATGGAGGCATGTGTGTAAGAACGAGTATCTAATGATATATCAAATGAGGAGGTAAAATTATGCATATCCTTGTGAGAAAATCGACATTAAAAAAAAAGTACACAACATATGGGAGAGCATCTCGCACGTGATATCACAAAACTTTAAAAACTTATTTATAAAAAATCGTATTTTTAAAAAATCTTTTGACGGATTTTCATCAAACTTTCAAGAACATGTTTTTTTTTTCATGCTTCTGCTTTAATTAAAATCAACTCAACTTCAGGGCGGTCTTGCCCTTTAACTCTGTATATGTCATATGTGCAAGTTGGCACCAGTATCACGCACAAATACCACATAGCAACATTCATGGGGCACAAGAAGGCTTAAACTGCTGGTTCAGTAAAGCACAAGCATTTGTTTCTATTTGGAAAGGAGATTTTTGTTTATATATCATTTCAAACATAAAATATTACACGTGGAGTTTCATTGGTATGTGCATGCGATCAATAAGAATATTGCACTATGGAAGAAATTAACCAAAACCTGATTATTACTTTTCCTCGCATTTCCTTGGAGTAAGCCCATTAAAGAGAACATTTTTCATGTAAACTTCGTAAAAGTGGTCATAGAGAACAATATTTTATACGACACGCGACCTTTAAAGTACCTTCATTAATCACAAGAAACATCGTCCTATGTTTGTCCATGATTTCGTCTAATAATTATGAATATTATTTTCGAAGATGAAATTAAGGTATAATTGAATATGTATAAAAAGATTACGTAGCTATCTATTGATAGCAGCTTTTTATGTATTATACAAACATTTCCCCAATACATGAGAGTACTTCTCTGTAACGTATTATCGTTTAAATAATTGATTTCTATAAATAGAAGAAGTTTCATTAACTTTACATCATCCTTCTCCTATATTCAAAGCCGCAAAGAAGAAAAAAAAGATAAACACACAAATTTGTGGGCGGTACTTTTTGTATACATTGTAGGCTGTGTTTTACTTTCGTTGATGGAGTTTATGATTGTGCAATATCATTGCGGATACATCAACCATTATGTGGGTGAGTAGACTTGACAACTTTTTTTGTTGAAAACTTTGGATTCATGTCAAATGAGAAGGGCAACTGTGCCAGAAAAATGGATCTGCAATGGAGCGCTGAAAACTCAGCTGAGTCATGACCTATCATTTGCTGTACTCATCACTCTCATGTATATCGCACGCGGCCCTAGTGACACCTAAACCATGTACCCCCCCCTTTCACCCCACCCCCTTCTCAGCCCCCCCCCCCCCCACACACACACAGTACACACACACAGACACATACACACACGCACACAAACACACACACATTTTTCTTGAAGTGATTTTTTTCCTTCACATTGTACATACAACATTGACAAATGAATATACATAAACATCATGTCAAAATAATGTTATCAACAATTGATATATTCACACACCCACGTACACACACAGACATACAGACACCCACACACACACCTACACACATACACAATTATACATAATTCATCCTTCATTTTGGCAATGTGGTCAAACCTTTCCCTTTTCAGTGAATTTGTAACAAAATGTACCCTTTGATTTGGAATGATATTACACGCTAGATATCAGCAAAGGCAATACAGCGACTTCTCTTTTCTTGTCTTTTAATTAGCGCTGTGCACGTTCATTTTCCCCTCTTCATGCCCTTGATTTTTATTGCGACTATAGTGACGCCCCGATTGAAAAGAAAGAGTTTGTATTGACATGAACATAAACACCACAACGAGGCTAGCTCGACTGTTTTTCGGACAGTATAATGTGTCACTGTGTATGTTGCAAGAACAGGAAGATGATGGGTGTGCCAGGGCGTCAATAAGGAGCAAATTATTCAAAAACAATAACAATTTCGAAAGGACGAATCATTTTCCTACCAGGAACAAACACAAGTACTCCACCATGGAAAAATAAATCTTGATGACTTGATGATGGTTAGGTGTTGCAATAATTCTGAAAGTTTGGAGGGGGCTCTAGATACACGCCCACGGAACAGGCTTAAATAATTTGTTGCTCTACAATGAGAAATTACAATTTCAAAGAGCATATTTCATATTGTGAGATCACTAAACCCGCTATCAATAACCAGTTTAAGTTGAGACCAGAGTAAAATAGGTATATGAAAACAATAAATAAGTTTTAGTAAGTTCTATAATGAATTCTGAATTATTTTTTTCTTTTTCTTAAATAATGTTTATTATTATGGCTTCACAATGGAAACATTTAAAGATCATGAATGTTAAACAATTTACAAAATATATTTATTTTTTGTCAACTGACCTTTTGTACATGCAGTATTTTCTTCGTCGAATTATTTCTCGTGGTTTTTTTTTATCGACACAGGGCTTTGTTAAAAATCAGGTCCACTTGTACAACGGCTGCTGAAAAGAAGTCTTGAATAATTTCGAAACATATTGAGAATTCTAAATCAACATTCTTATAATGATGATTAAATACTAAATATATCGATGGTTTGTATTTTGGGGAAATCTACTGTAGTTATAAAGTGGAAGATTAACTTCTCAGAATAAATAATTCAAACAAGGACACAAGTTCGTCTCATCACACGACTCACGTCAAATGCCATCAAGTAACAAAAGGCCCTTTCACTGGATTCCATGTGCTTCTTTATTCTTTACTTGCACCCTGGTGATCAAATATTTCAAACTGAAGTTTTTCTTAGTTTTCTCAAAAGGATCCGCATTGACGTGAACATAATCGTAAGTAGTTGAAAACGCCCCATAACACACCAACAACACCAACAGCAATAACAACAACAACAACGACAACAACAACAACAACAACATTGTTGTACCTACATCAACTAGGCGTTGCGGCGAGCTCCTATAATCCCAGCAAATGTGGTTGTAAGAGCTCAACCATCGACCCAGGTTCGAGGTTCAAACCTGAGCTGCGTCTTCCACCATGCTGCCTCAATAGGTTGGTATCAGAGATATTCGTCTGCATAACCTACATTCACACTCACTCTCAGTATTACATTTTATCAATATTAATCAAATGTACCCCTTTTACTGCGCCTATCCAAGTAGAAGGTAATCAGAAATGCACAACTGTTGCCTTGAATGTTGCTTAATGATTGGGGATTTATAAACGTTTTTCGTTTTTCGAGGATACATAATAATTATACATCCTTGGTTAATTTGTAACAGGACGATTCCCTGGAGAAAAAGATTTTAAGAATCCAGGAAAATAGCGCATCATTTTCTTTGAAAGTATTTTCCAACGACGCAGTCTCGGAAGGAATCAGTAAATTACTCCTTCCTTCTAATGAAAAGAGAGTTACACATGGGAAGTTCAATTTTGACGTCATCCGCTTGAAGTTGATGAGGCGTTCGAAAATCATAAGAATGTAAAAAGTGATGAAACAAAATCCGCAACAGTGACTGTTCGCAGAGTGCCATGACGTCATGAATATGCTTTATTGCACAAAAAGCGCCTTCTTTTGTTGAGTTCATTATCCTCAATAGGCCATTTTCGGTATGTATACAAATATTATTCATGTGGTTCAAATAATACCTTACTAAGAATAATACCAAAGCTTGTCCGAAGTTTCTCCGAGTAGCAGCAACAACTAATAGATTCAAAGTGCATACCATACATTGAATCTGATTGACTAGATACAGGTGAATGCAATAACGCGTTATTACGCAGATATGGGAAAAATTGTGAATACATTACGAAAACGTCTAATGTACGTTGTTTCATCAAGCTGTTCGGAAGCTATGACTTTACGCACGACTGGTTACCTGATCTTGTGCTAAATGAGATACCCCTACATGATCCTTCTTTAACATAGTGGGAGTTAATTTCCAACAATCCTAACCAAACACATTTACCAATCTTAATCAAATTGGACAAGTAACAAACTTTGTATTCAATCGCTTGTTAACAACAATAATATTGATTCACACATATCAGATTTCAACTTTAGCTGATGGAAATCAAAAACATTTGAGAATCTGATTTAGCACAAGAACGTCACCAGTCGTGCGGAAAGTAGTTGGTGAAACAAAAAAATTGTTTCAATGACACCCATATCTGTGTGGTGTTTATCATCACGAACTGTGATGTAGAGGGAGAGAGAGAGCGCGCAGGGTTGTAACCGTGGGTTCATAACTAACAAAAGACGAATGTGGATAATGAAAGAAGTGACAAATACCACATTAATTAATGTATTACTTTAAGTTTCCAAAGCTACATGCTTTACTACGTGTCAGGCGCAATAGTAGTTTTGATGCAGCATTCTTTACCCCCCCCCCTCCCACACACACACACACACACTCCTCTAACTTCATTAATTGTCACCACAATTTTCAGATTAGTAACGTTATCTATTGAGGTTGATATAATCGACCATATGACCGACAATGTGTTCAAACTGCGCCCTGAAGTCGCACTGAGGTTCGTTTCAAATAAAGGAGAAACATACAAGGAACATATTAGTGAAGGTTTGATAAAAATCCGCAGAAGGATACGAAAGTTATGATCTTTTAAAGTTTCGATTCCGTGACGTCACCTGCGAGGTGCTCTCCCACATCTTGTGTACATTCATTTGTTGAAAATGTGCATTTTCTCTCCTTTACCTGTGCATTTGATACATCATTGGAAATTCGTTTTTACACACATACCTGTACCAAAAACTTCTTCTGTACACAACATAATGATAGAGCACCTCGCCCGTGACATCACAAAATTGAAACTTCAAAAGATCACAACTTTTGACGGATTTTCGTCAATCTTCACTAATATGTTTCTTTCACATTTCTGCTTTTATTGCAACCAACTTATCTTCAGGGTGAACTATCCATTTAAGTACTATATTGTGTATTTCACCAACAGGCATTTCTGTAAAGGAAATTCCATTTCCCCTCAAAAAAGCTGATATGATATCACATGATTATGAACGTTTCTAGAATGATATCATTACGGCTTTTTTTTTAAAATGGAAACTACGTCAAGAAAGCTAAACTCTGTAAAACTTTGCACTTGTAAATGTGAAACTTGACAGTGACGTAGAATTGATTTACAGCTTGAAAAACAAACTACATTGTAGATTGCGTCTCAGGTTTAGCTTCTATATCTTAAATGGAAAAATTGTGTTGAAGTTATCCATGTAATCTCACATTAAAAAAAAACATAATCACATAGCTTACAAATGAGTGAAATGTCCCTGACCACAGCATTGATTTGACTGAGTCACAGAGATTGAGATCACAATCATTGTGTTGGTGTAAGAGTCTGCAAGCACTAGCTTGACGACCGAACATACAATCCAGATGAAATGTTCCAGATGAAAACTGCTGATTTCTGTGCACTGTGTGTATCACTTGTCAAAAGGAGCACGTGCTGCGCATTTCGAAACAATGAATCCTCGGTATTCGTACTGTCGTACCTGACAGGCAAGGGTACCCATAATAGTTTTGAATAGGTGTGCCTTGGTTTCTCATAAAGCAGATATGGAATGAAACCTGAGGATTGGATGTTCTTTCAATGGTGTTGGTTTTGAAAATGGCAGTTATGTAGGTAATGTCTAACAAATTCGTGGATCAAATTTGTAATGGAATAGACAGTCATGATCGAGGTTGAGGATAGTCAAGCGATTAACGAAACAATTAATCCGTGATACTCGTACCCGTCACACAGGGGTACCATCATATTTTGAAAAAGTTATGACTTGGTTTCTAACAAAGAATATTATCATACTTACGAAATCTGGGTGGTTGCTATTTCCTTTTAAGGGTTTTGATTTTTTAAATAGATGTTATTGAGTTGATTTGGGGTCTCCAGTTTTCAAACGCGCGCGGGGCGCCACCAGCTGTCGCGTCGTGGTTGTGTCATTTTCGTTTTATTTGCAAATTTGATGCACTTCGTTTAATAAACAATGAA
This sequence comes from Arbacia lixula, assembly GCA_963669155.1. Lineage (NCBI taxonomy): Eukaryota > Metazoa > Echinodermata > Echinoidea > Arbacioida > Arbaciidae > Arbacia > Arbacia lixula. The sequence goes on along the minus strand of OZ022577.1, from coordinate 2,834,784 downwards.
ATGTTACTAAAAGTAACCTAGTAAGCTTGTCCGAGGTTTTTCCAAGTACTACGTATTAAAAAGAACTTTTGACACTTTAAAAATCAAGTGATGGCAATTTTTTTAGAAGCAGGTTCCACCTACCCAACCGCCCCTCTGTCTTTTTCCCTGTCTCTTTCCCCACCTTCAGTCATTATGGTCTTCCTTCATTCTCTCTTACTTAGCTTTCTTCCTTGCATGTTAATCCTATTTTATTTTCACGAGGGACAATGTAAAATATAATTGTATGATGATATTGAAGTTATTTCGACTATCTGTTATGGCGCGTCCTATTAACGCAGAGAGAAAGATAGAAAGATAGATAGAGAGGGAGAGGGAGAGGAGAGAGAGAGAGAGAGAGAGAGAGAGAGAGAGAGAAATTGTGTTTGTGCGTGTGTGTGTGTGTGTGTGCGTGCGTGTGGTGGGGAAAGGATATACATATATATATATATAGAGAGAGAGAGAGAGAGAGAGAGAGAGAGAGAGAGAGAGAGAGAGAGAGACGGGGGGGGGGGTGGGGAGTAGAGAGTGTGAGAAGAGTGGACAGACAGAGAGGGACAGAGAGAGGGGTGGGGTGGGGATGGGGGCTAGTCAATATATATATTTGACGACTAAAGAAAGAGCCCGGTATAGTAGTAATATATGGGTCTATTTGAACAAGATCCTACACGATGCAGCTGCGCACTTGGACTTTGGTCCCGTTTAACTGGGGAACAATGGTAAACGATTAAGGTCCACATAAATTATTATATGCACGTATTAATTACACATACTCGCTGTATGAGTGACGTCACAGAAAAATGATCTGCGTGCGTAAAATTACGCACACGCATACTCACACGTCAGGCCGCAACGACGTTTGTTGGACAAGGGTAAGCCAGCACTCTACCAAATTCATGAAATATGTACGCAAATATTTACATACTACAAGTCGGTATGCATAAGAGTAATATGGAGAGGAGAGACACAAAAATAACTGTGCAAACTTTATTTTATTTACTGTGTTTCCCTTTTTTCACACAGTTTTCATTGTACTGCAATTTTATAAGTTAAAGACAGGGTGTCCCATTTGCAAGTCATGAAACTTGGTAGGAATCGGCAGTATACCCTAACGATAACGTGTATGAAATTTCACATTCACAGCTTCACGAACAATTTCAGGAAAAGTGAACACCTATCCCTGTTTGCGTTTGAAGGGCACCGACCATAGTCGACATTCATGATTGTATATTCCCTGTCAGCCTACGATTCGGGCATGCTCCCGTTGAACGCATGCACCGTGGAGCGGACCGATGCGGACCATAGCACACAGCGGTCTCCAGTCTCTAGGCTATAGGTTTCGGACGACCCGCCAAAAACCTCCTCAAAATCTAGCGATTGCTATCATTTCGCTTTAAGTGTTTTTTTTTTCAGTTTTATTTTTGGAAAGGAAGTTTCGATATAGCTTCTTCTTCCATTTTTCTATGGTTTTTACAAAAAAAAAAATGTTTTGTTAGACCGGCAAAAACGACACACTTTCTTTAAACGTGACTCAATAATTATTGCATTCGCCTTACCAACATGCTTTGGGGGAACTGTAATGTTTTCAGAGCTGTACTGGATCGGATCCGGCAACACCATGGTCGACCGCTAACAGGTTTGTATTCTATTATCTAACTAGAAGTTGGAGGGAATTGGTGTGGTAACAATGTTGCTACCAATGGTAACTTCTATGGGAACCTCGAATTTGTTGAGTGCTGTTACCACGGTAGTTACCCATTAATGACAGAGTTAATTACCAGAGTTACCATTAATGGTATGCTCCATGCAACGGGCCCAGGGGTTTAGATGACAGTAGGTTGAACCAAGCGAACTTTTTGCCGATTTAGTATTAATACGGGCCGCTGGCTTATCAAGGCGTCTGTCAAGGTCCCCATATCAACGTCAGTCTGATTTACCGTTACGTTGAACTAGCATACCTATCAAGGTCCGCATAATTTCTCATACGTCGCACTTGTGTACCTTGGCATGATAGCGAAATATGTAAATACACACACGCATACACACTTCACGCACACACACATACACACACACACACACCCACACACACACACACACACACACACACACACACTCACACACACACACACACACACACACACACACACACACACACTAGCACTACGCACCCTAGAACAATATGTAGTTTTATAGTCCAGTGGTCTTCTGAAAGTTTCATTCATTCTTTATAATGATCATGTTAATTTGTAAAAAGTTCTTTGGCTTTTTTCATAATTTGACGAATCAGAAAGCTAACATTTGTGTTCATTGGAAAATTAAACACTGACACACAAGTGCAAATCTAATCATCAATGTACGTCGTTTACGAACCTTGATAGTGATAACGAAAATGTGTCAATATACACACACACTGATACAACATTGAACAATAAGAGTCGAGTGGTCTGGGTGTACACAACTGGTATCTTGTATAAGCTGCAGTCGGTGATAAAAAATAGTTGAGATAAAAACCCTGACGTATAATTGATGATAGCCTGCATGGAGAACATCATAGTTACTGGGCAGCTGACGTGATTTTAGAATAACATTAGGCCTATACATGTAGTTTATAATTTAATTGCAATTGTAAATATAGATGATACCTAGCCTCGAGAGGCGTACCTTTGCCCTATATTTTGATGAACCCATGAACCGGCTACCTGTTACACATGTGCATTATGTCTCCAACCAATGTGTGACACCCTTTGACATCAATTGACAGGTCCATGTTTGGTTTCTCGACACAGGACACCAGTACGGGCGGTGAGATCTTAACCAGGGACATACATTGATGTTAAAGGGATTTGAACCCCATAGAGTACCGCAGTGGTGTCGTCATAATGAGCTTGTTGTTAGGACAATTGACTCTGAACAAACTCCCTCCAGTGAGATGTTTAGCGGTCCGATATTGTCTATCGGGCTACTGTTGGGTATTCCCAATTACAGTGCCCGCTGTAATCACCGCTGCTTGCTCTACCCGCATTGTTTACAACCAGTTGCCTTGACAATGATGCTCAAATGACGTCTTACTTCGGTACTCTATACCTTCCGACTTCAAGTTCATATACGAAACCACTTTTCAAGAGACAACCCTTCTGACTGATCATGGTAGGGCGTTTTATTTATCCTGTAACATCATGTGGAACTAGTGGCAGAACAGACCGTGTATGCATGTGTGTGTATGCATATGTATGTGTGTGTGTGTGTGTGTGTGTGTGTGTGTGTGTGTGTGTGTGTGTGTGTGTGTGTGTGTGTGTGTGTGTGTGTGTGTGTGTGTGTGTGTGTGTGTGTGTGTGTGTGTGTGTAGGTGTGTGTGTGTGTGCGTGTGTGTGTGTGTATGTGTGTGTTGGAGGGGGGGGGGTACTGATGGTGGCCGCCTATTCTTGGTGTATGTCTTCGGGAATTATAGTCTTGCTACTTGGAGTAACAAGTTTTGTGGAAATTTCCTAAATACAGTCCTTGGTCGTGATCGTGTTTTGTATTCCTATAATGATTCATTGCTAGGCGTGGTCCAAACTGGATGAAGTGTAAATGAGCAAAGCAACTGAAAGATAATAACAAATATGGAGGTGACTTCCGTTCGCTTGAATAAAAGGAATGTCATGGATGTGGTTAATGTCTCGTGAGGGTGTGGTCGTGGGATTAGATTGACAGAGCAGATAGATAGACAGACAGATAGATGACTTAAGATAATGGATAGATAGATAGGTCAATATAATAAATAGTGAGGTAGGAATCTATATAAACAGATAAAGATAGAATCAACATAAAAATACAATTAGCTGTGATAGTCTGAGGGAAATCGCAAGTCAAGAAATCATCCTTCCAAATGGACCCCTGTTTAATATTGTTGTTTTATTCATTATGGAGACATATACATAACATGTCTATAGAGTACCAAAGTGTGACATCATAATGAGCATTGTGTCATATAGAAACTGGTTCTAAACTCTGTGGGTAGAGAAACATAGGTGATCATAATATCGGGAACTGTCATAGGGAGTCCCCGACACTAGCTCACTAGGCGATGTCGGACCAGTGAAACTCTCACTTGAGTAATTTGTTTAGAACCAAAAACGTGCATAGCAATGGACATGACAATACTCTATTGCTGATATGCATTATTCACAATTAACAATAAATTAGTCTGTCAAACAATGGAGACACACGCCTTACTACGCCCAGACTATTCTGACCCAGTGAGTGTCACACTGACACCCTTCTTCTCAGAATGGCCGTTTGTTGAAAAGTAGCGCTTGTCTAGCATTGACTGGAAGTTTGTAGAGGGAAAAGGCATTATGCAATCCGCAAATAACAGTGAGCAAAGCTCAAACGATGAGGGCGCACGACTTAATTCAGAGACGAACTACTCGTCACCAAATGAAAGTCTGTGGGTACTGGTTAGCCTTCTCAGTACCTACCAATGATAGTCCCATGTTAATTACAGCACAGTCTATGGGACTGAGAGGATTAGCGCAAATATGAAGATCATACATGCATGCATGCATGTAATGATGTGCAATGTTGTAGAGTGCTTGTTTATGAGAAGGAAATCAGCGTTGGATGCTAATATCGTTTTGGTTTATGTATTCTATTTGTGTTTTTACTCCCACTGATCTTGATTTACAAAATTGTTTTTGCTTATTTGATTCAATTCAAATGGTTGATTTGAAATTAAACATGGTTTGCAGGACATCGCTGAATTGCACATGTTTTATAATCAAATAAACACATATGAAACATTTCAAATGTTACAAAATATTGCTTTTGAGATAATGTAAATAATCTCCTCTTGTGTCATGTACGCACGTTTTATTTCACGTTATAGCTCATTTACTGTTCATGGAAAGTAGAGGTACGAGAAAGGGACAAGTGGAACGAGTAAGATTAATCTACAAGGAAAACACAATGTGAATAAATGGAAGCAAAGATGGGAGGAGATAGAACACAGTTTTAGAGAATATTGAGAGGAAGTAGGAAAGGAGGATGCTGTCAAAATATAATACTTAGTGTACGACGTAAATGGATGCCTGTTCGATCTCGCGATTTGCACACATTTTTGTCACATCTTTTGTAGGTGTAGGCATTAGTATAATGTAGGCGTCAATCATGTAAAAGAATCATACAAAACACATGTCACTTTAGATCCACGATCATTTTCCATTTTATTAATGGGTTGGATGTTCGTTGATACATCCGCCTACAAATTCAAACACGTAATACGCGTCTTACCAGTACAAGTATGTAATATTCATCCATTCATGTTTACTTCATACATCCATATGTTACAAATACATGTGTGAAAAATTCAAACTCATATACATTAACAATTATCATACCAATACGAAACACATATAATATCTATATTTCGTTTCATTTGAGCGGTATGCGCTAAACATATTGTATCACCATACCATAACACCATAATACAAATAATGAATAATTATTTAAAAAAATAGTTATGTAATAGGCAATATAAAAACACACATTAAAAAAGGAATCGGTTGCATTAAAAAATAGCAGCAACGTTGTAAATAATTCATCTTCCATCACAAGGCCCGCGACCAGGCTATATACGTTGTCGGATGTCAACACGTCTGTGCGTACGTCTTTCTGTCCTTCTGTCCACTGATCTGCTCTATGTTGGCCAGTATACCCATCCATAGAGAAGAACCGACACAATCATTACAACTTAATAAACTCTTAATCCGTCAAAGAGGCATTCTCGCATTAGAAATACACACAATTCCCGTACAATGTGTCTGACACAGAAAGAGGCAAAAGTACGTCATAATATTCAATACTTGTGTGCAACGCAGGGCAGTGCTAACAATTCAAAACTCACAGGGGAAAAATGCCCCCCCCCCCGCACCCTCACCCGTATATTCCAAGCAAATGGTCTTAAATAGCTCTGATGCAAATCCCGATAAAAAAGGGACCGATTAAAGACAGAGTGGCCCATTTGCAGAAGTCAAGAAGCTTGGCAGGAATCAGCAGTTTACCCTAACGATAACGTGTATGAAATCTCATGGAAAAGTGACAAACTAAAACTGTTATAAGGTTTGAAACGCCCCGACCATAGTCTACATTCATACTCGTATTGCTCCTGTCAGTATTCGATGCGTCGGGGAGATGTCATTGCTTGTATTGGATGATACACTGCAGGCCTGAACAGCGGTCCTCGCTCTCTACGCGGGGAGGTGTTTTGAACGACCCGTCCAAATCCTCCTCGAAATCTTCCGCTTAAAGTCAGTTTACAGTTCTATTAGTTGGAGGAAAGTTCTTATACGGCAATTGGTTCAATTTCCCATGCTTTCTTCTCTCCAAATTATATTTTTTGACTTGCAAAATCTCTACACTGTCTTTAACCGTCTCGCTTCCAAGACCCACGACGACATTACGTTGTCGGATGTCAATATAAGTGTTATATAGGCCTACATAGGCACACACGAACATCAGCATGAAGGTATAAACATGATGAGTATGCACCACACGCCCGATTCTGAGGTTATAGGATGAATCTGACGTTAATTTTGAAACTCGGTGCGAGGAGGGGATCTCCCATCTGCCTGAACGCTCTTTACACCTTAAGTGGAATACGGCTTCATTGTCAGTCAAGAATCAAGACTTACTCAAAATAAGTTGCAAGATTGACGATATCAAAGAGTAAAGTGTAAACATGGAATCCCGTGTTTAAACATGAGTGTTAGGGTTACAGATAAGTTTACATGCCTTGATCATGTTTTATTAGAACAGTCAGCTCTCCATAAGCAGACTTTGAACTTGCTTTAAATGTTTATAACATATTCAGTTCCATCTTTGCAACTCAGTTGTGAATTTTGGTGGCATATTGAACAGATATCAAAACGGCGTACCTAAATTATATTTCTTCAACTTCATAATAATTATCTGTTTATATATCATAAATCAACAAACGACATAACAATTCATATTTCTTGAATACAAATAAAATCATACTTTAAAAAAAGGATTGAGAAATACTGCGTAAAAAAGTGACCAATTTGTAATGGATCATAGAAACAGTTCTGTGTATGCAAAGCTTATCATGAGTACGTAGTCAATGTTATTGATAAAAGATATACATTGTATTATCTGAACATTTTACCGGTTTTCCGTATCTAAGTGTACTGCAAGCATCACCAAGCACCTTTTGCAACCAAAAACGCAGAAGAGAAGAGGAATTTGCTAAATATATTGAGATATAATACAATAGTGATAATGAAAAATACCCCCCACCCCGCCGCCGCGATTCAGCCCAATGTTTGGCAGACATGTTAGGTAAGTGTTGAGTTGCAATAATGACTTGTATTAAGACTTCTGGGATGTGGTGTTAACAGAAATTGAACGAAAGGAACTGTCAATTACTTATAAGAAGACAGAAAGCATGGTTATCTCTAAGGCGGAGGAAGCTCCAACATATAATCTTAAAGTAAGAGACAGCATCATCAAACAATAGTATCCGCTTTCAGGTACCTTGGTACTACCATAACAGAAGCCCCCAGATGGGTACGGAACATAGAAAGAGGAATAGTACTAGCTTAATCAGCCTTTTCAAATTTGGAGAAAATCCTACGAAATAAGAGGCTAAAAGTGGCGCACTTCATTGTTACATCTACCCCGTGTTGATGGGTGGAAATGAAGCATGGTCAATGGTACGAAACATAGGAAAGCGTTTGGAGAGTTGTGTGGAATGTGGTTCCTCAGACGAATGATGAGGATTCCTTGGACGGACAAAGTAACTAATGAAGAGTTCTAAGAAGAGCTAGAGTGGAGAGAAAGCTGATTATGGGGTTGAGAACCACTCGGATGAGTTTCTTAACACATACAATAAGAAAGGACAGACTGGAAAATCTAGCGATGACAGGAAGATAGAGGTAAAGAGGGGTAGAGGAAGTAAATGGATGAAGTGCATGACATGTCTGAATGCATGGATTGCAGAGGTACAGGTCATCGGAAGGTGGAGCTGATCCAGGAAGATAGAAACAGAGATTTGTGGTACCCCATGATCGCCGGATACGGCATTTTGAGACTTGACATTCCCATAGAGTCGATTAAGAATCTTTCCCTGCGACCAATGTGTGCATCACAATTTGTCTGTTTGCCAGATCTAGCAAGAACATTTCACGAATATTTCATGTAGAATTACATTAAAACACTTATCTCAGTATGTGAGTAAAACTGTTCTCCGAACGAGACATGTTGAAATCACTTCGTACATAACCTGTTTAACAAGAGAAAAACTAGATGGAAAATGTGAACATGACGTTCACTATCACGATATTCTCATTAAAAATACAAAGTACTAATACCAGCTAAAATATGTGAACATCTACGCTCATGAACTGGTTAAATTCTCGATCAAAGTATTAAAGCTTTAACTTATAAAACGGCACAAAACAAATTTATTATGCGAACAGTAGTGAGCTGTGTGTTGAGTTGAGTTGGAATCAGTCGCGTATCTGTCAATGCAGACGCAAATCTTTGGCGGAAAAAAGGTGATATTATACAATCAAATAGGAAATCAATCTTGAGACCTGGCTTACGGGGCAATCGATAGTCGATCCATCGTCGAAATATCAACAAGATGCTACCCCCATAAACGTAAAAAGTAACTACTCTGGCTTGACAGTGTAAGGTTGATGTATCTACTGTATTATGACAGTTCGTTGTTTCAGTCAGTGTATGCCACGTCGTCACGAAATGATTTAGTTTGTTGTATCCATGGTCTTGGGGAAATTGGTTTAACTCTTAAAGTGCCATGTGTGTATTTCTTTCACCAGAAATGTGCACCAATCCCAAAGAGCAGTAGTTGATCTGGGACGGGAAGGATAAAGAGAAAGCCGAGGAAGGCATGATGATATGGAATGGGGAATTGCATCACGTTGTGATAGACAGTTCAATCACAGAGATGTAGGGTATCGTAGCAGTTTTTCAGGAAGGGAGTTGTAACAGATGTATAATCACAAAATAATGTATTATGAAAGAGTAGGGAGTTGAAACATGTAAGGCTCATGGACTGATACCTTCACTATTTTTTTTTCTTTTACAAATTCTTCCATTACGTGATTACATCACGTCTTTTCATTCCCATGACATGTTTATTTTAGTTGTGCTTCGGTAAAAATGTCCACCAGCTACGCCCGCTCTTCCGCTACCAGAGGGCTTTGTAGCCGCTCCTGGTACATGCTACGGCTATGTATCGGACACAGGGAGTGAATTAGTACTGTTGGCATTCGTGTCCGCAAGTCCTGATGTCATCAAGTAGCTCCTGATCAGCGTAGCAGCATCCTCACGGTCGATATCGCCCGTCGCCTGGGCCAGGTAGGACAGGGAGATGCTGTACTGTTCGCAACAGTTAAGAAACTCTACGGTCGGACTTGGGCTGACCACGAAGCGATACATAAGATGCTCCAGTCCGACGTAGCGCGCCAGCATGCTCCAGTCGTTGCCGAGCTCCGCCCAGTCCAGAAGCTCGCTCAGGTCGTGCTTCAACCCCTGGGGGATGCTACAGCCCGGGGCTCGCGCCGTCGACCCGCCCTCGCTGCTCGTCTCGCTCGTCTCGGTTGTTGTCGTCGAGGACGACGCCTTCCCTGGCGGGTTGGTGGCGCTGTCGCGTGTTCTACAGGGAGCCCGGGGGACGGTGCGGGACTGCGGGGTATAGCGGCCTCGCAGGATGGAGCGGGCAAAGCGCTGTTGACGAAGGCTTTGTTTCCTCTGCGCATCACGGCGATCCGACGTGTGACGGGAGGGTGGCGGGTAAAAGTCAAGCTGCAAGTAGTCCGGGTTAGCTGCGGGGGGAGTCGGGGCAGAGCCATGAGTTAGGGCACCGGACGGACGATCCAAGCTGCTGCGTATCATGCTTATATCAGCATACATCCCATGCTCCTGAAGAAACACAATTAACACAGGCACAAAGATCAGCACATGCGAGCAGCTTGAAGATGCAATATAGATTACAAGAAATCATACGGCAGAAACTCCTTCAACCTTCACCCTCATCTCTCCAGTTTATAATGGGATTCTGACACCAAGAGAAAATCACACACGTGCAGTGCTTACTAACAGGCATTAACATCAAACTGGCAAAACATGCCACATAGAAATGCATTCCGCTATTGGCAGGCACTGGGTTTTGAGGAAGGGGAGAAATGGGTGTTCAGTTCATAACAACTATTCATGTGCTGATATTGTTCTTTGGTAAAATCAGTTCTCTATCAATTTCTGCATTCTTTTCTAAAGGCTGAGTAAAAATTAAACATTAAAGTGCGAGAACATGCAGACATGTCTAGGAAAATACATACAAAAAAGCACCTAAGCACTAATCAAGAATATCATCCAGAAAATAAAAGGTGAACAAAGATAGAACCTCGCTAGGGTCACCAGAGTTTGAATTTTGCAAGGCAGATTATTTTGATCCTCCAATTTTATGTCTTCAGAAAGAAAGCTATTGATACCTCTTGGTCAGACTAGCAACCTTCATTGGGAAGTCCAGATGCGGAACAAGTGAGATCTAAAGAGGTCTCGTTTAATTTTGATTGAATATAATTGCCGTTTAGCAAATGACAGAACACACAGCAACACATCTGTTGAGGATTCCTTGATCGAAAATGCAAATCTGCATAATCACTTACATCGGCCATATAGCTGAGCAGGTTTTCCTCCTGTGTGCCGATATCATCGTTAGCGGCGTCCTGACAAAAAACGATTTTGGCCGTTCCCTGCGGCCCCGTGATCCCAAAGTTCAAGCTGAACTTTAAAAATGGCGACTGGTGCAGCTCCTGTGATGTTATATCCTGTGGCAGTACATATGGAGAGCATCAAACAGGTACAAGTTCTTTCTCTTGGAAGCTTATTTACACATTGGAAGAAAGCAATGTTTGAAGTAAAGAATGACACTCGAGTGGTTGATAATGATATTGACAGAGGTAAAATTATGCACGTGTTCGTAGTTAGTTCAGTAGCTTTACAAGATCATGAGAATGACGTGTTATAATTTGACCAGAGTCAATCTCTTCAAACGCAACCGTACAAAGAGGATCACTATGCCACTGCCACTGCACACTCCGTACGTTGAGGAATCATTCAGCTCCCCCTGCATTGGAGGACTACCCGCACTTGGTTACCAAGCAACTCGTTCTGCCCCTTTGAATCATCTTTATATACATACGTAGAGTTTTCAATGAGTAATATTTACGCCCTGTTAAAAAAAAAATCCGAGTTATTAAAACTTGACTTGCGATTGATACCGATCGTAACTCTGTGCATAAAATATAGGGGATTAGACTTAAGATCGATTCACATCAATCGGAACTCCTTTAAAGACGAGGCCCAGATTTACTCTTCCATGATGCACATACAATTATACTTCATAATAACTCCCATGACAACAGCCATAATGCTGAGAGGTAATTGGCTATTCCCATGGTAGCTACGATCAAGTTCTCACCAGCGCGTAGTCCTGGCCCTCTGGGAGCTGTAGACCGTCGAGCTCCTGGATCTCCAGACGGATACCGGCATTGCCTCGCTGAATGGAGAACGACGTCGTGATGTCGCTCAAGACGGAGCCGTCGTTCATCTCCTGCTCCTCAATCCTCTACGAAGACAAATGGAGACAACTCTATGATAGAACGATTGTGTATTTAACAAAGGGGAATGACATGAATAACGAATATAACGGACCAGATATGCTATGGGCAGAGAAGCCAAAAATATGTAGAGATCTGTAGATAATGATTACGGTATGACAGTCAACATGCCTACAGAGTTGCAGTAAGTTAGAGAGGTGAACACGACAATTAAAATTCAAACTTTCCATATTCCGATATTGTTTTAAAAGCTGCCAATCGTTCGCTTCTCTAGCTAGTTTGATTTTAATGAAGATACAAGTCTCCTGCCTGACCAATTTCTTTAAATGGGATTTATTTTCATGAACTCGATTCAGAATGTCGCTAGATTGTACTCACTGTCCACATTAGGTCACTGCTGATGTTGTTGAAGATGTACACGTTTGCGGACACCACGGACTGGTCAGTCTGTTCCCTGAGGAAAGTGGCCATCTGCATGGCCTTTCCGAGGACACCGGGCCCGTCTAACAAAAAGGCATAGGTGCCCAGGTGGAGCGTAGTTATCACCATGCAGTTCTGCTTGACCCGGTAGGACAGCGAGGCGTTGTTGTCCAGCACCTCCCGCCACTGCGGACTCTCGGCTGAACATCAGCATGGAAAGAGAGAGAGAGAGAGAGAGAGAGAGAGAGAGAGAGAGAGGGAGAGAGAAGAGAGAGAAAGAGAGAGAGAGAAAGAGAGAGAGAGAGAGAGAGAGAGAGGGGAGAGAGAGAGAGAGAGAGAGAGAGAGGGAGAGAGAGAGAGAGAGAGGGAGAGAGAGAGAGAGAGAGAGAGAGAAAGAAAGAAAGAAATAGATAGAGAGAGAGAGAGAGAGAGAGAGAGGGGGGGGGGAGGGGAGAGGGGAGAGAGATATTGTAACATAAATATTTACAAATCGCGATGTGTGTTTCTGTGCTTTTAACGCAAGAGGTAGATTTGTAATACTAAGATGTGAGGTCTGCTTGTGAGCTTACTATTGTATTTCACTGTTACTTTGTTACTTATGTCACTTATGTTTCTTTCCCTTCATTTTATTTTACCTGAAGCGAAATAATGCTTAATGCTGCCAAATTCACATCACCTTTATTTGGTGTGCTCGCTGCATTTATAAAGCCTGCTATCCAGAAGGTGGCAGCGGTGGGATTTGGGCTTCTGCTTATATAAAACATCTATTTACATGGTCTTTAACACAATATTACATTCGGGTCATGTCAAACATACTCGCATGTTTGGGCGCAATTGCCTTGTGCCAGAGCTTGACTCTGCACTGCCTCACATCACCGATGATGGCGCAATGCGGGATCTCCAGCTGCATAGGTTTCCGGAGGGGTTTCTCGTAGTTGAAGCTGCGACACTCGACAACCAGCGCGGCATGTGCGTTGAGCCCCGTCTGCTCATCGCTCGCCATCGCCTCTGGAGGTGCGACAGTCCACCGCGGCGTGACGGACACGAAGCACTTGTCGCTGCGACTCTGGTCCAAGGCACCGGGAGGGATTCGCAGGCAGAAGCCGTGGCCCTTGACACACGCGCCCATCGAGTCCACCCGGCTGCAGATCACGGGCACAGTCTCTGTAGCGGTCACGTAGGCGGGCTCTTCCTCAGTCCCGCTTTCGTCAGAGCTGCTGACGGAAGGGGCGATGTTCGGTAGTTTGGGGAGCGGGGCCTGGGCTGGGGAAGGCGGTAGGGTCTCGGGTGGCCTAATGGCAAATCGTGGGGAAAGGTGGGGGAAAGGAATGACATTTGCATGATTAGTTTCTCTACACCTTACTTCTTGCAAACGACAGGAGCAAAACACACCAATTCCTGAAAATGTTACTCCAACCCTGGTTCACGCCCAGAGATTGGAGAAATTGATAGTCATACTCGACGCACACAAAATTGGCAAATATTTGTACTGAAAGTGTGCTTCAAAGATTAACCAACTTGATCAATCCGACAAGATCATTTACTGTATATGCCTCCTATTTCCGAAGAAACTGGATATTTCTATTTGCAACTCTACCAAATCAGTTCACTGTCGAGAAATAACTTGATAGAGTAAATCTGTCCAACTTAAGCCTTTAGTTACACGCACACAAGGAACTACGAACGGTTACTAGTAGGGTACGACATGGAAGGGATGGGGGGGGGGGGGGGGGAGCTGACTACAGGGATGTTACCTTGGGGGCACAATCGGAGCATCCGGGGAGGACCTCGTCGGCATCAGGTAGTGTCCCTCGTCATCAGTCATTGGCGACTCGGGGGCGGTGTCGGACCCGGTCGCGGTCCCGTTCCCGATCCCATGGAAGAGGGGCAGCGGAACGGGAGATGGCCTTCTCAGCGACGGAGGAACGGGGCTCGGTGGGTCTCGAGTTGGCACTGGAGTGATGCTACTCTTACGAGGGGAGGTGACGGTAGCGGGCGGAGCGGACTGATCTGAAGGTGAAGGTAGAAGGGGTAACTTGTCACTCGTTTGCCGCGCTGCTGGCTTCGGCTTACCTTTCAATAAAAAGACAAACAAAATGGAAGTTAGATGGATGGGGTGGCAGTGGTTTGGTAAGTACTTTAGGTGCAATGGTGATATGAGACGACCAGTCTGGTCGTGCGACTGAACAGTTTCATAGAAATATCGTACATGTGTGATAATTGTATTTTATGCACGATACTAAGTTGGCATTAAATCATCAATTGCAAGGTGTTATAATCAATAATGTATTCCAAATATAAACAACGACTGTATAACGATATCTGTTATTTATGTTATCATCTGTAAGTGTAACTGAGGAGGACGATTTAATTTAATCAATTTCCCAAACAAACATGACACATTATAATTACAGGTGAAGAAAAAGAAGAAAGCAAGAGAAGCAGGGAAGAAAGAAGAATAAGAAGAAGGAGAAGAAGAAGAAGAAGAAGAAGAAGAAGAAGAAGAAGAAGAAGAAGAAGAAGAAGAAAAAAAAGAAAAAAAAAAGAAGGAGAAGAGGAGAAGAACAAGAAGTAAAAGTAAAAGTAGAAGTAGTAGTAGTAGTAGTAGTAGTAGTAGTAGTAGTAGTAGTAGTAGTAGTAGTAGTAGTAGTAGTAGTAGTAAAAGAAGAAGATCACGAAAAAGAAGAGCAAGTACAACACGAACAACAAAGGACAAAAAAGAAACACCGCGAGGATCACGCTTGAAGGTTTGGAAGATATAGAAGTTGAACAAGGAGATGAATAGTGTGTAGCATAAAAAAGAAAGATGAACAATAACAAGAAGAAGAAAAAAAAGAGAAAGAACAAGATGAAGAGGATAAGAACATGGCAGCGGCGCTGATGCTTACCAGGATTGCATGCCCTGAAAATGGCAAGATACCAAGACCTCCTCTCTTCCTCGCTCTCTGCAAGGAGGGTGTACGGCCTCCCAGGAGTCTTGAGGAAGAAATGAAAGCCTCCCTTGGGCCAGTTGGGGTGATACTCTCCCGAGACGATGATGGAGTAGCCATCCCGATATGACCCCAGTCTCACTGTCTTCAGGGGGTTCGCAGCCTGCAGGCATGATTGTCAATGAGAGACCTTTATCTATTCCAGTCTTTAAGCTGAAGGTATAGGAGCGCTAAAGACTACAGGCGGGTGTTTCACCAAGCTGTTCGTAAGTTACGAACGACTTTACGAGCGACTGGTGATCCCTTCTTGTGCTAAATCAGATTCTCAATGAACAAAGTGTGGTATCGCACTTAGCACAAGACAGATCGACAGTCGTTCGTAAAGTTGTTCGTAACTTACGAACAGCTTGGTGAAACACCCCCCCCCCCCCCCGACCCATAATCAATGGAGTGTTTGTACTATGACCATGGGTCCCATTACTAGAAAGGAATCATCTCAAAATGATATAAAGTCGTTGAAATCAAACAAACTTCTGACCAGGTTCATGACGGTAGAACGGTTTTGCCATGGTTATACGGCCTGCGATTATTATCTCTACTTACTCTTATATTGAAGTTCCATGTTAACAAGAGAACATACAGTAAAACATCATCTTTATACAGTTATCTTTCAATTATACCCGTGCATGTGCATTTACTATTATCGTGATACACAAAATGAAATCCTTTGATCATTTTTCATAGGACCTCATGGAAAGGGATCGACCCATATCTTACCAGCTCATTGGCGAAGTACATGAGGTGCTTTCCGTGTAAGATGAACCATCTTCTCTTGAAGGGCTTCTTCCCCGAGGGGTCTGTTTTTAGAAGGGCGCCCTCCATCAAGATCTCCTGGTTCAAGTTGTGGAGCACCTGAAAACAAGCAGTCAAATATGTCTTTATAACTAGTGTACAGTCTGTAGTGTATATAAAGACTATTATTTGACCAAACAAAGCTGTCGTGCAGTGCAGGAAAACGGAATTTCTCCATGATGGTTTACACTGTCATTCTGCGAGTCATCCGTAGAAACCTCTCGAGTTCCTCTTTCAAAGTGACATCGCCAGTTTCCGGTAAAAGACAAGTGGGACTTCCGCAGCCTGAAGAGTATACTAGTTCGTCTCAGGTTCAAACTCCGGCTTCCCTTTCGGGTGAATGTCACGATGACCTGGATATAAGTGCGCCAAGAAATTATTCCTACCTTTGAAATTGACCGTATGTAATGGGCATCAGACTATGATCACTGTGAGGTTTTGTACGGTTTTCTACACTCCCACCATAAAACCATAAAAAATATTCATTCTTTAAGTTTTACTTGAATCTGTTCTCTTTCAATGCACTATAGTTACCTCTTCTGCATTGAAGTGTTTCTTAGCGTCCAGTGCTGCGTGCCTCGCAACCCAGAACTTCATGATACAGATCGCCTGGTACCACTCCACCATGTCCTGCAAATACAGATAAAAAATGATAAGATAATAAAGGGGGCCCTTTTGCAAATCTCCCTTTTCCAATGAGAGACGTGCCTCCTCTTTGTTGCTATAGATGGAGACGTTGCGTCACTATGCCCGTTTTCCATCTCGAGTGACGACACAATGTTATTGAGGCAAGGGATCATTTGCGATTTGAACAACCAGCACACGATAATATTGAGTACCGAAATGGTGTCGTCATTATGGTTATGCGGGCTTCTGGTTCTAAACAACATCACTCAAGGGAGAGCTCTACTGGTCCAGCATGGTCTAACGGGCAAATGTCGGGCACTCACAATGAGAGCCCCCATTATATGATTACTCCTGTTCGTCATAGTTTAGAACCAGTTGCCTTGACAATGATAAACTCATAATAACGTCAACCTCAGTACTCCATGCATCTCGAAAGTGGAAACATTGTCCCAATTGTGAGATGTAATCCTTTTAAGGAAGCATTTTGCAAGACATTTTTTCGATACTCACGAGAACAGCACCATCATTTTCAAGGTTAGTTTGCTCTTAGTTGAAAGGGCGCAATAAATTTGAGGGGACTTGTATTCGGGAAAAGCACTTAATCATTCCGAGAAGGGTACATTTTACTTTGAAAGAGGTCAAATCGTGGTTGGGAGGGCAAATGCTATAATTGTGAGATTTTATACATGTTATTAATAAGGTATAATGCTGATTCCTACATTTTCATGACTTTTGCAAATGGGACACCCTGTCTTTAAGAGTGTACGAACCAATATAGATCACAGCAAGCATTGTTAGAGGTTAATCTGTATACATATCACAGAAGCTTATCTAGGGAAATCCCCTAGTTTAACCAAGCTCGCGTGTGAATTAAGGCGATACTTGTTTCATTTTCTGATTGGGTATGCGATTGTAATTAGACGGCGAATAAGATCAACTTCTCCGAAAAACGGCCTTTTTTAAGCTATGATGGTTTTTGTTTCTCTCTATGGAGAGTGGAAGAGATTTTGTGTATGTGTGTGTATGTGTATGTATGTGTTTGTGTGTGTGTGTGTGTGTGTATGTGTGTGTGTGTGTGTGTGTGTGTGTGTGTGTGTGTGTGTGTGTGTGTGTGTGTGTGTGTGTGTGTGTGTGTGTGTGTGTGTGTATGTGTTTGTGTGTGTCGGGGTTCATTCATAGAATAAGTGGTGGTTGTGGTGGTGTAATGTTTGGGATAGTCACTCCTAAGTAAAGCATATCATTTCTCTCATTTTCAGTCTGATACTGATGTTGAAATCTCACACATAAACATGATTACCTTCTGTCCAGTGCATTATCACATTAACATTTACAGTAATATTAACCACATAACGGGACGGTAGGTCAGCATGTTTAGCACTTTCTTTTCATCTCTCTCTCTCTCTCCCTCTCCCTCTCTCTCTCTCTCTCTCTCTTATCTGCCCATAATCACAAGCCAATTAGCAAGACATTACAAGATGGTAACTTATGCCCATACGATAGCACAACAGTTTAGCGTAATAATACAGTACTTATGCTGTTATACTATTCTTTCTCTCTCCTCTCTCTCTCTTTCTCTCCCTCTCTCTATTTAAGACAAAGTAATCATAATTAAATATAAGCCTCAATATCAATACTACATTAATCACACACATGAACCCCCGGTGCTTGATTCGACCAATCACGGATGATTACAATAGGCCTGCTTTCTCTATTGTTTATGACATAACGACTCTTCCCACCAATTCTTTCACTCCCGGAAGAGGGTTGATGATGATCTGCCAACCACACAAAGTAGGGTAGACTGGTAGACTTTCCCATATCATAAGACGGATTTCCTACATTTTCATGAGTGGGAGGAAGTCGTCTTGATGTTCACTGAAATGTTGACGCGGTCGATCGAGCACAGACGCACAAACACACGAACACCTTATACACATCATAGATACTTGCATTTGGGGAGAAGTTAAGATTCTTTCCCACTATACGACCAAACATGATCAAACAGAAGGCGTTACATCAAACAGAAGGTGCTACCTTTCCCTTTCAGCGTACAGGTAAATCATCATTTAGTTGATTTAACAGAAGGTGTTACATCAAACAGAAGGTGTTACCTTTTCCTTTTCAGCGTACATGTAAATCACCATTAGGTTGATTAAACAGGAGGTGTTACGTCAAAAAGAAGGTGTTACCTTTTCCTTTTCAGCGTACAGGTAAATCATCATTTAGTTGATTTAACAGAAGGTGTTACATTAAACAGAAGGTGCTACCTTTTCCTTTTCAGCGTACATGTAAATCACCATTAGGTTGATTAAACAGAAGGTGTTACATCAAACAGAAGGTGTTACCTTTTCCTTTTCAGCGTACAGGTAAATCATGCGGATCTGTCTCTCTTCCTCGATGATGAGCTGCAGACCGTTCGGTTTCCGGATCTTCTCCTCGGAGGCCACGCAGACGTGGACGTTCTCTAGGTTGATTTCTCCTCGAAGATTCTGCTTCTGTAGAGCGAAGACATGGAGATAGGGGGAGAGAGGGGGAGAGAAGGGGGAAGGAAAGGGGACACAGAGAAAGAGAGAGGGAGGGAGGAGAGACAGAGAGAGAGAGAGAGAGAGAGAGAGAGAGAGGGGGAAGAGGGAAGTGAGGGGGGAGAGAGAGACAGAGAGAGACAGAGAGAGACAGAGAGACAGAAGGAGAGAGAGAGGGAGAGAGAGAGAGAGGGAGGGAGAGAGAGAGAGAGAGAGAGAGAGAGAGAGAGAGAGAGAGAGAGAGTTGAATGATTACATGGCGGTGTTGTGGAGAGAGAATGAAAAGCAGGTAGAATGTGACGAAACGAAGGAAATGAAGATAAAAATGAAGAAAACAGATAAGAAGAAGATGAAGATGAAGGAGAAGAAGATGAAGATGAAGGAGAAGAAAAGGAGGAAGAAGAAGAAAACAATGGAAGAAGAATAATACAAAGATAAAGGAGGGGAACAAGAATAAGCAGTAGGTGAATACAGATTGGAAAATACTAAGGTAGAATGCTTACGTTCACATCTGTGTAGTAGGTGAGTGAAGCAGCCTTCGTCTGGCCGATAGAAATCTCAAACCATCTTTTCTGGAACATGTCATCATCCCGCCCTCTCTTCCACAGATACCCGGTCTTCTCTCCAAACTTGAGATAGCCTGGTAACGCCGTCTTGGTCGAGGAGGTATGGGTCAGCTTGACCGATCGGTCCACGCTTGATGCTCGTCGCTCCAAACTCGAGAAATGACCCTTGATGTACTTGGATGTCAACCAGTACACACGGAATGCCCTGGGTAGGGAGCGGCATGATGGAAGAAATGTCACGTATATATTGTATGCTGTATTACGCTGGAGAAATTCTTTTGATCGATAATAACTGAAAAGTTACTCCTTAAATCCAGCTGAAATATGCACAGTGTAAGGTAAAACTTCAGGGAATGCAGCTGAAATATGCAAAATGTAAGGTAAAACTTCGGGGAATGCAGCTAGTGTCATGTCAGTTATCATGATAAATAAATGTCTCCTTAATAATATAACTGAATATAACGTCCAACAAATGTATAATTTATTTCTAATGCACTATATCCGATCAATGGGATACTATTTGCATGTGGAAGTTGTAGAAGAGATACGAATTCACGTCGACATGTCCAACCTCACGGCTCTCAGTATCTAGCTATGAAACACTATTGGATTGTTACACATACGTGTGTCCATCGGACTGAGAAGGTTAAATAATAACACAATCTTGATAAGGGAGTCTTGAAATGTGTATATGAGCTATCTTGTCGGACATGGAGAGGGAGTGTATCCCGAGAAAGAGGCCAGATTGTAAAATTGCTCAACCACCCCCCCCCCCTTTCCCACCCAAGGAGTGATGTTAACATAATAAACATAAGTTAAAGACAGAGTGTCCCATTTGCATAAGTACGAAACTCGACAGGAATCAGCAGTATACTCTAACTCTAACGACAATGTGTACTTGAACTCACATTCAAAGGTTCACGAGCATTTTCAATTGTTAACGTTTGAAACATACCAACCATAGTGTATATTCATGGTCGCATTGTCCGCGTCAATACGCGATTCGGGCATGCTCCCGTTGAACGCATGCACATTGGAGCGAACCAATTCGGACCATAGCGCACAGCGGTCTAGGCTATAGATTTCGGACGACCAGACCACAACCTCCTCAAACTTTCGCGATCGCGATAATTTCGCTTTAAATCACTTCCCTGTTCTGTCATTGGGAGGGAAGTTAATATAGTATTTTCCTCCATGTTCAGTGGTTCTACAAAAAAAAATAGACCTGCAAAAGGGACAACTTGTCTTTAAGTAAAATAGGGATATTTAAGTTAAACTCACATCACTTATGTAAACATTCAAGTAATTATATAGCTACCTGCAACATGTACTCAGCATTTATAATCGTAGCATTATTTTTCGAGCATGTGTGTGAAAATGTAATACATGAAATATTTTTTCTCACCCGCTGTCTCAGTTGTACTTTTATCCAAGAGGCTGAATTATGAGAACGATCACATAGCTAAAGCGTTCTAAAGTCCGTGAGTAAAATGTCTGTAGCCATTACGAAGTGTAACCAATGTTATTTTGATAAGTTCAATATAGCATGACATTTGCTTTTCAACAGACATCATTTCATCGAAAGACATAATCCAAAGTCCAAACTTATGACTGAGCTGTATTGCGGCACTTGGGTGCCACATATTCAGTATTCTTCCCTACTGGATATCTGCGAGGTTGGTTAACCATACAAAATATAGCCTCCCTCTCAGGGACCTCGCTTCCTATAATGCTGTATCGATTATTCTCGAATCACACCTACAATTTCTCAGATTTTCCCGCCCAAGTAACTTCTAAAATGAACGACTTTTGTTTTACTGATTGAGGAGAAAATTAAAGAATGAAAGGTAGGATGGAGAAAGAATTAGGATAAGGAGAAGAAGAAGGATGAGAAGGAGGAGGAGGAGGAGGAAAACAGGGAGCACAAGGAGGAGGAGGAGGAGCGAAGGAAAGGGAATTCGGATAAAGAGGGGGGGGGGGGTGAAGGAGAAAAAAAGGAAAGAGAAGGACAATTGGAAGGATGAGGAGAGGAAGGAAAAGAAAAAGGATAAGAAGAAGAAGAGGAAGATATAGAAATAACACGATGGGCAGATATAGCAGGAGGAGGCGAAGAACAGAAATAATTCGAGAGTTGAGAACACCACGCTGTCACGGAAAAGTAGGCAGAACTAACATGACGAAGAAAGGCAGGAAGGGAGGGAGAGGGGAAGGATGGAGTAGAGAAATATTACAAAGCACATTATAAGATGACAATGTAAATGCAGAAATAGATTCCCACAGAGATAGTACACTGTCAAAACCTTCCCTACATGTAGTATCGCTTATTTGAGGAAGCTCCACTAAAGGCATCCATGTATCTGAGCAATACCACCGTATCATCATGATTGTCATATTGCATGCTTATACATGATCATGATGATAAAGCACTGGACATTTTTTGCAAGCATTACTTCTACAACGACAAGAGCTCAAATGACAAGGAATAAATCCACGGGAGGGATGGTAGTTCCAAGTGGGAGGATCCTGGTAGCTCCTCTCAAAGGAGCCCCCCCCCCCCCCCTTTGTCCCAATTCTCAAAATCGTTACCCCGCGCCCCTCATCATGCTATTTGGGTCTAAAAGGACATCAAAGTGTGTACGTATCATATTTGACCATCGTTTGAGTTGCTGACACATTTGAATCAACCTGGGCTCCTTCACCCAAAACCGAAAAGGTGGCTACTCAATAACGACATACAGTTTCTATTGATATACAAACACAACAAACAAAAAAGTAAGTCCCCCCTAAGCAAAATAATATCACTTTTATCGGAAAAGTTTTGGGCAATATAATCTGTCAGGATTGTTTCCTAACTTATTTGCTAGCTTGTGTATGAAAATCACGTTAATCTAATTAGTCTTGCACGAGTGGGCAAATTTTAAGGGCAAAAATGGCACTTTTCAAAAAGTTTAGGGGAGGACTTACTTCTTTTGTTGTGTTTAGTTGATGTAGAAGTACGGTCTACAGATGCCATGCAGATCCATGCCGACTATTCATGCCATTCCGACATATCAACTCCATGGACACATATAACATGCCTGGATGATGCAAAGATAGTCACGTGACGATTCCCACTGCCCCTGTTTCCATGGAAACAAAGGAAGTGTGTTTATTCACATCCTTTACCCCCCATGTTGGCGCTTATCATGCCTACAGATCCCGATCGCCAATGATCGCAATCTGTTTAAATAGATCGAGCTGTTTATTGCTCTCTTGGACGAGGTCCATGACACGAGATGAAGAAATGGCATTAACCCTCCAGTACCAAGCCATTATGGAATGATAACACTTTCAATGAACCTTTCAATGATACTTAGATGGTTAGCCAGGCGGCCCGTGAATGGGGCTGATACAGCACAGGGACATTACGGAACTTAGCGCTCATGACGTGAAAGTTGTTGATGGCAAATGTGCCGAAATGAAACTGTAAGGTGTGTTTGAATCCATTTCTATCATCCGCTTATCGATAATCGTAATGATCCTACAGCATAGGACGCGCGCTCCCAGGCCCGTGCTTCACCAAAAACTTACATATTTATAAAAATGAGGTAGCATACACATCCTCGAAAACATATCAAATGCAATACATGAATATGGATTTTATATCAGAAGAAACGGTACAATGACTGTTCCAACAGTTCAAATGCAGTATCACGGTGGTGTTGTCATATCGATTGTAATGCAAGTCTCTGATTCTAACCAACATCCCTCATGAGGAAACTGTACTCATCCGACATTTTATAGCGGGTTAATCCCATTGAGAGTCCCCGCTACGATCATCGCTGCTTGCTCTACCCACATAGCACAGAACCAGCTGCATTGACAACATGCATGACATGTCCTGCGGTAATGCGGTAATGTATTATATTTGTATCGTAAGCTTCCTTTCTGCAATGTGAAACACAAACCTGGGAGCGCGCATCCAATGTCGGATCGTCACATTATGCCGATATGAGCGGATGATCGTACACAGATAGCAACACACAATTCACATGCAACAACATACTAGCCAATTGACATTTCTCCGATACCCCCCCCTTTTTTTTTTTTACTACATCATGCTCGTGCATGTTTTACTTCATTTACGTATTACCATGATTACATTTACTTAATTATTATGTTTATTATATTAACGGATATTTGGTTTCTACTTCGGGAGGAGTTCTAACCATAAACATCGGTAAATATTTTAAAGAACAAGTCAAATGCATAACACGATATGCATCAAACTAATGCAATCGGGAAATTATTGTTACTTTCTTTCTACCTCCCCCAACCAAAAACTAAGCAATAAAAGAGAAACGAGCTAAATCCGGCTTGGCCTGATTCACATCCGCTAATCACTCTTCAAAAATAGAACACAACCACCAATCTGGTCGGCACGTATTAATGTAAGTGAAAATGGAAGAGAGCCACATGCTTTGTACCGCGCTTATTAACTCTCTCATTGCCATTTTCATGAAGATGTGTAGTAAGCCAATGGGGATTTCAACGTCTGGAAGAGTAAGGGTAAACAGCACCAGCTTAACATTACATTCCCGTTGACATGGTTGATTTATAAGCCGGGGGAGACACTAACAATATCCTCGAATATCCGCAGGTTATTCGATGCATTCGTTTTCTTGGTGCAACCCTCATTGATTCGTAGTATTCTTTGCCCAGTAAATAATATTCATTATGTTAATCTGAACTTATCTCGTACTAGCCTTTTATATCATACTGCAGTTTAAAATAACGGGGGGGGGGGGGGGGGGTACACATACATATATTAGGCACCTCCTTGGTACATAACGGGGCACCTTGCCATTGGTTGCGAAAGCATACTCATTACGTGGCCTAAGGGTTGAATCAGTTCGTGTTTTTGAAAAGTTAAACGTTCCTTACATCCTTATTATTTTTGGAGCTGGTGAGCGCTACTTCCCCGTGGACGGGTAAGCTACCAGGATGCGCCTGGTCTCCTGTGCACGCGGCTAGGATACGTGTCCCTTTGCAAATACAAGAAGTGGTGATGACTAGCGTTGCAATCATGGCGCGATCGTTGTTAACATCACTGCAGATTCCGGATTTCGTTCAATGGTTCTCAAAGAATATGCCCCGTAGTCATGGCAGAACGGTACTCCAGTGGTTACGGATCTCACAGTCTTTACCACGTCCTTCCTTTACCTTGTAGTATTTGACTTCATTTAATCCCCAAGAAATTAATCAGGGACCTATCTGTGCTCAACCATTGCACTGATCTGGAGCAATAATTATTACACTTCACACACTACTGTGAACAAAATTGACTCAACGGATTTTATATGAATATGTTTTCAATGATGATGTCATCTTTGGTACGCTTTGGGGGGATCTCCGGATTTGAATTAGTGACGTGCGCCATTTATAAGGGTCTATTGCGTCAACCAAATGACAATAATGTCTGATCTACAGTTCAACTTCCTCGTCGCAAGCATATGTAAAGTAGCAGACAACACGGCTTCAATTCAAAGCTGTTTCCGGCTTCTGTATTATTTGTTATCCTGCTGTTTGTCAATCCCTCCCTAAGATCTCATCAGATCTTGAGGTCAGTCGTGACATCTGTCTTGATTGTAGACAAAGTTTGGATGGTTAACCCCCCCCCCCCCCCCAAAAAAAAAAAAAAAAAAAAAATACGATCAATACGATTATTTGTCAATCGTGATGATTGCAGCAGCGCGTAACACTGCACAACATATCGCATCTAATCGTGCTCCTAAATCGTGGGGATCGGGATCAACTATGACAAGCCCAACACCATTGGGATGTGCTGCGATCTCCCACGATCTGTAACGATCTGTGCCCCACTGTCGAGTACAATTGAACACGGCCTGAAGGTTCACACTGTCGTGCGATCACAAAACTCATCTACGAATGACCATTCGTGGCGTTCGTAACGAATCGCAAGACAGTGGCAACTATAGGTAACCTGAAGTCACTCTTCTGTTTTGCAAGAAATCTGTCAGAACACAACTAAGATCGAGAAGATAAAACCAATGATGCTATGAAATAAATTTGCTTTTCTCAATTTCTGTCAGATACATTATCTAATATGTATCACCCAAGCCACACTTCTTGATTGGATTCACAATAGGAAATGATTGATTCTTACTTTTGGAAACATCTTGTCGGTTTCTTGTAGCCGGCTGGGACTTTCGCCTCGTAAATCGCGTTTTCGTCAGCGTTACTTGTGTCTTCCAATCTCTGCAATCAAATCATTCAAACAAACATATTGACATAATGCTAACAAACATGAAAACTTCCTGCTCAAATTAATACTTGAGATTAGCGGACAAATTTCTACAAGAAAAGGCATAATTTTCATCAACAGTCAACAACAACAAAAACACACAATGCTGCACTTGTCAATCTGGCATACCTAGTACATGTAGTATGCCGAATGTGCGTGTTGATAATACAATAATTCCTCAACGGCACGATCCGAGTTAATTACCGTGCGTCCACAATTTTGGTGGGTATAGGTAGAGGGAATGTGTTTTTCCCTCTCTCTTTCTCTCTATTTCTACCGATTTACTGAAAAACGTACATTCATACACTACAGCATATAGCATATAATATTGTAAGATGTGTGTACACTATGCAGTCTGACTGCAGGTTCAAGACAGTTAAAAAGCTAATCCTAAACTAGTTACTACTTAAGCCTTCATGCGCTACAAACAATGCTGTCATGTTGGTCTTGTGTGCATCAGAGGTGAAGACAGCTACACACTTGGCACATGAAGGTAGGTTGTTTCTTCAACGCAGTACATGCATGTAACGAAAGGCCATCTATGATCGGTCGCCACATGTACGTCATTTCCTTTGCCTCATGATGTAGTTCAACCCGTACAGAAAGGTCATCCGCGTCTACAGAGTTTATTCCATCCCCACAACCACCTCCCCCCCCCCTACCCAACTACCCCCGCCCCCACAACCCCCACCCAACCCCCACCCAACCCCCACCCCCATCAACAACCACAACCACCCTCCCCACCCTAGCCTCTTCGACATGCATGATGGTCGGTCTGGCACACAATCATGACAACACATGCTCGTACATGCATGACCAAGAGAAGGGGAGGGGGAAACCCCTACACTGGAACAGGTACCTACAGTACATGCATGGTATGTGCTATTGTCATCCTATTCGTCAAGCTACTCTGAGCATGGCGAGGCATTCACGCTGGTTTTCTATGAAAAGCGTCAGGAAGGAAGAAAATGAGAGATGGGAGAGAAAAGGGGTGGGGTGGGCTGGGGGTTGGGGTGGGTGGGGGAGTGGGGGGGGGGGAATAGATGGAGGATAGAGAAAAAGGGATGGGAAAAAGAAGAAGAGGGAAAGGAAAGAGGGGGAGGGGGAGGGGAGAGGGGACGGGGTAGAAAGAGCATGGAATATAGAGTATAGGTGAGGGGGGAAATCAGCAGAAGAACACTGACTCAAAAACATGGAAGAGGAAGCAACTCAATAAAAATTATATTACAAATATTTGCAACGTCCTTCTTTTTTCTGCCTCCCCCCCCCACCAATACATTATCATTACTGCATATTGTTAACAACGCCACCTCACTTATCACCGTGATTTCTTACCGCATGCATACTAATACATACAACAAATACCATTGCTGCTACTATACTTCTACTACTACTACTACTACTACTACTACTACTACTACTACTACTACGACTACTACGACTACTACGACTACTACTACTACTACTACTGTACTACTACTACTACTACTACTACTACTACTACTACTACTACTACTACTACTACTACTACTACTACTACTACTACTACTTCTACTACTACTACTATTACTACTACTACTACTACTACTAATCCTGTTGCTGCTGCTGCTACTTCCACTACTACTTCCACTACTACTATTACTACTACTACTACTACTACTACTACTACTACTACTACTACTACTACTACTACTACTACCATTACTACTACTACTACTTCTACTACTACTACTACTACTACTACTACTACTACTACTACTACTACCACTACTACTACTACTACTACTACTACTACTACTACTACTACTACTACTACTACTACTACTACTGCTGGTGCTCCTGCTACTACTACTACTACTACTATTACTACTACTACTACTACTACTACCACTACTACTACTACTACTACCTCTACTACTACTACTACTACTACTACTACCACTACTACTACTACTACTACCTCTACTACTACTACTACTACTACTACTATTACTACTACTACTACTACTACTACTACTACTACTACTACTACTACTACAAATTCCACTACTACTTATTCTATTTTTACCGTGACTACTATACTACTACTTGTTTGCTTCGACTTTGCCGAGATTAGCTTGTAAGTTAAAAATCACCAGCACATACGTAACGAATTACGTGCAACCGTTATTATACTGCTGGAAAGAACAAATCAATAGCCTACAACGTGGCATAAAATAGAGTTATGAATGAGGTAAATACACAAACCCTCTAAAACAACCTAGGAAAAGCCCATTGCCTGATTTTACATGTCATGCACCCATGGTAGTGAGGGGGTTAACCCTCTCAGTACCAAGCCAGGGGGAACCCATTGACCTATTACACATGTCACGGTCACCCCTGGTTCTGAGGGGGTTAACCCTCTCAGTACCATGCCAAGAGATACCCATTGACCTATTACACATTACATCCACCTATGGTACTTAGGGGGTTAACCCTCTCAGTACCAAGCCAGGAGAAGCTCATTGACCTATTACACATGTCACGGTCACCCATGGTTCTGAGGGGGTTAACCCTCTCAGTACCATGCCAGGAGATACCCATTGACCTATTACACATGTCATCCACCCATGGTACTTAGGGGGTTAACCCTCTCAGTACCATGCCAGGAGATACCCATTGACCTATTACACATGTCATCCACCCATGGTACTTAGGGGGTTAACCCTCTCAGTACCAAGCCAGGAGGAACCCATTGACCTATTACACATGTCATCCACCTATGGTTCTGAGGGGGTTATACAATGGCGTACCTACCTGCCATTCCTCGTCTGTCCATGGTTCGTCTTGTTGGCGGAGATCTTTGAAGCTGGTCTTGGTGACCAAGTCGTGGAGAGCCTTGCACTCCGCGCACACCAGCACGCCTAGCTCAGGTGACGCCCACACCGGCTCTGTCACGATCAGAATAAACAACAACAACAACAACAACAACATTAAAACTTTGAGTGCCGGACTAAATACTGCTCTATGGGTTTAATGTGTATATTTTTGGCAAAAGTGCACCAATGGCGCGTGCATTGTAAAATCATGCATTGTTTTTGAGCAGATAACATAAGATATTTGTTTATCCATCTATATCTAGCCATTTATCTATATATCTATGTCAATCTAGATAGCTAGAGCCTAGCTCACCCCACTGCCGAAAAGAAGGCTTTGTCACCAATTCCTCAATATGCTTTGTCCTCGGTTATTCTTGTCCATGTAACACATATAATGTTTCTCCAGCATATGACCCCCCCCCCCTTCTCTCTCACACTTACTCTTTCCCTCTTTCTCTTTCTCTCTCTCTCCCTCTCCCTCCTTCTCTCGCCCCCCCCCCCCCTCTCTCTCTCTTTCTCTCTCTCTCTCCCTCTCTCTCTCTCTCTCTCTCTATATATATATATGTACAAATGTATTATGTATATGTCAAGAAAAATGACGCATTTCCACATCTCATAAAGCTACCTAAATATCCAAAGTGAAATTAAATATCATATTTTTAGAAAGAAATGTAAATTTCCACTCCATTAACATGATTAAGAAGGTTCAAACTTGACATTTATGCCAATGTCATAAAACTGTGATTATGAGTCAATATTGAGGGCTAAGACATCAGTATGTTTATTTGTGTGGATATTCTCTTGCTTATTACTCTCTTTCCTTCTTCCTTCTTCCCTATACTGTATCATTTTTCCGTTTTTATATTTCTCTTTGTTTTACATGTATGTTTTGGCGGCGTCATATAACCATGTAATTTGAACTTTGATTACCATTAACTTTTTATATTAAAGCATTCCGTAACGCATTACGACACTAATAAAAGAACATGCATTATGATTCTCGAAGATTATTTCCTGATAACACAGACATAAAGAAGCTTGTGGCTTTAGAAAGCAGGCAGTTAAATGCTGGCCTTGATATGCGGGGGAGATACTATAAACATGGTATCATGCCAACCATTAGTCAGATACAAAGATGTGAATAATTGTGAAGGAGAAACAACATACTCAATGACTTGGATGTAACCATGGGAACGGTCCCTGGGCCTTGGAAACTGTTTCACTCATAGGTTCCGTCTGACTATGAACTTGGCATGAGCAAGGATGTATGAGGCGGATTCTCAAGCGAGATTTTCTTCTTCTTTTTTTTTTTATCGAGGATTGTAATTGCAAGGATATTGGTATTGACGTTTCATCTATATCATAAAACATAAATGGAAGCAAACAATATGTATTTCTGTTTTTCCAACACGTCCAAACACGGCCTTTGTACACAAGTACGCAAAATTTTGACACCAGAACCGAAATGGATAACCTAATAATAGACAACTAGTGTCTCTTAAAAGTTGAATTATTTTTGTTGCAGCCATTCTCTCTTTAAATCTCTTTTTTCTCTCTCAATTTGTATGACTCTCTAACATGTCTAAAATATCATACAATGTTTGTACTTCCGAAGTCCAAGGTGAATTCCTTAAAAAGCTTGGAGGAAACGTGAGTAATATTTATAAATCAACTGAGTCAAATGTTACAAGCAGCAATATTCAAAATTCATGAAGCTGAAGAATGTGAACAATCAGACTGAGAACACTCCCTCCCCCTTTCCCCACCTTACCGCTGTTATTCAATGCTATATTATACGCATACCGACGTGATATAGATGTGCAGTATGTTGGCATTCACAGTCACGGTCTAATACCTGTATGGCTTCTTGTCTGGTAGCTCGCAGACATGTATATATCCTTGTTGAACAGTGAAAAAGCTATTAACACTTGATGTACCACACGTGACTCTTGTCACCAGTTATACACACAGCTCAAAGAGCTATATCTGGCTGGCAATGAAAGGGTTAACAAGGGGAATGAAACCTTCATTATAGGAGGTGGAATGGAGTCACCGTCAGAAATATCAGAGAAGCAGAGTGGAAAAGGTTCGGGAACAAGCGATGTTTAAAACTCTTCATCACTTATCCTGTAATTGACTCTATAAATCCAAGGTGGACAAGTCATTACATGAATTTCGTTGTTTCAACGCATGGAACAAACCACATTCCGTACAATACGCCATTGTGATCCAACGGAGTTTCATGTTAACAAATGATTGTAATCAAGATTCATTTAAATAATTCGCATTTTGACGTTCACTCTTGCCAATTTGTTACTCTGATTCACATGATTTTGATCAATTCGGTTTATTATCAGGTTTTCATTCGTCTCTGTAACTGATGATATTGTCACAGAATGCACTCTTCACCTCGTGGGCAAGTTAAACTCGGTATCGACCGCCGGTACTGTCACAAATAAGACCAAATTAACCTGGCCTTAACCTAAATGTTTTTTTTTTTATTTCTTTAGAAAGTAAAGAAATATGTCCGTATGTGATAACAGCCTTCAAAAATCAGTCATAGTCTGGAGTTTCCCTCACCTCCATATCAGATTTATTCCAGACAACCAATTCCTTTTGAGTTTTCATTTAAAGTAGATCAATATTACTGTACAGACTGTCTTCCGTACTTAGTGCATCGATGAACTCCTTACGCGCACATTTTCCATGATACATTCATACACACATTAGCCATAGGTATGTGTTCAATGTGTCGGTGTTAGAAGGTAAGCTCTAGTATACATAGTAGTGGTGAAGTCTGCGGGACCAGTACTCAGAGGAGTGCCGTTTTGCCATGACCATGTGTCCCATCCTTGTTTCAATTCCAGGATACCAGGAAGGTAAACAAATCAGACTCGGTGATGAAGGCAGCACATTTCTGTTGTGATTACGGCTCGTCATCATTACCAGTAACCATCCCCCTGATCCAGCCGACATATAATACACTGTCAATGGCTCCTGTCATGGCTCCTGTCATGGCTCCTGTCAGCTCATGTTGGTGATTGCCATGACAAGTATCATACTCACGATAGACCGTGAACATGCCTTCTGGTATTACATGTACGTGCAAAAAGGACGCATGTTTACGTGTACGTGCAAAAAGGACGCATGAAGTGAATTTTACTAGTGTAAAGTCTAGTGTCCCTGTATAGAAGGGACACTACGTGTAACCATATTCACGGTAGACAGTGAACATGATCGATTTATGTTATTACCAAGTACATGTGACCAAATTCATGGACGCGCGACTGTACAGTAAACATGATTGTTGGTATTAACTAGTGCATGTAACCACATTCATCGTAGACAATGCACATGATTGTTGGTATTACCTAGTAAGTGTGACCATATTCATCGTAGACAGTGTTAGTATAGATGGCAGTATTTTATGGAAGACAGTGAACATTATTACTTATTTCATGTGAGCATATTAATGGTAGGCAGTCATGGCAGAGAAAATGCTTGGTGTTATCGCTCGTTATGTGCGTGTGGCCAGAGACGTGCATGGTAGACATACAGCATGCGTACGCTGTCAAGTCATTATTTCACCCTGTCGTAAAAAAATGAACGCGCTTCCTGTCTTTACCCTAATCCTGTATGTAACCATCACGACAGACACTATCTTTGCCTCCCCCCCCCCCTCTCTCTCTCTCTCTCTCTCTCTCTCTCTCTCTCCTGCCAGACAGGTTTTGTCAAGTTAAACCCTTCTCTATGCGCACACGTTGTCCTGCACGTGTGACTACCAAGTAAAAAAATCATCAATAATCAAAACAACATGCTAATAACACCACAATTTGTCTGCCTTGGCGATATCTTTTTATAAAAGTTTTGGCTGTATATTCTAAAGCGTTGATGTTAAGTTCTCACTTTCGGGGGGGTAGGGGGGGGGGGCGATGCGAACACGTGCGTAAGATGATGAGTAGGCAACGATCTCTTTTATCTTGGCATCGCACTGGCATGCCAAGTTGACCGGATGATTAAACAGATAAATTCCAAAGGGTATAAAAGTGTAATAATATTAATAATTTCCAATATTGTAATGTCTCTGATCTTCGTCTCTGACCTTCTTCTTCCCACTTCTTCCCTGCAGCAAATCGAGACATGTGGTTGAACTTTCAGAGCAAGTTGTTCCACTGGTACACGACTGCACTGTGTCTGTAGACTGCTGTCATTTAAATCTACTGGAACGTTGTGTCCCATTGCGATGGATATTGGATGTTTTCGCGATCATTATAAGGACATTATTTGAAGGGGTATTAAACAAAATCCAAACCCCTCCCCGTACTTCCACACCCCTCCCACCCACACACAAACACATAAACGCACATTCACGCACACATACACACGGGGTCCATTGATCCTAATTTGTTTTTAGGGTGATGAAAAGCATTTGTCATTTTACGATAATTACAGTCAGTAAATGATTTGAGTTGGTATCTTACCATGTGACCCCCCTCTCTGGCACAGCTCACAATCACAGTGACTGCAGTCCGCACACTGCTCGTTCCCAGGCCGACTTCTGATCGCTTCTACCCGGGAGATCCGGGGCGACCCAGCACCCGATGACATGTTCTTTTCAGCTGAAGATCCTCCGTCTCAATATCCGCAATCAGTATATTTATCAATATCTTTGCCCACTGTTTGAACTTCTCACTGCCTTATTCCACCCTCTGCCCACATGAAAACAAGACGCGATAATGTATCTTTCTGTACATTTAACGCTACATGATGGACTTTAGGACTGTTCAGTGGAAAAGAAACTTCATTTGACAATAAAGTATATTTGTTCTGTAATCTAGCAGGTGATAATACATTTGCTCACAGGCATGGGTAAATAGCGCGTGCGAGATGCCGTCTTCTCTTTAAATCGTTAACATATCGTTAAGATAGATCAAAAAATTAAAATCCAGACCTCATGACATGTTGTTCACTGCTTGACGCATCGGATTGAAGGCTTATTCAAATTCACAACTTGACGAAAGGCGCAGCCTACGACAAATTAACGCAGTATGGTTGCTGATCAAACTGTTCGAATAATCATTCTCGAAAAAAAAAACTGGGCCAGACGGTACCTTCCGTTGTCACCGTTTTTTTTTTAGTCACCCTACCAGGTCGTCTTTATTCAACATGCGGTTTGATCCTCACATACGCTCACTCGTAACAATCATGTACTATATAGCACTGAGTAGTATTTATCAACAGCTTCATGATCATTCTCAAAGCGGACGTAAAGCATGTACTCTCGCAACTTGACACGCCACGGATTTCATGAGGATTAACGAGAGTAACGTTGAAGACTACAGGTTGAACATGCCCGCCGATGACCACTGAAGAACCGATTTGAAGCGACACCGGAGTCTACTGAACTTGGCGTAGTAGGCCGTGGGCCACCCCGTCGACTATGAGTAAGGCCCGAGTATGTGTGCAAAGCGTGCTTGCCAATGCGGAAGTTCTGTCTTTAAAAGTTTTCTTTGATCTACTACCTGTACATGCACGCGCCGCGCTTTTTCTGCAGTCCGTTGCATGCAGCGAGTACTAAGGCGTCAGATGCAACCTGTTCGTGTATAGTGTAAAGTCTACCTACACTTTTTTTCTTCAAAGTTTGTCCTAATTCATAATTTCATCAAAGAAATTGTAATTTAAAAGGAAATACAAATTTAACATGTTTATGATAATTTACATTCACTCACATTCACACATACACAATTATACAGACACACACTTAAACGCATGCAGCCACCATACACATCCAACATGCAAACATTCAACACACACGTATTACCCACGTACAAGCGCGCACACACATCAACACACGTACACACATGCTTAACGCACAAACACATCCATACACGCATGCACCATGGACCTAGTAGGTCCATGCATGCACGCATACAATAGCCATGTCATCGGGTAATCCGTTTCATACTCATTCCAGCTATATAGCACGGTTCGTGTTTTTTAGGGGAGACATAACGAAGCTTCAGAAGAGATCTGCTTGTAATGAAACTAATTCTATTGAATAAATAAACGGTATGTTGCACACCGGTATGACAAGAAAAAAAAAAGGACTCAACAGCGGGTCTTGTATAATGTTACTTCAATTGATTGACTAAGAGGATACTCAAGATACCAACTAAGATATACCATGTCTGTATCCGGGCTGTTATCCTTTTGAAGGAATCGTGTCATCCGGCCTGTTTTGGCTCCCTTAAATCGCCGCATCACATTTTTCTGAGTCCTGATTTTGTGTCACTACCCCATTCATTACTCTTCACCTTGCACTCCATTTTCGTTTTTGACCCCCCCCCCCCCCCATTACCCTTTTTTCGTTCAACTGTCTTACCTGTCTCCCTCTTTTGCCCCAAACATTTGCCAACTCCCTGTCGATCTGTGTGTGTTTGTCTCCCTTCATGCATTTCCTTAATAAATGCGCTCGCACGCAGACCCCCCCCCCACACACACACACGCATGCATTCAAACGTATCCCATTTATTGTGTACATATCCACCATATCGTCTAAATCTTAAAATGATTATGTGATTTAGTATCTTTACAACATTATAACCCGGCAATTTTTATTTACTTTTCCGAGTTTCTGTTCGTGCGTAATTGATTTGTTTTCTTACCACAGGAAATGACATTCTTCCAAGGACTGAATCATGAAGTCACCGTGTCGAGAAAACCATGTCAAGGTGACCAACAAGACATCGGCGCTCTTAATCAGAGAAGTCTAGAGTGGTGATAGGGTAGATCCTTAATGAATTTCCTCTCCCCCCCCCCCCCCATCCCCCCTCTCTCTAAATGTATACATATTTACCTCTATTTTGTCGTCTCCCTCTTCTTTATGTCTCTTTGATCTGGATAATCTGCGTCGTGTGCCGTTTGTGTGTGTGTGTGTGTGTGTGTGTGTGTGTGTGCGTTTATGTGCGCGCGCGAAATCATGAAGTGTGCGAAATCAATCATGAAAAAATGAGAACTGCAGAGAGAATAATACAGACAGAAAAAAAACATTAATAGCAAGAAAAGAAAAGAAAAAGCTTGATGAAAAGAATAATCAAACAAAACTATTAAAATGTGTGCGGATAGAGGAGGGGTATTCCCGGACTGTACTGCGAGTCCATTAACTGGTAATCCTGACGGGAGAGGACAGCGATATATCCCTCTAACGACTTCCACATGAACATCTGACTTACAATAACAATTTATAACAAGAATAATGTTCAGAATAAGAGGAGTGAGTGCTACGATCTATCCGGGTCAGGTGGAAACATAAATATCTAGATCCACTTAGGATCCCGTTGTTTTTCACACTTCCTGTGTCTTTGTTTTCATAGGTCTATGTGGCACAGTTTTTAACCATCTGCCACAAACATACAATGTACGCACTCAAACGAAGTGATTGAGGTTTTTTTAAACAATATTTCATGTATATTAGGAAAAAAATGTGCCGCACCAATTCTCATTTCTTAAGACTTAAAAAATAGTGGTTAAAATGTTTGCAAGCCGAAAAATATATGGCTGTCTTTAACTCCCCCCCCCCCTCGCCCCCAAAGGCACTCCCATCTCTCTCGTTGATTGTGTTAGTTTCTCACCATTGTGTATATCCATGCTGCAGCAGCCCCTTTCTCTTAGTGTCTCAGTGTCGGCTTCACCCTCTCTTTCTCTGAGATTTTCTCCCTCCTTCTCTGCCTCCTCCCTTGTCCCAGCTCCCCCACCCCACCCCCATTTCCCCGTTTACCTGTCTTCCTCATTCCCCCTCTCCCTATCGTGCACTAAACTCAATTTAAAATATTAACACGTCATTCCAGCAAAGTTATGTGACACTCCTATACTTTGCTTTTTGAAATGTACGAGTGTTAATCTTACTTAATGTAAGATAATGGAGATTGCGTTAATCGTATCGAGTTTGCACTTAAAATTCATGAATATCTTTCTAGTCATTTACTCGGCTGAACCCTCATAGCGTGTCATTCACAAGAGTAGTCACCTCATTCCTATGACGTTCTTTCTCTGTCACGCACTGCTGCAATCACAACTACGTCTGTACACATAGACTACGCATCCTTGCTTTTTCTCCCGAGAGGAAAACAGAATGGAGGTTAGTCTGCGGATTTAGACTTAGTTGTATTTGCAGCATTCAGAAGAAAGGAAAGGCTGGTAGTCTAGAATAGAGGATACAGGAGGATGTGATCGAAAAAGTCGAAACAATTGAACCCTAAAAACGCATCATACATGAAATTTAAGTGATCATTGTAACGAATGTAATGATTTGGGTCAAACAAATACGATACATATTCACGTATTGTCCATTTCAGAAACTTGCTGAAAGTTATTTGCCCTCAAATGATCCACATTTTGAGTTATTAATGATTAAATCACAAATCCTCGAAATGTTCGGCCCAAACATTGGAGGATTTGTGATTTAATCACCAATTACTCCAACTGTGGATCATTTGAGGGCAAATAACTTTCAGCAAGTTTCTAAAATGGACAATACATGAATTTAAGACCATTGGCAAGAAGATTGCTCAAGATCACCTTTTGAAGGCAATTTTGTCCTCCCAGTACAGTGTACTCCCTTTAAGGAGATCAAATCGCAAATAAACAAGTTGATTGTGTAGAGGTGCAAAACATGTGAAGCAGATGTGACAAATCATAAGAAACATCCAAATTCGCCACAAAAACTAGCCCCCAACCCCAATGGTAGCAACCGCCGCCCAAGTACTCTGACAAATTAGAGATATAAACGCCCTCTTTCGTTTATATGCGTTACTTTATTGCATATTTGCGTACATTTCTGTGAATAACGACAGTGTGCACTAACAAATTATCAAACTACACTACATAATGTAGACAGTATATATAATTTTAACCTCCACATATTTTTCATGAAAGAGTGCGGATCCTGGTGATATATATAAACTAACAATACCGTGGTTTCAAACTTAAAAGGACTTCATTTTTTTTTTTTACAGGAACCCTGTTCCCTTTATTATTCCAATCGCAGAAATAAAAGAAATTACATGCAAATCTAAAATAAAATGAAACTGATCTTAGCTACAGCTACTGACAGAAGTATGCCAAAATTGAATACATTACATTGTATACTCAAGCAGTAGTTCTATATACTCCTTCATGAATAACAACGATTCCGCTTACATCTCATTAATCTCCATCGAGTCTGCGGAACTTCAGATTTTATGGCGCAAAAAGCTTCCACTAGTTTCTCAATGACAAAACATCCTAAACTGCTCTACTAAAAGGGAGCAAGTGAGAAATATACTAACACTGCAATTAAAAAATGTATTGCATACCTCTCATCCACTTCTTATTTTCACACACTTTTGAATACATGTATCTGGATATCCAATGGAAGAAATATAATGTATATGTGGGAATGGATAAACAGTACAGTGCACCATAAACATGAGCAAAATAAATTTAACAATTGCATCCCTGTGGCAAATGTATTTCTCCTATGAATCATTTTATGATAAATTTGGCACTACTCACAAGTCTACTGCAGAATTTTCCATATCTAAAAAATTTTTTGTGCCATTCAAAACTGAGTACATTCATCGAATACATACTCATGCATGTACACTGAGAACATCTCGAAGAACAATTCAAAATATATTTCTTTATAAACACATCTCATAATTGATGTTGGCTGCATGTAATATGAAAAAATGATCAAGTTCTTTATTCTTGATTTATGATACTAATAATCATGATAATGATTATTATTGCAATCATAATCTAGAAGCTAGTTGATTTAATAAGATGAGAATTCTATATACCTGTCAGGTACCCATTTACTGGGTTGAGAGGGACAACCATGAGCAAAACACCTTGTCCAAGGGTGTACGCACTGAGCTGGGTTCAAAGCCAGGAACTCTCTGCGAGAGTCAAGAGCTCTCACCACTACGAGTATACCAACAATGTGTGACATGTGTGACATGAATTAAATAATCTTGCATGAATGAGTCAAGCTGTCAAAGTGACATGTTTCACACTAAAGCTGAGCCGTGCCACTTGAATCCTTATGCTGCAAAAGGTGGTTCACGTGAAGAAGAGGCTTGAACTCTGAGTGAAAGACTGTTACCTCATCTCATGAAATATATTCCCACGAAACAACACTCTGGGAAAGCACAATGATCTCCTTGAGAAAGGATCACACACGAGTAGTTTCTGGCCTCCGAGCCCTCGTTATAGATAAGCGTTAATTTTCAGTTTCTGTTTGAGAGTACTCGTGTCAAAAGAAGATGATCAAGTACAAATATAGTATAAGATTATATTCACCGTTGTGTGTGGCTGTGTGCAGGAGACCAGTATGAGTGATGAGTGTTTAAGGGGGGGGGGGGGGGGGGGGGGGGGTGACGGATGAGGTTATGATATTTATTCATCAAGGAGAGTGTGTATGCATATTTATGAACAAAATACAGATTGTGGTTGCCAACCTGGAATGAAAATTAAGTTAGACAACCTCCATATTTTCCTCCACACATACACACACACACACACACACACACACACACGTACATACGCACACACACATACACACGCACACACACACAAACAAAAATACATAAACACACACATACATACGCACACACACACACACACACAAACATACCCCCCCCCCACACACACACACTCACAAACACACACACACTTCCAGTGTCTCAATGATTCTCTATGATTCTGTCATTATACATCACTCACAATAAGGTGCACGCATCAGTGAATGAATGGCGTGGGGGCCCATTAGCCCCTGCAAATCAGAAAAGAGCCCCTGTGACTACTTATCGTGCTCATAAGTCATAATGCAGAACACAGCTCACATTGTTTGTCCCATGCCAGCATGCCCGAAAAGAAGCCCCAGCAAAAATAGATATTGGATTGCCAAATAAATAAATGTTATAATACTGTAAAGCTAGTAAGTTTTGTTGTGTGCAACATTTATTTGCATGCTTTTCATGCAACACAGAGTGCTCGCAATATCACCATGAATGTAAAACCAGTCCACTGTGGAGTTAGTAGTACTGTTGCATGCTATGACACGTTGCCCGCTCAAAACCTCCTCAAAATCTAGTGATCGCTATCATTTTGCTTAAAAGTCAGTTTCCAGTTCTATTATTGGGGGGGGGGGGGGGGGGGCGGAGTTCTCACAAAGTGTCTTTTTCCATTTTCCATGATTTTTTTTTTTTTACAAACTTTTATTTTTCAAATCTTTAAAAGGGACACCCTGTCTCGAAGTATTTTATGATAATGCTTTGTTAGGGTCTTTGTTGATGCATAGGGTGGAGTTTCTTGTAGTGACAAATATTTCTCGTGCACGAAAATAACATCCTGCAAATATGTTGTACTAGCTGTACTAGCTCGAAAATCACTGGTTTTACAGTACTCTCCTCTTTTGTAGGATTAAAAAACCTGAAATTTCTATGTTGGGGTTTATAAGTTGAACAATATGCGAAGTATTTATGGTAAATTAATTATATGGAGAAAAGAAAAAATACAAGAATAAAACTAACAAGCAGAAGAAGACCAATGATAATGCTTAAAAACCTGGCCATAGGATACCTCTATCTAGAAGAAATGGAATATATTTAAAAAACAACAAAAAGAGCAGTATTACAACAATGCTACCAAATAAAAATCAATATGATTTTTTACAGTAAAATGCAAAAATAAATTATTTGACCTCATATCAAATACATCGTTTTCTAAAAGAAATATAAGTAAGCCAATTGACATTTTTTTTTTCAATCAAATAGTAAATAGTTTCAAGAAGAAGAACTCAAGAAGTGGGCTCAAAATAAAACCAACAAGGAGATGCATACAATTCAAACCTCAACCAAATCTGCAACCTGAAATCTTATTGCAGTATGAATAAGAGCAAGGAACTTATATAGGTACTCTCTGATAGGAAATGACCTGTATGAAACTATTGTTTTGCAAAGACTAGCTTCATTTTGGCACATTTCATACATTTGTTCTACATATACCTCTGTGATAGAATTCAAGTAGAATTCTGCCGAATTATCAATCATTATATAAATAATCCATGATTTCAATAAAATACCAGCAAAATACAAAGGGTAAAATGTATGTATTCAATAAATCATGTCAGTCCAATAGGATAAAACAGTCTCACACTTTCTAAACAGTGAAGACATGTTGCTATTTATCTACTATATGTAGGAGACTTAGCAACAATTTTGGCACATTTCATACATTTGTTCTACATATACCTCGGTGATAGAATTGAAGTAGAATTCTGCTGGATTATCAATCATTATATAAATAATCCATGATTTCAATAAAATACCAGTAAAATACAAAGGGTAAAATGTATGTATTTAATAAATCATGTCAGTCCAATAGGATAAAACAGTCTCACACTTTCTAAACAGTGAAGACATGTTGCTATTTATCTACTATATGTAGGAGACTTAGCAACAGCTGACTAGGAGTTTTAAGACTGCAGCATGATGTGATGAAAACAAAGGGAAAGTCCACCTGATGATAAGTTGGTTTTGATAAGAGCAGAATCATGAAAGAAACATATTGGTGAAGGTTTGACGAAAATCAGACAAAGGATATAAGAGTTCTAATGTTTTTAACTAAAGGTTTGATTTTGTGACATCACATGCAAGTAGCTCTCCCATACCGCACAATACATTATTTTATGGGAGCTCATCTCACATATGGCATCAAAAAATTAAGATTTTAAAGAGGCATACCTTTCTTATCATTTCATCAAGCCTTCACCAATATATCGCTTTAATTTTTCTGCTATGATTTAAATCACTTTGATTTCATGGTGGACTATCCCTTTAA
The DNA here is from genome assembly GCA_963669155.1 of Arbacia lixula. Lineage (NCBI taxonomy): Eukaryota > Metazoa > Echinodermata > Echinoidea > Arbacioida > Arbaciidae > Arbacia > Arbacia lixula. The sequence continues at coordinate 2,793,160 of OZ022577.1, read as the reverse complement.
ACGACTTTACTCAGAATGTCGGTCATAAAGTGGGCCCAGCATCAATATCATCCTGTGGGTCTATGCCGTACCTGACTGCCTTGTTGGCAGCAAATGCCCAGGCCATGCGGGGTGAGTTGAAGCTCTTGGCCAGCTGACCATTTGACCCGACCACTATGGCCCCTCCAGCTCCGTTGACCCTCTTGGACATATATGCGATGGCTTTGTCTGCGGCCTGTTGCGCCGATAAACCTGCAGAAATGGAGAGACAGGAAAAGCATTGCCATGGAGAAATACTATTTTCATGGAAACAATCCTTTCTATTCATGAATGTAAAGTCAAAGGTAACACTAACATGAAGTTATATTTCACTGTTTCATTATCTTACATTGTATCATCTGTGAGCATATTCGAGATGACATTCATCACTTAAACATACAGTGGTTTCTAGTCTTATGATCCTGCATGGTCAGTTTTCATGGTCAGTTTTGGTCATGACAGACACAAACTATTAAGCAACATACAGGCTAGTATACCTTAATAATCACAAGATAAATATGATTTTTACTAATACATGCACACAAAGTAAAGCACATGAATAAACCTACCTTTGTCACAATTTATTTTCTTTTATGTGAGTTCTTTGCTGTATATGTTTACAGAACAAATCAAAATAGGATCAAAACACCAAAGGCATAAAATCTTTCAGCATTTTTCCAATGATTAGTCCAACAAAGTTCTCTGGACAGGTGAACGAGTAAGATTTTGTTTTGTGCCAGACCAAATATTGCACTATAGGATAAAGCCTGGCCCAAGGCACAGTTCAGATCACATATCATGAAAGAGAGAGAGAAAAGGTGATGGAGAGAGAGACAAGGAGATGGAGGGAAAGGGAAATAGAGAAAAGATTGAAGGAAAAGAGAGAGAAAGAGAGAGAAAGAGACAGATAAATATATATTGGATGGCAGGGAGATAAAAAGAAAAACAGACACTGAACAAAGAGTGTAACTAACATTCTTGTTTACATTCTACTAAGTGATATAATGCACTAATGTATCCTGCTTTAAATTCTTGTTATTGACATTTCGTCCTGAATTCAGCTCAGGAAAGAGTCAATGGTCCACAAGCTGTCATGCATACTTTTTTTTATTATGACAAAAATGATGACAAAAGCTTTCACATGATGTAAAAAAAAATATTGATCTTTAACTCAATGGGACAGGGATAAAATATTACTGTTGAGGCGTCATTGAATATCCTGTCACATCATCAAATCATAATTGGACACTCTAGTAATAGTAATGCTTCAAAAGGGAATGAATAAACTAGTTGTTAGTTGTTTTCCCCCTTTAATGCGACCATGCTATACATACCAAGGTGTTCCATGTAGCTGATGAGTGTCTTGGCAAGTGTGACCTTCATGATGGCTTCCCCATGACCTGTGGTAGACACTGCACCATATGCATTATCACAATAAGCCCCACTTCCTGAAAATTAAAGAGGGGGGGGGGGGAGGTGAATACAATTTAAAAAAAATAATTTCCTATTTATATTCATTAAATACATTTGACTGCTGTGATTAAAATCTATTTGGTGAACATTTAACTGAACTTTTATTCATAATAGTGTTTGACATTTCATAAAATCTTCTACAACACACTTATATTTTAACATTGTTTTCTGAATCCAATAACTAAATTATAAAATTGCAACATTGTATGTGTCACTTGGTCATGACAAGAAATATTCTATTTGCCACTAAACCTCAATATTAAGTTGATGTGAATAAAAACCCTGCAAATATCAGTGAAGTTCATTTGTGGTGAATGTTTGTAGGTGAAGCGCCAAATACCATTAAGAACAAATACAGGAAGTTACAACCCGTTGAAATTGATATCACATATCAGAGTTACATAACAGTCATCTCAATTAGATTATAGATAGATACTCTATAGATTGTGTGAGTGAAACAGTATTTTTGCTGCTGTGTCATTGTCTATGTGTACAATGCATACACATCTATGCCAAGTACATCAGACACACAAGTGAACTGAATAATTCATGTTTATATTAATATTTATTCTGTTCATTGTTCATGAATGTTTTATTATTGTTATGATTACAAGCAGATATATCCATATCACCAAATTGTGCTTAACTACATTGGAATAATGCAACAATAAATACAAACAAAAATTACAATCCCCCTTAGAACAATCTGGGAGACATTTAACCATGGTTGGACATAGTTTTATCTCCATTGGGTGGAAAATCACAGAAAAAAAAAACAATTTCAAATAAACAGACACACACACAACTTTAACTAAATTATAGTAATGATGTGTTGCATTGACAAATTAAGCAATAAAACCTTATAAAAAGAGAAAATAAAACGCTGCATGAGTTGAGGGATAGCGACAAAAAATTGGAGAGCGTCCTGTTACCCTCTACATTGCGGTTCACTCTCCCCTCCCTATTCCCAGAGGGTCAAAAATATAGTTAAGATACAGCGACTTTCCCTTGCAGAACAGTACGAACTGCTGCAAAAAAACACTGTCTGACCTTTAACTGACCTATAACTGGTGTATCCCCAACCCTGCCGACTCTCTTAGCCGTGATTCCTCCCGTCGACGTCGCACATGCCACATTGCCGTACTTGTCAACTGCTACAGATCCCACTGTCTCATGGCCGTACTCTGGTCTGCCAAACAATAACGTGGTTAGAAGGCTTTAAAAAAAGCTTTGATGAAAAAAAATAGTGATGAGCACAAAGGGATGAGTGACTGGCTCTCACAAAATAAGGTCCAGAAAGTTTTTTTTTAATTTTGAAACTTAAATTTTATACTATCTAGAAAAAAAGGAGTCATTACATCTCCATTAAATTTTTATTATTCCTTGAACATTCAACAGCTTTTGTGTAAGTACTACATGTAGCAAAGTTGACATGATAAAAAGAAAACATACCAATACTACATCTAAAAAAGCATCATAATTCATTAGTTAGGAATGCTATGAGAATTTACTTAACTAGCTACACTACGGTCATCCCACTTCAGACATCATGTAGAATGTATGTCCCTGTGATGATAACTTTCATGATAAGCATTAAGGCATGAGCGACTGACCTGAATAAGCTCAGGTCCCAAGTGTTACTTTATTTTTGTCACTCTATCACAAGAGGGCGCTATTGATACTTTGGGTTATTATCATTCTAAATTACATACAGTGCATTACAAAGGATATACCGGTAGTCTTCTACAGCTAAACAAATTACATGAATACAACCAAACATTCACAAATTTGCTGACCATTAAAAAGTCTTCATTCCACAAGTCAAAACAAAAATTGAAAACAAACTCAAAGGCAGACAGAAAATTGCACATAATGGACAGATAGAATGGCTAGCAAACAAAGAGATATAGAAACAAATAGACAGACAGATAGACAGACAGACAGACACATATTCCTCACCTGCTTGCATAGCGGATGTTCCCACAGTTGGTCAGATAAACAGATAAACACATAAGAGAAACATACATGTATAAAGACAAACTCAAAGGCAGGCAGAAAATGGCACATGGACAGAAAAAGAGCTTTAGACAGAGACAGACAGACAGACAGACAGACAGACAGACAGACACACATGCTCACCTGCTTGCATAGCAGCTGTTGACATGGTTGGCATACTTGCGATACTCTTCCCAGAGCCTTGTGGCCTCCTCGGTCACCAGGTCCGAGGTGGCTACTTCCTGTATGCCCATCTCAGCCGCAAACCTGTTGGCCCCTGCCCCTACCAGTAGATGATGCTCTGTCTGCAACAGGATAATCATCATAAAACCAAGTTTAATATGACAGAGGATTACATCAGAGCACTTTACAATATCATAACCCCGGTCATTGGATGCTTGGAAGTCTTCATGACACCTGCCCAATCCCAAAGGATCATTTAGCATCATGGCTGCCACTAAGGCACACTGATTCCATTACTACCGGGTAACCAATTACAGGCCTACACCTGGGTGGAGAGCAGCAATGTGGATTAAGTATCTTGCTGAAGGACACAAGTGCCACGTAATTATGCTCTTATTTTAACCCATGTGCACATTATTACCATGTATAATTTCTGCTTATATTTGTGAAAACTTGTAGTCTACCACTGAAATAAGTATGATGATTTCACAGATTTGATTGTTTTTATTCGCAAACCTTGACATTTAAATTGATTTTAATGCATATTTCAACTCCCTCACTGGGAAATCACAATACAACCTATTAATTACAAATAGTACAAATGTATGCACACATAAATGATATCATGTACTGTATATCACATGCAGCAAACATTACATTCCTGATGTATTACCATCAGGCCACTATTGTACCATGACTTGATCTATGAATGACCTCTTAGGTATACAAATATTCTTGTTTTATTTGTGATAATGTGTTTATCATTAGCCCTTTTTATTTCAGACAGACTCCTGGTCTATGTACTTTCTGTGTATTGCGTGTGCCAAAATGCACCAGTGCCATATGAAGCGTTTGATTACATGCTGGCTGCTTATAAAAAGCGTCCTTCTTTGAGCACTGACTAACAAATCTGCTACTGAATATGTATAAGAATGTTATGTCTGTCTATCTATCTATCTATCTATCTATCTATCTATCTATTTATCTATCTATCTATCTATCTATCTATTTACCTATCTATCCATGAAGACGGAAGTCCTCTTCATCACCCTTCCATTTTCTTCTTTTTTGTGCTTGTCTCTTCTATGTCACCCCACCCCCCCCCCCCTCCACAAAAAAAAAATCTCTGATGTCATCCACCAAATGCCTCCTCTGTATGCCTTGTCACCTGGTTTGTGTTCTTGGAATCCAGTCAGAATGTTATGTAATGCAATCAATATAATGAAGTCACAGAGATGAATACTTCCAGAACATTGATATATGATTTGTTGGTATGTTTCACAATGTTATGTAATGTGATGCATAAAACAAAATCAGAGAAATGAATAAATATACCTCCACCATGACTTTGATTACAAGATCATGTATGAGAATATTATGTAATACAATAAATAAAATTGAGTCATAGATATTAATAAATATTGCTTCCATAACTTTAATACATGATTATCTATGAGAATGTTAGATGTAATGTAATGCATAAAATGAAGTCAGAGAGAAAGAAGCATGACTATACCTGTTCCATGACTTTCCTTGCTAGTGAGACAGGATTCTTGATGTTCTTCACGCAGGCTACGGCCCCCGAACCAAGACCCTTTCCCTCCATGATGATTGCGTCTAATTCGACATCCCCGTCATAGTTCAGAACCGCTCCCGTCCCTGGTAACAAAGAAACAGCTGGTATGATCCCTTGCAGTACCATGGCTTCATTGAATGTGTAATGACTTAGTATGCTTTACATGGTGTGGTACTAAGAGGGTTGAGAGAGAAGATTGCATGTTGGGTTTATTTCAATACCTCTATCAGAATGCAACAGACCATCAAATCCATCAAAAGATGAGATTATCTTCCTCCACTGTACACTCACCACTTTCTTCCACTACCTTGCACCAATTTACACCCTTAAAGACAGGGTGTTCCAGTGCAAAAGTTATGAAACTCTGCAGGAGTGAGCAGTATACCATAATGATGACGGATATGAAATCTCGCAGTCATAACTTCACAAACATTTTCAGGAAACATGAAAAACTATCCTTTTTTATGTTTGAATAACAGCAAGCACAGAACATTCATAATCATAATGTCCCTATCAGGGCGCGATGTGAGCGTTGCTCCCATTGAACACATGCCCCGTGGAGCAGACCATAGCACACAGCGGTCTATGGTCTCTTGGCTATAGGTTTTAAACGACTTGCCCAAAATCTTCTAAAAATCTTCTGATCGCTTTAATTTCACTTACAGTCAGTTTCCAGTTCTATTGTTGGTAGAGAAGTTCTAATACAATCATCTTCTTCCATTTTCCATGGTTAATACAAAATTTTGTTTTTCCCTGCAAAAGGGACACCCTGTCCCCCTTGCTTCACTTCAAACCTCTATTCACACGGTGCTTACCTGCATCAAAAGCAGGATCATCTTCCAAGACCCTGACTGCTGCCTCCACCGCCTCCACTGCTGTGCCCCCTGCCTCCAGGACCTTGTACCCCTCACGCACCCCTTGTTGCATCCCTAGACAGCTCGCCTCCTTCAGGTGGTCTGGTATGGCCCATGCCCCACCGTGAACCGCAATGGCCGGCTGAATCTCTGACCGCGCTGTATCACTGGACATGATGATGATCCTTACTTGCAGGATCAAAATCAAAATAATGGGTAGGAAATAGGCACATTTTTCCTGAATTCAAATTAGTTACCATATTGTTGACATGAATAGCAGCATAATTCTGTTCATAAAAAGTATTTTCCCATTTTAAATTTTTCTGTATTACATTAAGTTCAATACAAATGAAATCAGAATACATTAAACCAATGAACAAAACAAACTCTGCAGTACTCAACGCATTAATTACTTTTTTTTTTTTTACAAAGTCTACTATAATGCCCCTAAAACTCAGGATTACCACTTGTTTCCCCTAAGCCTGTACCGAGGTCTCGAGGTAGTAATAACTTACATATTAATACTTTTCAATTAACAATAAGTGTAGCAGCTGTTCATTTAAACAGTACTGATCATGCTTCTGGGCTGACTTTGCTAATTTGGAGTTTAGACTTTAGTCCCCAAACCAGTAAGTAAACCAGGTGAGGTATTATGAGGTATATGGTCCCCAGGGCCAGGTAGCCCCGGGACTGCTCCCGCGAGCTGGCTGGTTGCAGTAAGGTCCCCAGCGCCAGCAGGCCAGGACTTTCATGACTTTAACATGCAATGCCAATGGCGCTTATTTATGTTTAGTTGAACTATTAAAGGCAGAATTAATTTAGTAGGATTGCTGGCAGAAACTTACCTTAGTGCTGATGAGAATTAGAGATTCAACCAACTTTTCGAGACTACTACTAGCATATGATGTTAAACATGTATACACCGGAACCAGCACCCTCCGCTCCACTAATCGGTTCAGTACAGCTACATAATGAGAGTGCATCTGTGTGCTATGCCACGCTGAGCTGAGCGAGCTGAGCGAGCTGAGCTGAGCTGATCACATGATCAGTCACATGACACTGTTTGTTGACAATACATGTAACTCGCCGTTGTGGACAGGCCCTTATGTTACCCAGGCCAAGACCAAGTCGCTTGAATAACACGTACTAGTAATCGACAGAGAAAATTTTGATTGGTTGTTAGAAGGAACATAAAATCTCAAAACTAATCTGGTTATCAAATCCAGAGATGTGAAACGGGCCTCCCCTTTCACATTCCTGTCTAAAAATAATTCAATTCAGTTGCTCATAAACCTAGATGAATAATAATAATATAATAATACTAATGGTAAAATATGTTACAGTTATGATACGCATCGTACATATGAAATCTTTAAAAACGGAATAGCCATTTTGCAGGTCAAATAACTTGTTTTTGATAAAAACTACGGAAAATTGAAAGAAAAAGACTTCCCTCCCAATTATATAACTGGAAAATGACTTTGAGCGGTATGATATTGATTGCTAGATTTCGAGTAAGTTTCGGACGGGTCGTCCGAAACCTACAGCCTAGAGATCAGGCACATAGCGTACACCACGGCTTCTCTCATTGCACAGTGATGTGTTGAGGCAAGCGGGCACCGAAGAGCGAAAGGTGCAATAAGGTATACGATGTAGACCACGGTAGCTAAGTTTCAAACGTGAACAGGGATAGTTTTTTCACTTTTTCTGAAAAGTTCCATGAAGCCCTGACGGTGATTTTTTTTAGAATGTTGACTTTGCAACCGTCTTTTTTTTGTGGTAATTAATCTGGTTTTATTAATTATTTTTTCCCCCGTTCATTTACAGGATGGAGCACGCTATCCTTACTACTGGGTGTATGCCTAAAATTTCTTTGTAAATTAAATATTACCCCAGAAAGCCCTTTCACTAAAATCTGGCCGAATACACCAGTTCGTAGTTAGCTCTGGAGCAAGTTTGGTCACTATGACCTTTCCCTTTTTCATTAGGATAAGCAGTTGATTAATATATCATTTCAAAAGGAGATGTTACGTAATGTGCTTACCCGACATAGCAATTTGCGATATTCAACCTCTAATAAAGGAACCATCTCAAAACAGGTGACAAGAATAGTAGGCTACGGTCTGTGAACAATTGGGAAAGCTTCTATTACATTTTTTATTGTAAACTAATTGTTGTCGTTTGGCCTGTTGTCAAATACCCCATGATTGAACACCTTGGTGTTCTTTTATAAATTGGATAACAAGCATATTCTAAAATAACTTATTAATGATGATGCTTATCTCAGTGATTTAAAAACCAACAAGCTGGTTTGGTCACTATGACCTTCATCTGCTCATGCGCAAAAAATTGTAATTACGAACTGGCTTATTGTCCCTATGGCGGACTACTCATGAATATTAATGAGTCAGATGAAATGAGACTCTTTCGGGTATTTGTTTCCATGTTGTCGTGTCTTGATCCGTGAACTAGAAATAGCTTGCGTGGTTAAGTCGCTGCCCGGTAAGCAGTAGACTGCAGGTTCAAATCCCGTCTGGTTCCAAGATTTTCGTCTGACTTGTTTTTTTCGTTCATTTACAGGATGGAGCACGCTATCCTTACTACAGGGTGTATGCCTAAAAATTCTTTGTAAATTAAACATTACCCCAGAAAGCCCTTTCACTAAAATTTGGTAATTAATCTGGTTTTATTTTTTAATCTGGTTTTATTTAAATGAACTCATAATCATCATCAGGGTTTTAGTGCCCTCTAATGTGAATTTCTTAACAATTATTCATTGGCTCTTGTGTGTAAAGATGCCTCCCTTAGCTTTTTCTGACTTTCCAACCAATTTACTCCCTCAAAGGTTCCATGCAATCGAAATATGTATGCTTCTCATCGTGAAGAAAATACTCAAACAACACTTTTCCCGGTTTTCCATTTTTTTAAATGAATGGTTAATGAGTTACAGTGATTTTCCTTCATTAATTAAGTAATTTCCCACGCTATTAATCCCCGCCCCCTAAAATTAATTTGTCAAACTATGCTCGACCTGCAAATCACGTGACCTGACGTCATCTCCAGAACGTCGGTATTACAAAAAATAATGAACTACAAGTAAGCATACGTATTTAACTATGATTGGGAGCACCATGTGGCAGTTGATCCACGTATGGATTGTGGAGTGAAGGAAGAGAAAAGAAAGAAAAGGAAGAAACGAAGAGGGGAGTTTAATCTTAACTAGTACACTTTTCCGTTGTCGGTATTTAAACCGGAAAATACATGAGTTGAAACAGAGGTCGAAAGATAGGGTAGCACGATAGCGGAATATATGTGAGATAGCTTTTCATCCCTAAGTGGGTCAGTTTGTAAATAGTACTTTTCAGTACACTCTCACCACATGCAAAGAACACACCTTTGATCTTACTCACCCCATAAGCTGGTGAACCTGTGGTCTTAGTCTCTGAATATTTCTTTACATCATTCTTCCTTCAAAATAAAAGGGAAATGTTTCCAGAAGTCTACAAGTATTAAGTATTAAAAGGAGACATGCTCACACGTTCATCAAAATGCTCGTCCTCATGTAGGTTGCTATGGTAATTTACGTGCGTGTCGTCAAGGATCACATGTGCAGAAGATTTAATCATTGAGCCACGCGAAAATGGCATCTGATAGCAAATTCGATTTGTGATTTCTTGTCTTGTAGTAGAACAATGTGGGTGACATACATCTGCAATGTATTGCCCTTTAACAGAGCAGGTAAATAATGGGAAACATACACAGCACGGTGCCTATTGAAGAAGCAAGACATTAGAGTGGAACAGGCTGGGAGTGTAGCGAGAGAGGGGGAGAGAGAGCGAGAGAGAAAGAGAGAGAGAGAGAAAGAGAGAGAGAGGGGGGAGAGACAGAGAGAGAGAGAGAGAGAGAGAGAGAGAGAGAGAGAGAGGGGGGGGTGAGGGGGGGGGGAGGGGGCAGGAAGAGGAAAAGCAAAAGGCAAAAAGAGAGAGGGACGCAGAGACGCAGAGGGGGAGAGAGAGAGAGGGGGGGGGGGTGGCGAGAGAGAAGGGGAGTAGACAGAGTGTGAGAGAGCAGGGAGACACACTGATAGATAGACAGGCAAAGAGATGGTGGTGAGAGAGAAGGAGTGAAAACTGAGAACGAGAGGAGAGGGGATATAGGTAGACAATACTAATGATACTGAGATACAGGAAGTGAGAGGGGTGGTGTGACAGACATAAGCTCTATACAGTAAGTTGGTCACCACTATAACCGTGGAGACAGATAAATAGTACGCGCAAAATGATAAATTCTTACCCCCCCCCCCCCCCCCCACCATTATGATTTAGTCCTGGGAGAAGACGCTGAGGGATGGGGGTGGGAGCGCCAAACCCCTCCGATAAAAAGTTATGATTTTGCTTAGGGGCGGGGGGGTGAACTTACTTTTTTTGTTGTGTTTATTTAGGCTGATCTATCGTTTTGTTTATCGTTATGTTGGCTGTGTTTCACCTGGGAAAATAGATCTTTTAATTAACCCCCCCTCCCTCCACTGTGGTCATGTCCACGTTCAGTGCTGATACAGGCGGGGCAGGGGGGGGGGGGGTAGAGGGAGGCAGGGGTGGAGGGGAGGGAAAGGGGGGGCGTAAATGCAACTGTTCACATCATTTTGGTTTCGCTTCTGCAATGAATATGGAGAATGCATGTGATGATTCACAGACGGCCGTACAAAATACAACACAATAAACGAAGGCGCATAGTGCAATAAACAAGTGTTTGCAAGACGATTGCAAAATGTAAGCATTATGTACATGATGAATGAAGTGTTCTGGCGATGCAAGTACTGTGGTAATATCATAATCAAACACTTCTGTCTGCGTAAAATATCATCAATCTCAAGTTGCATAAAACGTGTAATTGCAATCAGGCAATGATGGGGAACGTTGTGGAAATACACACCCACCCACACCCCATATGTTATACCAAGACAAAACATTGTTATGCCAATCATATGCCAGGCTGTGAAAGATGGTGATAGAAACCTTACATACAGTGTGTGAATGTTTGAACATGCTAATGAACGTGCTGTATTGACGATTATGTCAATTGAAATGAGACAATTTTGAATAATATATCTTTTCTTATTTTTTTTTCGAATTCTATTCAATGGCAATGGTAGACAGCGATACTAAAAACCCGACTAATTGTTTGCAAATATTCCATCAAATCATCGGTGAACAAATATGCACGTGGGAAGGTGGCAGTGTTATTACGCTTGTTAACGTAGTGTATCACGCTGCGCTGGAAAATATATTGCTGGTATTTGCCAATATTCCACCGAAATATGTCTGAGCAAATAACCATGTTTCAGAATAGAATAATGGTGGTATTTGTATGGAACAGCCTTTTCACTGCGTGATCTTTATTGGCGGATGAACAAATAAAGAAATGTGTGATTATATGGCGAACTATTCAAACTAAGCAGACTGAGTTTATGGCAGGGTGAACACATACTTAATACAGTTAAAGGAGAACTACATGGCTGTACTGCATGGTCACACCGCTAGTGCATATAGATCAGCCTATTACAGCTCTGTCGATGTAACGTTTTGGTGCCGAGATGACCTATTCCAAAGTTGTAAATTGACTCGAAACGTCGCGCTGTGTCATGCCGAGCTATCTACTAATTGATTGTTTTATTTGCTATCTGACAGCCTCTCTCTAGCAACGCACCAATAAATTAACACGTCGAGTTAATGAGCTACCCTAATCTGGTTATTCTCTTTCATCGAATGGACGTGTTGACCCTATATTTATCATGAAAGCGTTAAGAATTGCGTTACGTCCAGACCCGGATCCAAGCGAAACTCATTAAAGTTGTGAACCTTTGTTGACCCAGCGAATGTCACGCACTCAAAGAATAGCTACCATGACAACACTCCCCGGAACGGGGCCCTTTTCTTCTCCCCTCAGACAGAACGATCGATGACGGGAGAAAGAGGAGACGAGGAGATGAATGTCTTGGGGTTCTGTTGTTGATGTTCTTGACGCTGAGTTTGGAAGTTATTCTTAGTTCGGTGCCAGAACATGAGAGAGAAAGGTCATCGCTCGCTCGTGATTCGGTGTATTTTGTACCCTCAGCTCCTCAGCGGTGAAGTGCACACCACCACTACCATCGCCTCCACCGCTGTCGTTACTTGTGAGAGGGGCTGTAGCAGTCCGTGCAAGCCGAGAGTATTATTATACTCTTCTATTGCTCCCTGTATAATTCTCATTTTGCGACGACAAACGGCCCTGACGTCACATGATGTTGAATGTTGATAACTTACTTCCAGATGCTACCGCGTCAGAACTCAGCGGCTATGGGACAAAGGTATGTATGAATGGTATGACATAGTATTTCACGGCATTGTATAGTATGAGCACAATGCTACAAGGAAGTAACCATTGTGACTATGACTATCTGTGTGAGACCACTGGAAATTGCATGATTGTGTTGAATTGTATCCCTATTATCATTTCAACAATTCTTCAATATGGTATTAAATTTGCCAATGACGTGTCGGATATGCTCGACTTGTTTTTGTGAACATAAATCAAGTTCAGATCTGAAGAGTTCTGCAGAAAAATGTGAATCTGAATTTATTACGTCGACTTCTATGACCCAGTCTTAAGCTAGTGTGATTGGAACCACTTATGTACATGTATACAATGCAATCAATTGGCTCTCGTTATAATTGTTATTCTAAGTTCCCTTGTGTTGTTCTGGTGGTGGGGAGTGGGGATGAAATTGGGAGGGGCTTCGTGTTCACCGTGTGTGTGCTATACCCTAGATTTGAATGTCATGCATGTGATCGGTATAAGCTCCACGCCATTAGTTTCACCATATGTTTTTTCCTGTTCTCAACATTATATTCTCGTAAACGGAAATTGAAGCAGCATACGTACATAGTCCAAACATACTGTGAAAACAAAAATTAACCTTCTCCAATCCTGGCAATGTAAGTGTGTGTTCCTTCCTCATTCCGCCTCCTCACTGCTAGCTTTCCGTGTGGTTCAAGTGGTTGCTTTGGTACTCAGTCAATACCGCGTGGATACAGGAATCGATCCGCTAATAATCATATTAGCTGTCGGTCCGTCGTGTAAAGGTTATACCGGGTTGGCACCACATCAAAACTCACACATACATACCTCCACACACGGTGCCCATGCCGCACGTGTATATCAAACATGTATTCAGAAACCAGTCTGGATGAGTGGGAGTTGGTATAAACGTCATATGATTTGCAGATATGGAACTATTGATATAAGATGGGAATACATGTATTATGTATACTTTGTATTCGTCTGCTCGATACACGAAATAGCGGCTTCATAATCCCTGCATCCATCTTTTAATACTTCTATAGAATTAATAGTGTCTATCATCATCATGATAATGTGTTTGTTTACATTTGCCTGGTAAATCACTTATGATTTTGGCAGTTCACGTTCAACACTTCAAAGAAGAAAGAACAGAGAGGAGCTAAGAGAGAAGGAGAGAAAGGGAGAGAGAGAATGGAAGAGAGAGAGAGAGAGAGAGAGGGAGAGAGAATGAGAGAGAGAGAGACAGGGAGAGAGAGAGAGAGAGAGAGAGAGAGAGAGAGAGAGAGAGAGAGAGAAAGAGAGGGGGGGGGGGGGGTGGCGGTAGCAGATTACGTTAAAAGACGCGATGTAGCGTACTCGATGAAACTAATCATGCTAAATGGGCCTCCGAAGAAACATGCAAATGTTATTTGAGAGTAGAACGAGTCAATAGCTTTAAAGTACATCGACAAAATACATGTGCATGATATCTGGAAGCACCGTTCCTGTACCCTTACAGAGGCATTCATTAAAAAAAAGTCACTTAGGGCCATTCATTAATCATTGTTATACGATGTACGTGTGTGCATCGAGATGTGTCCATGGCTTAGTTAGGTACAATTGCATCAAGGATGCCAACTTCAGAAATAGATCCTATCTTTTGTTTAACGTATCGACTAGGGATAATGTTAAATGAGCATTGATCGTGTATTGATCAGTAAGCACACGAAGGATATTGCCATTGAAAAAACCTTCATCAAAATGGGAAACCCAGTTAGCATGTATCATTATTACTAATTACTGTTGTTCCTACTTCTATGCCCTCTTCTACTGTCACTTCTACTACTACTACTTCTACTTCTACTACTACTACTACTACTACTACTACTACTACTACTACTACTACTACTACTACTACTACTACTACTACTACTACTTCTCCTACTGCTACTACCATTACTACTACTACTACTACTACTAAGACGACGACGACGACTACTACTACTATTACTACTACTTTTACTACTGACATACCGCTATTAATATTATTACTTCTATTACTAATACTGCTAATTCTAGTTCTACTTCTACGACCACTACTACCATGATTACGACGACGATCATTAATTGATTTTAGTACCTATTAAAATACACGAAGACAGGAAGAAATAGTCTAAAAAATGATATTTTGATCACAGGTTCCGTAATCATTAACCTAATACTATCCTTTACCTTTAAGTATTTAGTATGACAATGTAGTCTCATGATTTTCATTAATGATCAGAGTTCTTATTTCTGATCTTTGTTTCTGAAAATGAATTGAATAAACGAATCGATATACTATTGAAACTTTACATTAGTACGTCATCTATGACGTATTGCAATCTCTTCATCGTTTCATGACATTTGCGTGTGGTATGTGTTGGTAGGGGAGCGTGAACATACTGATATCAGTAGCGAGGGAAAAGGTTACAACATCCACATGGTATTTGCATTCGGTCTCAATTAGATTTCAGGCGGGAGATTATTTGTGTATATAGCAGTGCATGAACACAATAACTCGGACACCCACATACGTACATACATACATACATACATACATACATACATGCATGCAAAGTACATAACACAGAGAGAGAGAGAGAGAGAGAGAGAGAAGGAGGGGTGGGGCGGGGGTGGGGGTGAGAGCAAGAAAAAGATAAAATGCTCAGGAATTTAGGGATACATGTACTTTCATATTTGCACCCCCTTCCGCCCTCAGAAAATGTGTACCCTATGTACTTCTCACTATCACTCCCCCCTTCCTACTGTAGTACCGATCAGCGACGCCACAATTATGAAAGTGTATGAAATATTGATTTGGTGAGCGTACATTTTCACTCTCACTCTTTCCCTCTTAAATAAGTGTTCAATTTAGAATTAATCAGCACTGCCGATGAATATAGCTTGCTTGGTATAGACACAGAAATCAATGAATGCATTCCGCTTAACGAGAGGGGAGGCGCCATATGCGTTCATTAACTCTATCCAAGCCAGATAACTGCAGCTGTGCTATAGGCTTATGTACATTGCTGATGCTAGAATGCGTCAATGGCGCATATGAGGTTAATTCTGATAAAGTAACGTGATGGTTTTATAGAATTGATATTTTCTCTGCCCCTGCAGAGTCTCTCCGTGCATCTCCCCATTCATTTTTGTGTTAATGTCTTTCTCCGAGAATTTGTATCCTATTTTTTCCAACGTTTTTGTCTCCACATCTGCGAGATAGGTAACACGTTTGGTTCATCTCACTTTTTCTTTATGTCCTCCTCGTATTCTATTTATTCCTGTGCTCATCGATCTCCTTGCGCGCGCGCTCCGCCCCCCCCCCCCACCGCCCCCACCCCCCCCCCTCTCTCTCTCCTTCTATCTCTCCCTCCCCCTCTCTCCCCCTTTCTTTATCACCCTCATTCTCTCTGTCTCTCTCTCTGTCTCCTCTTCTCTCCTCTCTCCCCTCTCTCTACCCCCACCCCCTCTCTCTCTCTCTCTCTCTCTCTCTATCTATCTATCTATCTATCTATCTATCTATCTATCTATCTCTGCCCTTCCTATCTCCTTCCACCGTCACCCCTTCAGCCAATTCCTAACACATTCTGTTGGCAGCATGGCGAAAACTGAACCTCAAGGTGAATTGTCACCTCCCTTTCTTCACGCTTTAAGCACTACTAAACAAAACATGGAATATTGAGAACCATGTTTAGTATTATAGTGTGCCTGTTTCATAGATTCCACATGTCTCTCTTTATTCCACGCCGTTTTCATTTTCCTCCAGATATCAGAAGTTAACACCAAAAATATGAGACGGATGAATATTTTATTTGACCCCATAGGTGACTCGGTTTAACATTACCGACACTCGAGCCCAAAGGCCCGGCTGGAACTAGGACTAGATTACAAGTCGTGATCGTAAACAGCCGTCTCTCTCGTACCAGACAGCTTGTCTTGAATTCCATTGCACAACAAGGTTAATATAGTTTATTCCTACCAGGTTATTTAAAATCATTTATTGCATTTTGTATGTACATGAATAAAACGGTCGTTATGGGAATTACATTTCTTGTTTATGATCAAAACAGTCACGTAGAAATTATGACAGCTTCATGCCATATATTTGGTGCATTTGGTTTCAAAGGTTCTCATAATACGTTATGGAGGCCGATATTCCTTGGTGAAATAACATTGTACATGAACAAAGCGTCTTATTACCTCATAAATTATATTTGTTTAAACATCGCTGAAATGCACGGTTAACGAATGTCAGCACAGTAAATTCGATTTGAAAAGCACATACCGTGACGGGTTGTTATGCCAGGCATTATACATGCTTCTCTAAAATTCAATTACCAGAAATATGAATTCAATGCAGTTGAATTCAATTCTTCATTCATCATTTCAGATACAATTGATTCAAGGATCACCAGCCGATGGCTTGTAAAGTGTGATGACCTTAAACATGAAGTTCGATCATTTTTAAAAGACTGAAACATGTAATGTCATCATTATCTACTGAGCGCTGCTCATAATTGTGTGCACGGTCTTCACACTGGGTAGCCAGTCCACGCTCTTCCCTGCCAGGAAGGATATGGATAATAAACACATTTATCTCTTTTCATTTAAATGAATTATTGGTTATGTTTGGCAGCACTTCACGTTACCTCAACTAATTTTTTTTAGAGAAAGAAACACCGGGTTTGTCATTCCGTTTTTTGCATGTATGCCTCACATTTCATTTCATAGCAATTGAGTGTAATATGCGATACAGGCCATTTCGTTTACGTCATCACTGAGAGGTACTGCTCTGTGAAATCGACTTGAATGCACTTCAATTTAAAACACAATGCCATGGTATTTGTAAGCATTAACTTGCTATGTATATGTGTAAAAAGCTTTTTGCGTATAAAATCGTCGCCGGCTTGCATGTGATAATAAGCGTGACAAGGAGGGGTTGTCAGCCCCCCCCCCACCCCCCAGGTGAAAATAATTGGCAGGTATAGGTACGCACTTCTTACACACCCCTTTTCCTGTCTGTCTGTGTGTGACTGGAATTATAACCCCACTATCCAACTTACAAATAACATGACTCCCCCCTACCCCACTCCCTGCAACTTACGAATATACATGTACACCACCGACGATCGAAAAAGGCCGTCTAGCTGCTTGCTATAGACAGAGTTAAAATCAATTATTGCTTTTTTATGTATGTGACTGTAGTCGCGAGGCTGGTTGAATTAGATTTGACGTCACAATTGAATTTCACTGATGCGGACAAAATATGATTCATCTGACGTTGTGCGCATTGTTAATTGGAATAACAGCTTGGAATAGTTATCTTGCTTAAAATCACACATAATATTACCATTATTTAGAATACCAAACGCGGCAGTATCAAAACGTGCGATCTTAGCGGTGGAATGGACGGACGCGACGGCGTAAAGGAAGACCACATAGTTACATCAGCTTGTCGCGGGATGTGGTGATTTAACTAAAAAAAGTATACATGGGTGGTCTCAAATTTCAAATAATGCTGCTATTAAATCTGATCAGCTGCAGTCAGTCGTTATTATTATCATCATGACCAGCTATCAAGTCTTATTACCATGTACACGGAAGTACCTGGGGAACCCTTTCTTCAGCACTTATGATTGGCAGGCACGTGCCATTGTGTTGGTTGGTTTTGTTTAGAAGGACAACCCGAATTCAACCATAGACAAGCTACTAGAGGCTCCTGTAAATTTCGCGTCCATGGTTGGAGATTGCACAGAATAATGGGGAGAAGTCGAATATAATGGAGGCAAGGAGCTGAAAATATGATTTACACTGGCAAGCCATGTTTGATTGGTACTCTTGAATGATTTGCAGTTCTTTGTATGTCACCGTGTCTTATTCATTCTACGAGAAGCGTCCATTTTATCCAGATTTATCGTCATTACCTACAAACTAGACCCCGGAAATGCAAGGAAATCTGGCGCCACTTGATTGGTCTGGTACACACAGACAGATTCCTATCTGGACAGTGGTCAGTGGTCAAACGTGCTAGCCATCGTCGTTATTCGTCCGACCATGGAACTAACAGAGGCACGGACAACGCCATTGTCTTGCATCATGAAAGCCTGAACTAAACACCAATCTAGACAAAATAATTGGAAAGAATATATTGTAAAGGAATTTTAACAAATTATATTTCGCCCTGAATGATCCCCTCATCTGGAGCGAGGTGTTTATCAGTTCGTGTCCGTCTACCTACTCCCCGGGACGCCTCGGCTCGTCTCCTTAACCCCGTTCATATACACCGCCTATCCGCGAAAAAGGCGCAACATTTGCGGCAATTTTTCCGATGCATTACCGATAGCTGCGTATATGAACAGGAATCGCTCAAATAATGCGGTATTTGCTTCCTCCTTTTTTGCGCTTATTTTGCGGCTTTTTCGCGGATCGAGACCTAGTAATAATACCGCAATATTGCGGTAAGCGAATCTTATAAACTGCGTCCGCAAAATAGGCGTAAATGTTGCGCCTTAAGCATCGCGCTCTGGCCTGTTGGTCGCTAATCCTACCGCTCGTATGGCTGAGCGGAGCATGTCACCATTGGTTTGGAGAGAGTCCAGCTGTCCAAAACACCGCAACATTACGGCTTTTGGGGGTGTATATGAACGGTGCTTTTGCGGCTCGCTGGAAACTTCCTTACCGATGTGCATCGGTAATAATAGCGGTATATGGTATATGAACGGGGCTCTTGAGGCTCACCGAGGCACGCCGAAAAGAAACTCATCCATTTATGATTGAAGGACACTCGAGAAAACAACTCGAGGCAAACAAACAACCCATCACACAATCAAACTACCTTCAAGTACGTCATGTTAGGTGTCTATCTATAACATTCGAGATCCATCCTTATTCATTGCGTTCACGTCTTGGGTTGCGCGTACGTGTTGGTGATTAAAGCAATCTAGTGAGAGTACACGGTGGCGGTTCAGTGGACCTTTATCGCTAGTCCTTGATGGAACCTTTGTGATTGATACATGTTGTTGGTCAGGCCGATTTGATTGTGATGAAACAATAGCATGTCATCTACCATTCGACCCCCCGGTTGTTATCTGTCGCAGGAGATTCTCGCTTCGAATGTAGTCGATGAACGCTCCCCAGTTCTAAACAGATCAAACCGATGACATAGACGTACATGACACCGTGGAACAAGCACTGTTTAAACTTGTAATGATGCGTGAACTCTACGAGCATTTCGGATGGTTTAAGTAATCAACATTGTATTTTGGATGAGCATCGAATCGAAAGGCTTCATGTACTTTCAGTGCTTCGAGTTAGATCGTTAATTAGAAAATTAATCTTGCTGCTCAGTTTCACTTCAACAGCTCACTTCCCTTTCCGGCCGATGACGACAGTTATTTTCAGATAGCGCTAGAAGAGTCTACCACTTTATCGCATCATTTTGTTGTTGAACATAATGTTCATGGCCTTGACGTAGATATATGAGCGGATATATGTGCCGCGAATAGGTATGTGTTAACTATATACGCAGTGATGATTACATCTCCCATGTTTGACGGTGCTTATTTTGAGAGCTCTCGGCCGACCGGGGAATGGGCCAGGAGCTAGCTAGATGCCTTCACACGACAAAAGCCCCGTCCGTGAACATCAACAAAAGACCTGAGTTGGAATCCCACAAAGTGCTTTCACCGGTCACCACTATCCCCGAAGGGATTTCGACCCTTTTTTCACATATATTTTGTTTACTTCACCCAAAAAGATTATACTTTTAGGGAAGTGTGTTATTGTGCGAGTTCGCTGCGTGAAGCGAGCAGCGAGAGAAAGTGCTCCGTGAGAGTCCTATGTTGTAAAGCTTGTGCATCGCGACCAGAGCAGAGTTTTGCATGTTTGGAGGATCGACATATTGATTATATCTACAGGGGGTATGGTAAACTATGGTTCGTGGAGGAATATGGTCTCTTATTTTGAAACGACATGTGTGAATGGATGGCATAATGAGACGGCCTTTGACATCCGTGACTTCGCTCAAGGCATTTTTAAGTAAACGTGATAGTTGTGACTTTAATCGCGTTAGCAGAAAGCTGATTTCAATGTAGCACGTCGCCCAGGCATCAGGAAATGACTTGAAGCAGATTGTGTCGGCGCCAGCAATCCAGCAATCAATGCTTCCAACTTCTCTCATGTGACTTCAAATTTGAATGTGCTATATACACCTGTGAACTTCAAACCATGGTGGATTCCAACGCGTGTGGTTCGTCGAATATACATCAGAACGTCTCGAACGTCTTCCAGTAGAGTATTCGCGTTATCTAGTGAAGCGATTCGAATGTAAGGATCGTCCGTCCCATCTTGGAGGAAAAGTACTAACTCTCTATGTGCTGGGGTATGTCATGCACACAAATCCCATGTAGCAGCATTTATCTTGCACGAAAAAGGTGAAGTACCAGGCCCTCCAGGACAATAGTTTGTCAACGAGGTGTTAAATGTGAACCGATTTCAGTGTAAAAAGAAACCTGGACAATGGATTCTTGGAGTGAACGTCGTTCGTCATGGAGAAGGTCTAGAACGGGGCCGGAAGTGGGCGATCTCAAGGAGCTTGTCAGGGTATGCAATGTGGAATTGAATATTAAAGTTTCTCCCAAAGTAGCAGTATACTGACATGATTTTGAATGACATTCGGCAAGTTAGAGTCAGACACTAAATGTATTCCTCTTGTTAAAACAGACTGTGAAAAGATGGTACAATGCCAACCATGGTAACAGCTTCCCTGTGATCAATAGTAGTTAACCTTCTCATTCCCGTGGACATACATAATGCGTTACAAACCATTGGGGTTTGGTACTGAGAGGGTACTGAGAGAGTTATGTCATTGGCGTTCTTAGCCAGAGACCGCCTTCAATTCCCGGCGAAAAAAGGAGTTTTCATATTCTTTGTATTTTATTTCAGTGCTACGCTTTCAATTTCCCAAACATTTCTCTCATTTATATATATCTCTTACTTGCTTGTTTCAGGTAGTATTCTCAATCTTCGACAGCTCTCCGTAATCTATGATCTTGCATCGTTGTTATTGTACCATTGCTACATGCACAGTTCGTTGTCTCATATTTGTAGTACATCGTCTTATTATGGATTGACGTTATCTTGTAATTTGTAATTTATTATAATTTATTTATTATTTCCACGACTCATAGTAGATAATACAAATACAATCAAAAGTACAAATACAAGCAATGATACAAATATTACACAACTTCATTTGGAGCAAGTAATGACTCAGAAGAATAAATGTTTATTTGCATACATGGAGGCGTTCTTATGTTTCTGCAGGTCAGTACACGTCTACCCTTACATATCAAAAAGCGATGTATTCTCACTCTTAACTCCTTTCATGCTACCGATGCCTTTTACGCAACCCTTATCTCATCGAGTCGCAGCTCGGCTGGCGTACGGGGTTAGACGATGTGTTATCACCATGACACCTCCCTGGAGGGACTATTTATATCGGCCATCGCACGATCGTTCATGTAGTCCACTGAAAGGCGTCCAAAGGAAATTATATCGACGTTAATTAGGTTGGACACGATTATCAATATGATCAGGTCACACGTCTAAGTATAATATATTGGTATCACAACCAATCTACTATAACTTTGACCTTAATATCAGTATGAATATGCGAAGTTCCCTCAGTGTAATACAGTGGTATTACAACCAAGCCACTTTGAATGAGACATAAACATAAATATAAATATACATGTGCGAGGTTCCCTCGGTATCATTTATTGGTATTTCAACCAACTAATCTATTTAACGCCCAATTGAACCCAATCAAATTAGATATGAGGAAGAACATGCGTGCTGAAGCTGATATTTTGTCCCTTCGCTCGCCTACTTCCTCGAGTCGTTATCCAGGTCATGTTATCATTGTGCATGCCAATGATACAATTGGAGCTTCGCCAAGCAATTTACCAGTAATTCAATTCTGTATGGGCTATATGGTTTCTCATTTGGGGATACCGAACAAATTAGTGTGTATTACACCGTAAAGGCACAGCACTGTTGATATCATTGTGAGGATATGCATTCTACAATGTGGAGGAAAGATGAGGTGGGTTGGGTGAATTGTGTGTGTGTGTGGGGGGGGGGGGGGTCGTCTGTGTTGATAATCATTTTTACTTCTAGCATAGAAACTCAACAACCTTTACAACTTAACAATCACGAACATATCAGTGAAGCCCCTAGAACATGACTGTTATGATTATATAGATCAAAATGCGTTAAATGTGAGGAAAGGTGAATGGTTGTCCATTGCGGCTCTTTAAAGATTGTACGTCCCTTTCGCAAGCTTAAAATTTGAAATCGTCTATCACGATCGTAAATTGAAGAAAGTGTGATTCAAGAGCATTTCTAAGAATATAGCATGTTGAAGCTTTCTGTATATGTAAAAAATTTCAGCCGTTAAAATTCAAACCGACTTTTTTCGTACCACGAAAAAAGTATTAGTCTTTGTTACAGTATCTATGTGGTTATTATGCGTGTGTGAAATCCTAATTTTATGAGTAACTACCAAACTTTGGAGATGATTCCTTCCATAGAACTACTTTTTTCATAATGCGTTTTATAATTTAATAAACAGATTAATCAATAAAGCAGATATTTCAACACAAACTGCTAAGAGCCTGAGGTAAAGACTATTAATCAGACGTTGTTTACGTGCATTATTTGAATTTTACACTACGTATCAGTTTCAAATTGTGAATATAGAGCTTGCTAACACTTCTCTATTATGTTGTGCCTATGTTTCGATGGTTTTGTGGTGATCTGAAAAAGGGACTGGCTGTCTTTAACTCCCTGCTGTAATCCACGAGCAAAACGACGGCAAGAGACAAACATTCACACTCCAATGAGGCTGCAGAAATCACTCACATTTCTGTTACCATACTGTATCTGAATTCATAGTCTGCAAACAAGTCATGCAAACGTTGCTATATACACAGTCGTGTATGCGACGGCACGCGGTGAAATATAGGGTAGAGCTCTCAGTCTGCGACACGACATTGTCGATGAATAGAGGGATAAACCGTCACCTCGTGAAGAGGAATGACAAAAGCTAAAACGACTCGAGTCAACAGTTCCCAAGAGGTTTCCATTATATCAAGAGATTTCCTCATGTAGCTGTCTCTGACGTCAATATAATGTCAATAAAAGCTCGTCATAAACATGGTTCTTATTTTAACGAGTAATGTGCTTAACGGAATTTAAAGGACGGAGCTATGCATAGACCTATGTAGTTACTTTAAACGATGGGAATGACGATATGCTAATAATATTGTAACTAGATAGGTGTAGGCCTGTGGGCTCTTATTTATTCGTTAAGAACACAATTAACCCTCTTATTGCTACTGGCATGGAGAGGTATAGTACGGCAGTGGAGTTTTTTAAGGTATGGTACTGAGATGGTTAATACCCATGCATGAATACACCATCTGCCTTATATTTCCCTCCCTTCACCCCCCCCCCCCCCTACACCATACCCTTTCTCTCTCTCCCTCTGACTCTGTCTGTGTCTCTCTGTTAACATAGTAATCGGTGAGAGTATACTGATCATGCCGGTGACAATATAATGACCTACATTAAACACTCCTCGTGTATTGATTGACTCAGTCATACACACTGATGCACGTGGATGACGAAGTGTAAATATTAGGAGCACACACACACACACTGTCTAAATTGGGAGAGGGTTTCTTATTTGTTTTTACGTCAGGACTTGCGTTTGAATAAGAGTTCAATGAGTTCATTGCATAGGATGTACAAAACGGAAATGATTAGATAAACCAACGCTTCATACATCCTTGGATGAACACAAACGAGGAAAATAGTACTTGTGTTATTATGGAATTAGTAGAATAAAGAATACATTTTCATAATAATTAGGTATTTCAGAATTATGATATTGTTATCAATTTAAATTGTGTAGGATGCGCACCAACGGATTTCATTCGATGTGATTAGATGTGCAACCAAAATTAAAAGTCTTGGTCACAACCAGTCGTGCATGTCCGCAGCTTGCGTCGGCCTGCGGGCTAACTCTTGCGTCTGCTTGAGTTACTGAAATGTATGAAGCTGCCTGCGCCCGACGCAGACTAGACGCAGATAGATAGGTATACGACCGGACACTTACTTGGGGCACCCTTCCTTCCTCCGTCGCACACGAGGGGCAGAAAGTAGTTCGTAATTAGATCCCTATATTTTTTCTTCTAGCAATTTTCTATAAGATGATTTTA
Source organism: Arbacia lixula (assembly GCA_963669155.1). Taxonomy (NCBI): domain Eukaryota; kingdom Metazoa; phylum Echinodermata; class Echinoidea; order Arbacioida; family Arbaciidae; genus Arbacia; species Arbacia lixula. The sequence continues at coordinate 2,768,414 of OZ022577.1, read as the reverse complement.
TCTGCATGATTATAAACGAATGCTTTTTCATTGTTTCTCTTCCCATCGATTCACAGATACGGAAAAGGTCACGGATAAAGTCAGTTGTCCTCGACAGCGTCAAAGATGACGCGCTCCTCGTCAGAGGTCGCCAAGAACTCATCCACGGCATCGGCGCAATCGACAGACAGATGGACTGGCTCCGGAACAATAAGCACGCCAAATCAGAAGCGCGAAAAATCTACCGTCTGCGAACTTTCTGCATGCATATGGACGCCGCGGAATCCTTCTGCCTCCGATCCACGGCGCTGCTTGTGGTTTTATTCGTGATGCTCTACCTGATCAGAGGGATGGCGATATTCACGATTCCGGAGTTATTTCTCGAGTGCTCTGCGGCGCATTCCCAAATGCACGGGTGGAACTACACTAGCGCGCAGAGTACGCTGATGGAGGATATCGATACGTCGTCGACATCGGCGCTTCCTTTGTCGGGGTTACGGCTGCGATGGATCTTGTTCCGTGGTCATCACCCGTGTGTACCGATCTACATGGAGTGTTTCGCGTTACCAGAGACCGTAGCGGTGGTCGCACATCCGCACCAAGGACAATACTGATGCAAACGGACGTGATATGGACACAGGGTTATAATTTATACGTGTATTTCTTAAACTGTTTTATTTTCATAAACTGTATCATTACGGACGTAAGGAGAGAATGGTGGTGTAATAAAGAACCTATGACTGTTCAATCTGCCACGTGATATATTATTTCGATTGATGTGTGTTGATCACTGACTGTAAAGCAAATATCGCAACGTAAAAATTATATTTTCATGACTGGAATATCAATAAATGTACACATTTAAAAAGCGAAGAACAAAATATCAGTGCGCAGCCTACCATTTAGTCCGTAAAGCGAGAAAGAGTACTGCACGTAAACTAAGAACAACTTGAATGCAATTATGTTTCTCTTTAATTTGAATAATTTTGAATGGTTCGTGCAAGATAAGACTACCATCACGGCCATCCCTAGAGATAATCAGGAGATGACTGGCATACTATTGTTGTTACTCAGCGAATAAATATTATGAAGAGACCCTGTCAAAGGGATGCAATCTTCACGAAGTTCGCACATGGATTAACATTATTAAAAGACATTGTTAGCTATAACTCCTCAGTGATTGGTTCTCGCATGATCAGGTACCTCATGGCGCTATGTCGAGATATTTTCGTGAGCGGAATGTGAATAAAATGAACTGATTGAAAGCGAAAAACACACCCCGTTGTAAGCTAACCATTTGGCTGGCAAACAAAAGATAGTTCTACTGCGCGTACACCTTTCAATTATATTGATATATTTTGATCGGTTCGTGCGAGATAAAGCTTCCATTATGGTTATACGTAGAGATGTTGATTGAATTAACATAATACATGTATATTGATGTTCCCCAGTGAATGCATACATTGAAGGAAGAAAACTGTCTAAGTATCGCGTTCTTCTTGGAGTTCGCAGAGGGATCAACATCAACAAACGACATCTTAGAAAACTAGGACTTCGTGTTGATGAATGTATTGAATATCTAGAATTCCTCAACGCTTGTATGAATTCCTTATGGCGTTACGTCTAGATCACCAAGGCTCTACAACCATTCCGTGCATATCCAAAAAGGACATATAACAACAAAGAACACTGTGTCCATCTGGCGACACATGGAGTCCTTACACAACGCCTAGCCTAGTTCTATATTGTCTGCTTCATTTGGACGACAACTACGTATGGACACGTAGACTAATACTTTCTCCCCGGCTTTGAAGGAAAGCTTAGTCTATGTATCTATACTTAGTCGTGAATATAACATGTTTAGTGCTTGGTCTATTTGTCAACGCATACATGGTGTCCACGTATATAACTCCATATCCTAGAACCTCTTTAATCTTTAATATGAACCAGTCGATGTTAGTTCATTTAAGTCACTTTTTGTGTAAATGTATATTTTGCAGATCGCTTATTTATTAGCATGATCATGCAGGGTTTAATTAACGTTTATCGTTTTGATGACTGCCTGAACACGTCAACTTATCAAGAGAACACACGGTAATTGTGATTTCGACCTGTACACGGAGAAACTGGTGCTATACCAGGCATGCTTCTGTGTACTATACACTGACTATTGTGTATATAGGTGGTAAATAAGAGTGCGGGCACCAAACAGTTTCCATCAAGTCATATTTTCCAACTATGCCTACCGGTAGTCATGTGTATTAATCATAGTCTGTTTAGGTTGTGATGTGATGTCCGCGTCGCCTTGAAGCATCCTGAAAATATTGATTTAAAAAAATTGGTCAAAATACGGCATATTAAAAAAATGAAAGAACTTTGGAAAGTAACCGTGGTGTAATTCGCAGCGGGTGATCAAAAATGAAAATGAGTTTGGACTTAATTGCTGTTAGGCCTGTTAATGATAGTTTAATGATGTTTCGTTCGGGTTTTCCATTGTCCGTTAACAGTTCTCATATGTGGATATTGCAAGTCGGGAGCACAACATCAAACGGCCTGATATTGTTGTGTTGTTTGACTTCGGTAAAAACGTTACTATTCGAAACGTATTTGGTGCTAACTATTTATTGTGAAACGTTTCAAATCTGCACGCCGTGTATATCTCGATAGCATTGCATATTTTACACGTAGCATACGCAAAAAGAATGCACTATATAATCCATCGAAGAAATGATATTTTAATGCAACTTTTTGAAGTGGTTCTTTCTTTATCTTAAGAAATGTCCCACTTCACCAACTAGATGAAATGAAGTCCTATTTTATGTATCTATGTCACCAATCGATTTTGAAATAGAGAACTTATTACATTATTACAATGTACATTATTGACCATTGATCATAATCGATTAGTATATTTTTTAATAAAAACATCCATTACATTTTGTGGAAAATGAAAAGTCTGCATCATCTCCATTTCTTCAGTTTTTTGCTACTCAATTATCATGATTGTGGAAATGTTGCTATTTAAACAAAACACCTTATGTACTGTTCGAAGGAACATGCATCTTGTACTTACTGTGCAGGGGGTGTTTCACCAAGATGTTCGTAAGTTACGCACGACTTTACGAACGACTGGTTATCACTTCTTGTGCTAAATGCGATACCATACTTTGTTCATTGAGAATAACATTTAGCTCAAGAAGGGATCACCAGTCGTTCGTAACTTACGAACAGCTTGGTGAAACACCCCCCAGGAAGCACGATTAATGAACGATCACGTATGATTAGATTGGGATGTAAGGTATATGTAAATATTTCCTTCTATATAATGTGTTTGATGAATGTGTTGGTACATTGATGTGTCAAAGGTTCCCAAAGAGCAAACATTTTCACACGGACTCTGGAAAATACAAATCACACATAATACAGAAGCATAGACACACAGATAAACACCAATACGCACAATACACGCATACACACGTACCCCCTCCCCCCCCCCCCCACACACACACACTAGCGCACAATTAGACACATAAACTTGTCTTAGGTAAGGCCTCCATATCACGGACAGTGGTGGTGGTACCATTTCTAATTTGAACCTCTGTTGGTATAACCAAGCCAAATATATAGAGCTACCACTCTGCACCATCTGATATGCCACACCCGTCTGACTACACATCTTCTTTTTCTCCTCCTCCTCCTCCTCCTCCTCCTCCTCCTCCTCCTCCTCCTCCTCCTCCTTCTTCTTCTTCTTCTTCTTCTTCTTCTTCTTCTTCTTCTTCTTCTTCTTCTTCTTCTTCTTCTTCTTCTTCTTCTTCTTCTTCTTCTTCTTCTTCTTCTTCTTCTTCTTCTTCTTCTTCTTCTTCTTCTTCTTCTTCTTCTTCTTCTTCTTCTTCTTCTTCTCCTTCTTCTTCTTCCTACCTAGAATCCTGAGATCTGATTGGAACCATGGTCAGGGGAGACCGGCACTGCATTGATTAAGGCTCTTATAGTCTTTACATCTTCTACCATTCCATTTAGCATAACTCATGAGTTGGTTATCGCAGAACATTTCCTAAATAAGAAAAGGAAAATGGTTGCGATGTCCTTTGAAATAGAAAAGAATTTAATAATAGTTATACCAAATGCACAAGAAATAAATAACGATTACTTCTACAATCACATCCACGAACATGAAACAAAATATTTCATATAATCCATAAAGTGTGCGAAGACATTACTGTTTTACTTTGGTAAAAAGCCGCAGTATTGAGTTAAACATTTCGAAAGACAGGTAAGATTTCTTTCAACTTGAAAAACATGTATGTCAAACAACAAAATCTAACTAATGTAGCACAATATTTAAGATATTGAAAGACATGCAAGATTTCTTTCACAACAAACTGTATCGTCAATACGACAACATTTTGATGATTTACTTTTAACCGTAAAACAAAACGTTTACAATTATAAAGTAATCAGCTTGCCGGAAACCGTCACCAAACCATTACATTTCATGACTTAGACAATCACGATCTAGAATGACGAAAGACAAGGTCAAATTTTACGTGTTAAACTCATCAGTTCATTATTTTGTCAGCTACCAATGCAATTATATAATTGTGATAGCAGTATTCAGCTTTAAAACAACACCTAGCAAATACTACTTCTACCTACAAACCATTTCGAGAAGTTTAAAACGAGATATAGACATATCTCATAAGAACTTTAACTTAGTTCCAAAATTCTGATATCTAAGAATAACCACACCCATAATAAATATGTAAAAATGACAATAAATAATTTATATACGGCTTGCAAGATCTTGTACTGAAATGGCGATTCCCTTCAAGAAAGTGACTAGTTCCAGAGAAGAGGTGCTTTAATTACGCTTAGAAACGATATACATGTAGCACGTTCATCGCATAAAAACTCCTTTCCCTTTGCTAGGTGAACAAAACTATACATTTTTGCTCTGTACAGACGAGACTTATGTCCTCGTTACCATCTCGCCCTGGAATAAATATAAGTCTACTACTTCTCTTCTCTTTATTGCTCATTATTTTTTCCATCTTCTCTTCTTTAGTGTTTTTGTGCTATTTTCATCGTCCTACAAATCCCTCCTACAAGCTGTATGACTAGTCAATAATACGTAGCACGGATCATCGACTGGCTCGGAAAGAGAAGTGATTCAATTCTAAAACTAAACCAAATTTCAAAATAAAATGTAGTATTGCCAAAACATATAAACATGATAACGGATTCAGGACGGTACATGATCACAAGTCATGTGCAGTCTTAATTAGGCTACCACGTACATATCTTTATGACGAAAATATTGTCACACGTGTGTGGTATCATGTTTGGAGTTTCACAAGATGAACAATGATGTGTTCAAATAATACACAATTATATGATGAACACGTTTGTAACATTTGAAAGCCCATGGCATCATGTCAGTGGAATACATAATCCAATAATCATGATAATAATAATGGTAAACATAAAGTGTTTGAGTATTCCAGTTTATGTTGGTTTCTCGTACAAAATCACGTGATATAAAAAAAAAAAGATTTGTAACTATCTTCGTATCAAAAGAAAGCCCAAGGCAACATATTGCAGTAAGCATAGAATTAACGCTTGCCCCATAAATACATTTTGGCCACGAAATGACAACGTTCAATGATAAATACATAATACACAAATCCATCCGTATTCAAAACGTTCGTGACAATGAGAGTAATGGAACCACACATATCACCATACTAGAGATGATCAAATAATCGCATGAGTTATAAGTAGATGATTGATAATGATAGTCTTTCAACAATTCAAGTATTGACTTACTTCAACTATAAGTGAAATCTGCTGAAATGAATTGTTACTTTTTTGTCGAGTATCTAAGGAATAGTTTACGAATGCAACGACTGAAAATAATTAAGAAATATGCACGTCGTTATTCCTATAGTAATGATACATTGAAGAGCCGAGTTCTACGGAGAAAAATGTGTAAGTCCTGAACAGGCTTGTTGCGTTTATTTTTTCGGATGAGCTCAAAACAGAGCTGTTCAGAAATAATGGAGAACATAGGGTAAAGCGTAGAATGTTCGTTTATGAGAGGTTAGCTCTGAAAACAGCTATTTGCTCAACGTTTCGATCAGGTGACAAATATGAAGGCCTCCACAGCTTTGATTTTTTTTTTTTTGAGAAAATAAAGTTGAGACCACGAAAACAAGAACGAGACTTATAACAATAGGGTTGATACTATTATGAAAGTTCATCTGTATCGGTAATTCACATGATTGGTGTATGAACATTTTTGGCTGCATCACCATTAAGTCGTGGTGCATGCTTTATATCGATTTGGGTTAATATGGCTGAGCGTTTAAATCTCACCGCACCGCTGCCAATACTGTTCGTTACAATAATGTTTCCCAGTTCACACCGTCGGTTGATTCCGTGGTTGAGAGATGATGCTCTCTGTTGTCGGGCTGCTTTCAGACGAGGTAGTTCGTGTGGTTTATGGATATGAAATACACAGCTATATGTCGAACAAGGAACTAGTACCGGATAGATTCCACGTATCACGTTCCGATAGTACCTGCTGTTACAAGCTGTTGTCAAGTCTGGTAGGTGCGCCATGTTCGTACGAAATACATCGACGTTTTACATTAATACTTCTGTTGGACCGCGTCGCCATCCGATATGAAGGTCACCACACTGAGACGACACTATTTTGCATTGTGACGTCACCTTCTTGCTCAAATCCAATAACCGGGTCCTACGATTCAGCCAGTAGCAGACTCGTACGACTGATCGGATCGTGTCACCTACGGTGGCCTTAACCATCTAAGTACTATATCAGCATAAAATATGTAATAAGTCAATCGGCTTTTCCCGGCATGGTAGTGGAAGAGTTCAGATCTTACAGCCAGTACTCTCAGCCAGTTTCGTCCCGTGGTGCCCGCTGTTACCGGGCCGCCTTCTGGGCCAGTTCTTGCGGGGCGTTCATCTGGAATTGCTGAGACCCTCTCTCATTGTCACACTCCGTGACGAAGAGCGTGCGTTCGTTGCTATCGTGGTCCAGGCACATATTTGTGTTTTTCAGCTGCATTCTTTGGTTCTCCTGGGAATATCAAAATGCGATTTAAAAAAAGCTAATTTACAATATGGCTCTAGCGCACATTCACATGAAGTTTCAAAATACATTGAGTATGAGTAACGAGTGAACAAGGAATAGTATTTGAAACTTTACATAGTTGTTCTTATTGATAGACTACAATCATTAATTGTTATCATAAAGACAGGCTTCTCTTTGCAACTGCATCACCCCATTACTATTATGTTTCATGTACCACTACAAAAATATTACGGTTGGAAGAAATATTGAAAGTAGACAACTTGAGTAATGTACAATGCCCCCTCTTGCACTCTCTCTCTCTCTCGAAAAAAAAAATAAATAATGCGTTTCGTATGAGTTTTTTTCTGGGCATTGTTCCTCCTGTACATAAGCAGATATAATTTACTCCAATCATTATACACTAGGTACAGAGCTACGATTCACTTACCGTATCATACTCCCAGAAAGACCTTTTGAGGACTCTATTGCACTTGTCGATCCTAACTTTGCTCACGTCTACATAGAAGCAGTGGTCGTGGTAGACAAACTCTCCCGGCCCGGTCAACCGAAACCGCTGGTTCCCGCCCATTCCATGGCAGTAATACACTCCAACCTAGGCCAGACAGTGAATACAGGTGCGTTCAGAATCGAGTAGGATATCACAGCTCTCCATGAAGTAGATTAACATAAGCAAATCAAACTGAACGTAAAGTTAACGTCACAATCCACACTTAATCTGTAGTATCTCCTTGTTTCTTAGGAGATAGTCTTGTAGAAGAGACGCTGTATTCATGAAACAGGTTGGTTGGAAGAGTCAAAGAGCCAGTTAGTATTTTCTTTGCATGTCTTGTTCAGAAATGAATCATATTAACATTAATTATGCATCCTGGTTAGTGTAGACGAGTGCAGCTAGGCTAATCTGTTTTGTCTTCTTATTGTCAGACATTCTCTAGAGTATTGTCACATTAGTCCTGTATGTCTAAATCATAATTACTACGTCCAAATAAACATGAAATCTAAATCCATATAGCACAAAAATGGCGCATTGGGCATCACGTTTTTACAACTCTTGACACATGATTAACAGAGCCATGAATATAACTGCGGTAGTCCTGATGCGAACTAAAAGAGCATTGTATTAAAACTCATTTTCATGATGGCACAACATTAGATATGCAACATAAAAATGTTGTTGTGAATCATCATAAGATTAACAATTTGTTAAGAAAAGTGTCTTACTTTATTGGCACGCTTGCTGATAGTAAGTGATTCGTTCTTTTGCATTTCAGCACGTAGCCTTCATTTTGAATAACATTCCGTTCAGAGCAAAATAAGAAAGGGCTTTAACCTGCTACACAAGGTCTTTAAATTATTTACCTATCCTACTTTCTTTGAAATAAAGATCTGTTATATAATTTACAAATACATTAATTCAAATAAAAGATATTCAGATGAAATCGCTGGTGTCAGCTTAAGTCATAAAATACTGTTCAACATTTTCGAGTGTGTGTATAAATCCATGCCCTGAAACGGTGCATGGGTTAAAGAACAGAACGGAACACGACACGCGTGTGTACTGACCTCTCCCCCTGCTACTTCTTGGTGACCCATGGTGTCGATGCACATCCCTGTGAACGGCGACTTGACCTAGGAGCAATCAAAGCGATTCTTCGGTCAAGATAGTGATTTTAAGGGGTTTAGAACTTTGTGACGGAGGCATTAAAAATGCGATACGTTACGAAGAAACTACAACAGTAATCTCATTGATTTCCCTTTGAGGACATCCGATCGTTTCAAGAAATCATAATTTCAAATTTTAGTAACTCTGCAGCTGAAGAAGATACTTGTTCATGCTCATGAAATGATATTTACATAATTATTCTTGAAATTTACGTATACAAAATAAAAGTTTCCATTTTACATATCATTTCAAAATGACTTGATTGATTTCTAGTTTAAAAAGCAAGATATCTATAGAGAGGAGAGAGAGAGAGAGAGAGAGAGAGAGAGAGAGAGAGAGAGAGAAAGAGAGGGAGAGAGAGAGGGGGAAGAGAGAGAGAGAGAGAGAGAGAGAGAGGAATAGAGAAAGAGAGAGAAAGAATATATTGTGGAGAGAGTGAGAGAGAGATATATAGATGAAGAGATGGAGAGGGTGATTGGGAGAGAAAGAGAGAGAGTGTGAGAAAGATAAAGAGATAGAGACAGGCATACAGGCATACAAGAAAGAAATAGAGAGAGAGAGAGAGAGAGAGAGAGAGAGAGAGAGAGAGAGAGAGAAATAGAGAAAGAAGTGGAGAGAATAGCAACCAAGCTCTTCCAAACCTCTCCCCATCCCTGGTTGGGTGGCGGCGGAGGAAACTTCTCCAGCGAGTCGAAGGCGACCTCTTCCATAAACCACTTGAAGGTCCTCGGGCAGTTGTGGCGGCGGAACCGGATCTGCTCTCCAATATCCCCGAACGGCTTCCCGCGCAGGTCCGGCCGGGCCGTGTAGAAGAACTCCTTAAATTCATCCAACCACACCTCAGCTACCCGCATGTAATTCTGAAAGAGGCGTTGAGGGGTAAGAAATCACGTTTATTTCTAATGCTTTTCCATCACCGATTGTAAGAACAAAATATTTGCCTTGTGGCGTCCTTATTTTTTTTTGTAATTACGATTTATCTCATCACTTATTTTTTGTATTCACTTATTTTCCATTTTTAAGGTGTCCAACCGCTTTGGGAGACTTAATGTTAGTGGGCTGCACACATAGTGTAAAGCTTGAGTACGAAAATGAACTCACAACTCAGGATTAAAGAAATCAATCAATGATGTTACTGTATCCCAGAGCTCATAAACTTACTGTTGATCATAAATCAAAATCAGATTGCAACTAATATCATTTGACCGTTTGTATTTTATCTAAGATACAAATTTAATAAATGATAACGAAACTATCAGCTAGGGCACAGAGCTATAATGAAGATTGGTGTCATGTTTCAACTTACCATATGAATAACGCTAACGCCAGGAACTCCAGAATCGGGATAGGTGTAGGGCACCCCTCTCCTGTACACGTGACCAACTCGTGAGCACGGCACGAACTTTAACCGCCCTCCACACATCCAAGCCTGCGTGATAAACAAGAGTATTTCCATTCATGATGTTCAATTCAATTCAATACGATTACTTATTTATTTAAGAACAAAACAAACAATTTTCATGAACAATAGATTTAAGGGATCACCAGAAATCTGATGGCTTGTTAAGTGTGATGATCTTTAACATAAGGTTCGATGAATATCAAAATGTAATCTGTAATACAATGAATGAAAGAAAGAAAAAGCAATATGTGATGTTGGTTATGGTAATGGTGGATCAGTAAATAATCTTACACGATGAGGGCAGTAGAGCATCATGGTGTAAGTGCAATTTATGTAATTTGGCGCAGCTCAAAACCGAACCGCATACTGCTCTACACCATTATGAGAAATTATTTATAGAAATGTAATAATTGATTCATTGCGCCTGTTCTAATTAACAGCAATCTATTGACAGTCTCTTTGGCCCAGCATTCGGTTAATGGAAAGATGATTAATATATTGATACATGCATGTGGATTCATTGTCATAGCTCACTACGTCTGATTTGATTACGAACACGTATATCAAACGTTGCCTACATCAAATACAAAATTACTAATCCATTCGTCCCAGTCTACGTACGTATAATCATTGTCTTTTTCTAGCTGGGTGAGTACGTTCTTTGTACGGCAATATATGTTCTATTTGGTTGAACGTTTTGTGTATGCACAGGCGAACAGGGCCCAGCTTTGGCAGATGAAGCCGGGCTATGACGTTTGTCAACGAAAAATTTAATTTCGCAAATTTTCAATTCGTTTGGCGTAAGTTTACGTGATCTAGTCACACATGACCGGGCCTTAAAACAATGTTCCTTGTAGATTGTAGATTCGAAAGAACAGAATTGTGGTTGAACCGTGGCAGCGGAAATGTCCTCTCTAAGTATTAGCTCAAGTCTGGTGATAAGCGGGAGACCAGACGGGAAACGGATCAAAGGGACACTTTCCTTCCACCCACTCCACCCACCCCCTAAGGACAAAATCATACCCGCTTATAATAACATTTGAATTGCTATTCTAAGTACTATATAACCTATCCAATATAACGTGAAATCTACCAGCAGTGAAACACTCTGAAATGCATGGATGGATGAGATATTTTTTTTTCAATGAGACAATGCTTGTGTAACTACTACTCTGCCAAACTGTCATGCATAGGTAATAAAAGCTTACGACCCCCACACACTCTAATTCTTACTCAGGACCAAACACATGTATGCCAAATGCAATACGGATGGGAGCCAACTACGCTCCCTGCGCCTCCCCATCTCCGACGTAGCATAATTACCTTGAATGAAATTTCGAAATTTTCGCCTCCCCAGATCTGGAGACCGGGATCGTATCCGCCGAGTTCAAAGAAGTACTTCCGGTCGAGGGCGAAGAGGCCTCCTGCCATCATGGGCGAGCTGCGGATGATGAGGAGGAACAATGATTGGTCGACATGAAAGGCGTGAAATCAGACGCAGATTACACCACTAGACCACCCATAGACTACAGCAAAATATTATCTATACTGTCAGCATCTTCTTACTCTGGACAATGGTTGAACCTCTAGTGTACTTCTTGAGGACAAGCATAGAATCGCCTTCCTTTCTTGCGTTGGCAAAATGTTTAGAATGGTCTCTAAAATGCACTCAATACAGAGTTTTCAAAGAAATTCAAACAATCTGGAGAAAGTGGACCCGCAATATTCCAAGGTGCGTAATTCACGCGCGTCTCTCTTCAAAGCAGTGAACTTTGCGAAACCATGATGACGATTTACAGTACGGACTTCCTAAGGTCCAGCCATTTTCATGTCTACATCAGTAGCGAAGTTCCACATAGCTCCATCTTCCACGACGGATATTATTTCACCAGTGTTTGAGGGTAGTAGTCTATCCCGCACACAAGAGGGTTAACTTTCTCAGTCCCTTAGGCACATAACTGTATAACAAACCAATGGGGGTTCACAGCTTGATCCCTGAGAGGGTTAAAAGCACTCACTCGTAAGGCTCGCTGGCATACTTGAGTCCGAGCCTCTTGTGGTCCACGGGGATGCGCTTGTACCAGAAGTCCCAGTCCATGGCGCCCCTGCACATGCCGTCGCCCTGGGAACGGTAGGCGAAGGTCCCCGCGTCGATGGAGTCCACGGTTGGACACACCACCGTCGTCCTGGCAACATAGGAGGAGGAGGAGGAGGAGGAGGAGGAGGAGGAGGAGGAGGACAATCAATGGATGAATATTGAATGAAATAATCTCTTCGCTAGTACTTGACCAGTGAATGAGGGTACCCAATATTGCGGTATAGGGGCGCTGAACTTCGACTGTAAACTCAATGATTTCGGCTCAAAACATGACATGGCACGTACTGGTCACCCATTATACTGGTACTCTATGTATACCCGGTGATATAAATGGGTTCCACCGTCGTCTTGGCAACACAGGCAGATGATCAATGAATGCAAATGTTGAAAGAAGGATCCTCCTCGCTAGAACTTTTTGTTGTTGCTATAAAGCGTCCTAAAGGTTTTCTTTTGTTTTCAGTGTTTTGTTTAGATGTTTCCTACGCAGTTTCTTTCCCATATATGCTGTAAATATCATGGAGGTGGAGCGAGTGGATGCATTTTGGAGCTACTGTATTCAAAACAACTTTAGCTCATACATTGTGATCATTGCAATATGATGTATGCATAGACTATAAACATTACATCAATATGAAAACAAAATATAATGGCGCAATCATACTCTTTCTATATGGCTTACTTAAGCGATCTGACATTTTATGATCGATGCATAATTTCTTCTTTTTTTTTTGTATGAGAACGTTAACAGATAAAGTAACAAAAAGGAAAAGGACATCACATAATATTCTATTATCGTCATCTTCATTCTCATCCTCATCCTCATGCTCAGCTCATCGTCAAACAATTAACTCGCTTAAAGACCCTATTTTGTCATACCTGTTAAGAGCTATCTCTGTGAGCAGTGGTACCAGCCAGTTCGGCGAGCACTCGCAGTGCGCATCAAGGAATGTGACCACCTGTCCGCTAGCCTGCTCAGCGCCAAAGATGCGGGATCGAATCAGCCCCTCTCGCTTCTTGTTCCGCAAAAGCCTCACCTTCCCCACGAACAGCGGCTCCTCGATGTATTGCTCCAAACGAGACTTGAGGTGACCTGGGTGATGGTGAGCAAAGAAAAGGGGATGTAATTAGCGTTTCATGTAAATTCGTTCTTGAAATAGAAATGAAACATTTTGACGTTACTTTTGGTGGTTATCTAAAAAAAAAATATGAAAAAACACCAATCGGCCTACCACGATAGAAAACTCGCTTTGATGATTAACCAGAGCTCCTATAAACATGATAGTAGATACAAAGAGCAACCATCACTGGATAGGAAGGGGAATACCACATTTGGAAAAACTCTGTCTTACTCTTATCACTGAAGTCGTCGATGAGTATTACTTCGTGCAGCAGGTATGGCGGTGAGTTGTTGATGATGCTGTGGACGGTCCGAAGCAGAGTAGACCAGCCCTCGTTATGGAACACGACTACCACGCTGGTGTTGGGCAGATTCGCAGGGTAGTGCCAGTATTTACACCTGAGTGATCAAGAAACGTAAGCATATCGTAAACACGTGTGTAACAACAATTACTGGTAACCCTTTGTGGGCCACTCTATGGGATTTGCGTGTATTATTAGTGAATAGATACACACGGAGCATGCAAAGAACCACTCTGGTAAAATAAAATGTCAACATATACAAACGGACACAAAGTCATGTATGAGGTCGAGCTTTGCTACCTCATACAGGTGTAGTAAAAATCAGGGTATCAGTTTTTAGATATATTTGTTTTACATGCTTGGATATCTGTGTGTGTGTGTGTATGTGTGGTGTGCGTGTGTGTGTGTGTGTGTTTGTGTGTGTGTGTGTGTGCGTGTGTGTGTGTGTGTAATTGTGTGCGTTTGTATGTGTATATAAGGGGTTTCATTCTTCCTTGTTTTGCTCATTAACTGATGTTTTATCAAAGAAAATTATGCTGTAGAAACAAAATGAAGACTTGTATTATATCATTTTGCTTATATTGATTTATATGGATGTATTGATGCTTATTTTGAATGAAATCCCAATAAAAACAATATGAAAAAAAAAATGTGTAGGGGAGGCCACGGCCAATCCATATAATTTATTCCAGAAAACAACAAGTCGACACCAACGTCGACGTCGCCGTCGGTAAACTCACTCTTCTTGTCTGATATCGTTGACGGCCCTGTCGAGCGAGATGCTGTCGCTGATGACCATGTTGAAGCCGTACTCTTTGAAGCTCTGCGCATACCGTTCCTCGTCAGCGGGATTGAGCATCACTGGTCGCCCGTACTCGCCCGGCCCATGGCGTCGCTCCGCCTCTGCCGGAGGCTCAAAGTTCCCCAGGATGGTCTTTAGCACGGGCGGCTCGAAGATGAGTTTCTGTTAGATCACAAAGAGAAATAAAAGATGTTGTTATTATTTGTATAGATTCATAAAACAATGATATCACTAATAAATCTGAACACATCAAGAGCTAAATAGGGGCTAATCGATACCCAAGAACAATGGCCGGTGATACCTTGTCGGCTGACGTCAAAATTACATTTATGCGCTTTACAATGTGATACAGTATTGCCATTGATACTACACATGGATTACATAAAAATTATGACCAGTCATATATCTTACGGAATAACTTTACATACTGTGAAAGATTCAATACCAGCACAATACAAATGCAAAAACAAGTACATGATATCCTTTTCAAGACATGATCTAAGAGAACATTATCAACATATTTAGCCTGGTGTAACATTGATTGTAGTGCAGCAACGGATATTTTCTCCACTATGTTACATGTAACATGAAAATTATAACCAGCGACATCTCATTTCTCAGCCCCCCCCAAAAAAAAAACTTTCTCTCTCCCCATCTCTCTCTCTCTCTCTATCTCTCTCTCTCTCTCTCTCTCTCTCTCTCTCTCTCTCTCTCTCTCTCTCTCTCTCCCTCTCTCTCCCTCTCCCTCTTTTAATCTGGGCGCAAACCAATAACACTCGTCATGGGCAATGTCGACGACCTCATTTCTGATTCAATGTATTGTGACTTGCATTCATCATTAATTTCCGTTCTCGCGGTCATAATGAAATCCCTCGTTTGTCAAAATTTCCCATAATTATGTTCATCTCGTCGTTATGAGCAGCTACACCCATGCATGGTGAATCTGACAATACCTCTGTATTCATGTGTTCACCCATATCGCCATACACGCTGTTTACAAAATCAAGTTTACCGGGGCAACAACGATGGTAAATTGGCATTTTAATTGCCAATGGGCATTCAGGTAGGTTCATGGCTAGAGTTCTATTGATTTCATGTGCCATTCATTATGATTGATGAATGGACGGGAGAAGGATGTTAACCTTATTGCCTTTTACACGCAGAGAGGTAGTGAAACTGTTTTAGAAGATGTGCATTAATTCAACATGCATCGATGCCGACAACCTCATGGAGACAGCGAAAGGAAATGGGGGAAATAGTGAGCACACGGCCAGTTGTATTAATTACATGGTATAGTCAATAGAAAGAAACCCTGATTTACCCCCGCATTGTAAGGTCGATATATAAAATTCGCAACGATATGCGATTTTCTTGTTATTGGTGTCCGCTGTTGACTTCAGTCCAACAAATTTCTTCTTCTTCAGGAAGAGCTGTAAGGCTGTAGTAGAGATGATTTGAAAGACGTTGGATACCAGCCAAATTTAAATAGAAGACTGAGATGGGAAAACAGGCCAATATGGGGCATGATCGTGATAATTGAATTATGACTACGGCAGCAAAATGTGCTAGGGAGGAAAATAGCTCGCTGTACGAGGTACCATCCCTAGTCCTTTCATCATGATCATGTTTCTTTCGTGCGGAAATGAAGAGGCGAACTGATCAATCGTTCTTTCTATATTTGTATCTGAAAATAGTAATACATTAGGGAATCGCGCCAGACTTGCGTTATTGCGTAATGGGGCTTAGGCAGAAACATTGATCTCCCTTTTCGGTTGGAAGAGTAATATGCAATTATGTCTTAATAGGCGTGTGTGAATGGGGTGGGGAAGGGGTGGAATGGGGTAGGGATATAAGAGATATTAAAAAAAGACAGATATGTTTTTGTTTGTTTTTAATGAGTGGAGTGTGCAGGTGTGCAGGTGTGACGTGTAATGTGTTACTTGTATTGACAACACGACACTGATTGATCTTAATATCATAGGATAGCTTCTTTGGCAGCTATTTAGAGCCAACACGCTTTGCACACATTGCAAGACCATTGGATACATGTATACATGTTAAGTGGGTTCCTCTTCTACCTCTTATCCCGAAAAAACATAGCCTGTACGCACTGCACTCATAAGTTCCTCCAGTTCGGCAGTTCTTCTCACCATATTGGCACATTATGTGTGCATTGCGTAGAAACCATGCTTTTCAGGATAAGTGGAAGTAGAGCTAGTATCCGATGGGTATATTCAGTGATCTTGCAATGTGGTTGCCAAAACTTATCTAGTTTGTGCGCAAATTGTTCTAGCACGAAAGTAGGAAACAAAGTTCTTAGTAAGGTTTCGTAAATAACAATTTAGTTGGCATCCCTATATTAGGCTACTTGGCATTCGAGCTTCCACCCACTTTTTTTTTTTTTTATATTTTCTTTGAATTTGTTTCCCACTATTCCCACTTTTCTATTCAACCGTGAACTACCTATGAATATCAACATCTTTTGACTTTGTGATGTGTAAATTTTAGCTTGAATAAGGTTCCACTGTATATTTTATCATTTTCCAAAAATGTCAGGTTTATTTTTACACCTAGTATAAATACATTGTATATGTATGTATGTCATCAGTATATCCAGCATACACACAAACGTACATGCCATGCATGACTTAAAACACAACCCGCCACAATCATGACAATCATACATACACACCAGGCATGTCCGTGATGTATATTCAACGTCCCTGCGTTAACGCAGTATGGACTGACTAATGTCGTTCAACGTAGTAGGTTAGCAAATATGAGGAGTCTGTCTCCTAATAAAATTACCGGGTAATGGATACTTTATACATAATTTCCGTGTTTGACTTGGTGTGGAGTTGTAAAGACATGATTACCCCGTGCAGTGCTTCAGTGTTCGTTGAGCATGACTCCGTTCATGATGTAAGGTATCCGCTGCTCTTGGAGAAAATAAAACATTTTTGTGACTCCCCCCCCCCCTCCTAACAGGGTAGTAATGCGTTATTACATTCACCTGTATTTAGTGATTCAGAGTCAACGGGTGAAACGCATACTGGATCTATTTAGTTGTTGATAGTCTAACAAACATTGGACAAGATTTGGAGAAAGTAACATATTGTTTTGAACGAAGAACATAGATTTTGCATACATAACGAAATTAACGACAATTATGACGTATAGTGTACCCTTGTTCAGACTTAACCAACTTTTGAACAACATTCAAGGAAGTTTATAAAATGTGAAATAAAACCGAGTCGCTAACAAGTCGCGATCTAGTCTAAAAGGGCAGTGAGATATGCCCTTTAACAAGGACCTAGAATCCACGTAAAGCATTAACATAATAATTTGTACTTTGATATTCAGGCTCAAGTTCTTTTTCAAATGCACAATGGCAATTGAAGATAACAATCACATGTACATGATGTATCTGTCCTTATGATAACATCTTGTCACATCGTTAATAACAAACTTCCTCATGTTCCTTGCGTACAAACAGTGCTCTGATTGAGTCGTTTAGACGTGATGTTATTTTTTTAGACTTTAGACGACCATCAGAACAATCCATGAAAAGTAAAATTCAATCAATTCCCCTGATCAAGTGCCTACATTTTCAGGAAAGTTCTTACACAATATTTGGTTAACCATGATATTTACGCAAGTTCATGTATTTTAGGCCTGCAAAAAGAGACACACGATTTCAAATTGGCTATCCATTTTCATAATTCAGTCAATTGAATTCTAATTGAAGCTAATTGATTTGTTCGTTTTATCGGCAGAACTGTTTCAACCCCAATGTTGTACGTGTGTGTTGATGTGTGTACGTGTATGTGTGTGTGTATAAATGGTGTGTGTCTGTGTATGTGAGAGACAGACGGACAGGGGGCGAGAGAGAGAAAGTGTATATGTGTGCGTGTGTGTGAGGAACTGCGTTTATTGAATCTCCACATATCTTAATTAACGTCTGAACGAATGTACACAAATTAGGCCCAATACGACATTTATCGTCAACCTCATGTATATGAATGTGTACTCTCCGGCTTTCCCCTACAACGATGAGAACGGATAGGTGAGCATGCTATACTGCGTAGTCATAATGATAATACAAATCACAGTCACCTGATAGTAGACAGATCCTGATCTAGTATTTGCTTTTAATCCTCTCAGTGCAATAGCTGCATGGTATGTAGAGTACGGCAACAGGCCTTTCCTGGCTTGGTACTGAATGGGTTAAACGCAAAGCTGATGTGTGTGAATAGTAGCTAATCGAGTTATTGCACATATGTGACTGACTCACTTTCCTGAATGTGGCAGCCAGGCTTCAAACACACAGCTGACAGAGTCGATACATTCGCTGTTCCACAATCCTACAGCCCGGTCCTACAGAGGCTACAGAGAGACGTGATGTGATCATCACATCGTCGGCGTGCCGAGGAACTTCAGGCCACCTGCTTCCTCGATTTTCGGCAGCCTCCCGCCCCCATTCGCTCTCGTATACACTCCCTCCCACAACCTGCCTCTCCCTCTCCCAATTACATAATGTTCCTACAGGAAATTGAATGAATTTAAATCAAGGATCAAGGGTGGGGGTGGGTTGCTTGAGGGTTTGAACGTAGCCCCCCCCCCCCCCCCCCCCCCTGAATGGAGGAAGGAGAAAGCGTCATAACGGTAACTCTCGCGTTAGCATTCATACATTGCAAAGGCGAATACTTTTCAGATTTTGCCGCTGCGGGAAAGACGTCTCGTCAGAGTGCAGGAGGTGAGCCGCAGCGGCAAGGCGCTTCCGTGTGGACGCACCTTTAATCTGCAAAACATATACAGCTTTAATCCCTCTTATTCTGCCTCTCTCTGCTTATCCTTTGCATTTGTGCTTGGTTATTTGCCTCCTCGTTTTGTTTACGTTGAGGGTGGCACTTTCGGATTTTGATTGTGGCATCAGGGTCGTCGTCACCAGCATGAGTTTGCACGAAAGTCTTAGCCCTGTTTTACAGCGGGTAAGGTTACACTGATCGTCCTTTTCTGAGCATTGTGAGCATTTTGAGCTTTTCGTGTCATTTTCTGGCAGAGCAATTAAGGGAGCATAATTATTGATGTAATAAAGAGTTAAGACTCCAAACATCTTTCCGTTAGCCGCTAGATACCGGGCTAGATACCCCTCTCACCAGGGATGTGTTATGGAAGGATATGAAGCAACTTTCTTTCTTTGAACCCATGTGCCACGCCGCTGAAAAGTTATGTGTTCTCAACAGGTGTTGTTCAGGTGTTTGAATAATTATGAACATGATTTTGTGGCAACGGCTTCTCAGAGAAAACAAAAGAAATGTATTTCGCTTGTCCCGTTCTGTTAATGGCATTAATACTTCCATGAGCACAGCTGGTATCAGCAAACACAAATAAACAAGTTTTTCAAGTAAAATATCTCTTCTCCACGCAAACACACACAAACGCCGTTAATGATAATACACAACTTGATATATCATTTGAGAGTGGTTGAATCGGACAGTGAAGAAATAGGTCAATTTTGTAAGTAATACAAATAGCTTATATGTCCGATTTTTAATGATTCCTCTATACTTTTCGAAACAAAAGCACAGTAAAGGATCTGTCATTATCTGCCGTTAACTTCGTTTATAGTTTGCAAACGAATTTGTCAAAAACAAAACGTCTACAGACAAATGGGAAATTAAAGAAATTTCTTTTCAAGTTGACATCAGCTAAATGTCGGCTCGGCACATGGAACATCAAAGCATTGTCATGATTATGGAATGCTTTTGACATTCATGAGGACGCTTAAGAACGAATACCGATGTTTGAATGTATAATGCCCGAGTTTCTACTCCTTCCTAACACCTCCCTGCTCTCACTTTTCACGATATTAAGTATTATGGCCGTGATTATAAAGTAAGTTGCAGACAGAAGGGAGAGAAAGAGAACAGAAAGACGAAAGAGAGAGAGAGAGAGAGAGAGAGAGAGAGAGAGAGAGAGAGTGAGAGGGGGGGGGGGTGAGCAAGGATAGTTGTTGAGGGGGGGGGGGGGGTAATAGACTTGCTTCAAATGGGAATTAATTAGATAGTCGACCACATTTCAATATATTATTATGCAAATATGGCAACAGCTATTCATCTCTGAGAAAGAAGTGAAAGAATATTCCACCATGTGCATCTGCTTCTATTGTTGTTCCGGGCACATTATAAAATGTCTTTACATCCATCATCCAACACAGCTTCATGAAAAAAAAATCCCAGTCAGCAGTCTAGTACTGTAGTATTTATTCAGTGGTCATACAACGTCACACATTATAATGAACTCCGCATATCTGCGGGGCCATTGTTGTAATCTATTAACTTTTCACCTAAAGTGCATGGTCACTCTGTATTTCAATCACCTGTATCCAGTAATTCAGTTCCAATGTGCGGAATGCACTCTGATGTTGTTTCTCGGATAATTTCGAAGTGCTCTTCCATTATGGCGTGTGCTGTATGACCCCATAAGTTACTCTTTTTCTGTTTTTAATGAAAGCTTTTTTTCATAGAGGTTTTTGTCTAAAAACGTGTTTCTAATAATGTAGCAAATGCACAGGTAAATGATGCGTATCCTTCTCTCACGCTCTACATCTTTTGAGACAATGCGCGTCCCTTTACCATCCATTATTTCCCCATGACCGACCAAGCCCATTCTCTAAATTGAATCAGATCAATAAGCCTAATAAAAAGCACCGTTCATGCCGATCGATCTGGTCGACGACCATATTGTTTCGCCTTTATCGTTGTTGTACTTCTGATATCAACAATTTAGAGGCAATCTATACTGTCATCAAATGCACAGTGTTGTTTACCCGTAGTTAGACAGGATGGCTCTATGTTTTACTAATATGCCTTTTTCGTAATGTATTCGAGACGGAATAACGCGTTATTACATCCACCTGTATTTCGTGAATCAGTTTCAATTGGTGGAACGCACAGTGAATTTATCAGTTGTTGCTTCTAGTACTAGGACAAACGTCGGGAAAGATTGGTGGTTACCATTAGTAACGTATTGTTTGAACGACGTGCATAGAATTTGAATACATAGCGAAAAAGGTCTATCACGTGGGAAGAAAGTTTATGTTCTCCTTGCAGGTGTCATGTTTGTTTCACCCGTAATGCGTACAAATCACATAGAGCATCGGTCTACATGGCCTATAAAGGATGAAACCAAAAGGGAATTAATTGGAGTACCTAAGCGGTGTCATCATAATTTTATGAGCATGTTGCCAAGACAACTGGTTCTAAACAAATCACTCCAGTGTGAGGTTTACCGGTCCAATAGTTTCTAGTGAGCTAGTGTCGGGCACTCCGTCCCCGCTGCGACCGCCGCTGCTTGCTCTACTCGCATAGATTAGAACCAGTTGTCTTGACAACATGCTCAAATGACGTCACGCTACGACACTCTATCAGGCAGAATATGCTTCTGTCTGCCTATATACTTGCCAAAAAATAACGGCCTGAAACAATAATGCAGCCACCATATTGTGTGGCCACGGTCAGTCGTATATCGCAGCCATAAATTTCTCAACACTGATTAATGTTGATATCAACACAGCTCCAGTGTGTTTTCTTTACAAGAATAATCATGGAATTGACATGACTTACTGCATATTTGTAAACATCTGCATATCGTAAGTACACCTACACCATCTACATAATGGTAAGCGAAGTCATTATGAGCAAAATGAGGAAGAATAACATGATTAAAGTCCATCCTGTGTTGGCTAAGGGTCTCTTCTAGCTTAGTGCTATAATAATACCAAACTGATTATCATAATCATAGACGTATATAGAATAAACATGTAGACCAGTTCTTTACATGTACATTAGAACCTGCCTCGTTCAAGGGCACTTTATATCGATCTCATAAAAACAGCAGGTGTTTCTCATTTAATCATACAATACACAGGCCTGCTGTATATGTTTCGGGCGCGTTTATCAGTCGATGGGAAGCGAAAGCCCTTCCTTTATCCACTGGCAAAATTAAGCCAATATCATACACTGAAAAGTTCTAGCAAATATAGACGCCAGTTTGCGTGGGCGCTAATTAACTCGTCATGAGTGCCATACAGTATGTGTGACTTTTTTACGAGTAATTCACACATTTCTCATAAAGCAAGACCTGCCACACAACGGTTCCATACATGCATGGCTACTTTCATACTGAAGACCGGTTACGTGGTGCGTGTGTTAATACACGATAATTCATCACGATGTGAAGCGAATGATGAAAATTGCATTAAATATTAATATCGTTCATGCAAGTCGTGACACTCAATCACGGGCAATGGAGAGGCTGACAAAATAAACGTATAATTGGGCGATAAATTAGAGAGACAGAGAGAGGTGGGGAGAGAGATGGAATAAGCGAGAAAGAGAGAGAAAAGATAGGAAGAGTGAAAAGAGAGATAATAGAGAAGAAATAGATAAACAGCGAGAGATGGAGAGTCTGTTTCTATAAACGATTAAACTGGCCCAATAGTGTATGCATAGTTATGTAATTCACAAAAAAGTTGTCCACGACAAGGTGTACCCGATATAGCAACAACTAATTACCGTATGCAAAATATCCTTGCACAAGAGACAGCTCTTTTTGCCGCAGGTGAAGAAATGCAAGATTACAAAGCTGGGGAAGAGGTATGTGAAGCATATGACACCAAATCGTAAGTGGATTACTACACGCGACAAGCATGTTTCTAAAATTTACAACGATTTCAAATTCTCCAACTGAGATCTGAACTCGTGAAAAAGGTTTAGTACATTATATGCATCAGTCGTGGTGGACTGATGAGAAAGAATGATGTATATCATTTTATTTATTATCATCATGGTCGACCACGGTCGAAAACATTGTTGGCGATGGAAGAACATATTTACAGGGCATTGTATTTCATTCTCCAACTGTCTCGATCTATGTGAACATTTCCGATGCATCTTACCTCAGTCTGTTCCTGTGGGTCATCTTCGGTCCTTCTCGCTTCCCTTCCATCTTCGAAGGGGTTCCACAAGGTGGCATCTTTCGCAAAGAAGATCAGGAAGAGGGGACTTAATGCCAAAACGACCAAACTCACCGCCACCACTTTCCAACAGCGCGATCGTCTGCATGGTTTTCCGCCCATGGTGCTCTCATGCAACCCCTCCTGTAGCTCTTTAACAACGGCACTACTATCGCGACCAAATATCAGTCCAACCTACAGAAAATCGTACATCATTAATATGACGAGCATTGTGCCATTAATGTGGCCCCATGGTCATTTTGGAATTGTAAGTCACACAGCACCGAAATGTCAGGGAACCTACTACTAACTGCAAACGGCTAACGTGGTTCACATGATATTCCTGACGGTAATCCACATGCACGCAAACCGCGTCAGGCCAGCTGAAAGTGAAACTCTCTAGGGAGTTCTCGTGTGAAAGACGCCCACCATAAATACGCCACGTAATATGGGTGACCACTGACCCTAGTAAAGTTATCGTAAAGTTGAAGTCTGGTGTGAACAATTCCCATTCATATATCGCTCACATAAAACACAGAACGTCGCAAGTAGATTGAAACAACCACAACACGCGAGAATGAACCATTGTAAGGCCCAGCAACTTTGTGCTACGTGTCACGCCAAAATTGTGGCTCTACACAAACATTATACAACGATCTAGCTTATCGTAGCTGGGACGAACACACAGTGCATACAAGTACAGGCTAAACGTCGAAAACTATCTATTCACCAAAGGGTAAAATCCCCACTGAGACTTCGGTACTATTGTCCAGCAAGTATTTGTTGAGTTCGTCTGTGCGTGTATGCATAGACAAACAGCATGACAACAAATACATGTAGTCAGTTTAGTTTGAAGGTGCCTCCCACGCACCTTACCGCACTCCGCGGCCTGCAGTAGTCGACGATTGACTTCGTAATTAAGAATCATGAGATCATCGATCCATGATACTGTGACATAATGTGTTTAGGATCTGTTGCACAGGATACACGTGTAAACCAGCATTCTAAGTCGTAGTCAGCATACGGCATATCCAATGAGGATTGTTTAAATGTGTGTATGTATGTGTGTATGTGTGTGTGTGTGTTGGTGTGTGTATGTGTGTGTGTTTGTGTGTGTGTGAGTGTGTGTGTGTGTATGATGATTATTATTCTATTTAATAGGAATATGATTTATAAGTTGCATATTCAGGTAGAATATGGCACATGTATTGTGTTTATATACAAGTGGTATATCATACTTTATTGTGTTTATTGAATCAATCGAAATATTACGTTTATGGATTTGTAATTCTGTTATAAAGTGAAATTGTTTATTTCATTATGTGAATGAAATCAAATAAAGAATATGGAAAAAAGTATGTGTGTGTGTGTTTGTGTGTGTGTGTGTGTGTGTGTGTGAGGGGGTAGAACAAGAAATACGTATATGTGAAAAATTCTTATAATTACAATAATAAATATATGTTAGTAAAGTATTGTTAGTGAAAATGAACACAATGAAATTCATCCGATATAGTAATATCGTGTATAAAGGGGTTGATGGGGTGAAAAGGAATCTAAATATCAATTTATGGTTTCATTCTTTATTTTTCTTGAAAATTATTTGCGTATCATGATTTGTATATTAATCCATGTTTTGTTAAAGGATACTTAAGGGTACAATCAAGTAATGTATTGTTTATGATTTATGTCACTATGTATTGAATGGAATCACAATAAAAATTACTGGAAAAAGGTTGGGGGAGGCTTTGTATGGTGGTTGCGCAGATAACGAAAATGGAGGATCCAAGCGTGATATCGTCACAGGTTGAAATCAGCTGAGCGATATCCATGTTTGCAGACAATGCCAACTTATCTTTTATTTATTGGGATATATAAATTGTTTTGACACTTGTGACATAAAAACGATTATTCCCGTTTGAAAGGATATTGGGTGCTATAGAGTCCAGAATTGAGTGTGACGTCATTTGAGCATTATTGTCAAGACAACTGGTTCTCAACTATGCGGGTAGACCAAGTATCGATGATCAAAGTGGGGACTATAATTAGGAATGCCCGACACTAGCCCGCTGGACAATATCGGACCGCTAAACCTCTCACTGTAGTGAGTTTGTTTAGAACCACTAAGCCATTGTCGTAATGCATTTACAACTTTCCCCCTAAGTGCTTGATGACGCGTTATTACATTCACCTGAATTTCGTGATTCAATTTCAATAGATGGAACGCACTACGATGTTGCTACTCGGACAAACCTCGGACAAGCTTTGGGGTTACCATTTGCAACGTATTATTTGAACGACGTGAATAAAATTTGCCTACAAAACGAAATGGTCTATTGTCTTGACAGCATACTGTACTGATATGACGACACCACTTCGGTACCCTATTGTAATGATTAGTTTTGCTAATATCGCACATTGTTGACACTTGATCATGATCGAGATATTTGTGTGTGTGTGTGAAAATTATACATATATTCAAATTTAACACAGGGAGCATCACATATTTCGGTGACACGGGAACTTTAATAAGAGTTTAAGATTGCCCGGACGGTGACGTACATCGATGTGGCCCTCCCATAGAGTGTATTAATGTAGCTCTTTATTGGAACATTCAAATCGACGTGACGCAATCGCGCATTCATTGTATTGTAAAGAGCAGCTGTTATATTAAGTCACGATCGTGGCAATGAAAAGCTCTCTAATCACTCTGATCATGGTCTTTTGTTCAGCACGGACAACAAATTTAAATCTAAATGTTGTCCGCATTACAAAAGACCCCGTCCATAGTGTTTGTCACGGAGCAGTCAATCAATAACAATAACAGTGCGCTTACATTTTGTGTTTGTAACCTAGAGCATGAGGATCTTCGTTTCTTGAATTAAAGTGTTAAACATTATCTTATATGATAACATACATGTAGTCCAGTGGCAAACCTTGATACCTTTTACCTTATTTATCACTTCTTTTTCTGAAAGCACCAAATTTGGCAAGCATGTAGAATTATATATTTTACGCAAATACGGATATTGAGCCATCTTGAATATTGCCCAGTAGAGCTATTTTATAAATAACATTTGAATGGCAGATTTTTTCATATCATATAAGGTGTCATATTGAAAAGGGTTACATTTACATCAAGATAGTATCAGATCGAGCGGGCTTGTTTCCTGCCTTCTTCATCTCTCTCACTCTCTCTCTCTTCCTCTCTACTTCTTCCTCACTACCTCTCTCTCTCTCTCTCTCTTCATCTCTCCCCCTCTCTTTCTCTTCCTCTCTACTTCTTCCTCTCTACCTCTCTCTTCATCTCTCCCCCTCTCTTTCTCTTCCTCTCTACTTCTTCCTCTCTACCTCTCTCTCTTCCACTCTCTCTTCCACTCTCTCTCTCTTCCCCCCTCTCTCTCTCTTCATCTCTCCCCCTCTCTCTTCATCTTTCTCCCCCCCCCTCTCTCTCTCTATCTCTCTTCCTTTCTCTCTCTCTTAATTTCTCTTATTTTCTATCTCTTTCTCTCTCTCTCTCTCTCTCTCTCTCTCTCTCTCTCTCTCTCTCTCTCTCTCTCTCCCTCTCTCTCCCTCTCTCTCTTTTACCCTTTTCTGTTATATTCTGTCTTACATAAGTAGTCTGCGGACATTCCCACCACAAAAAGGACCATGATAAACTTGACGAGGTCATAACACAAATAATTACGAACGCAGACATTTGAAAGTGAATATCGTCATTATTTCCGCATTGCACTAACCATGATAAATTGTTATTCAAAACAAAAAAAAGTTTTTACCAAAACCAAATATAATTCAAATGTAGCATTCTTAGAATTGAATCAAATCAACACCTATATAGCATAATTGGAAAGAACATTGGAAAACTGATAAACTTAAAATATTTTCTACTAAGTAGCATGGCAAGAATATACTCTCGATGAAAACAGATAATTTTACAGATGTGAACTGAGTGACACGGTGGGATACTGCTGCTTTGAGGGGCTTATTCTACACTGCACAAAAGTGTCATTATAATGGTACTTGTTTTATTCAAGTGCACAGCTTTTCTGTTTAACACTAAAAAAAAAAAAACCCATATAAACCTAGCTGAAACCTTCTTATATGAAAGACCTCCATGATCTATGTGCACCCTGTTACATATAACGAATAATAATATCGGTGACCACCAGTGATTAATCAGGAAAGTGAACTCTGGTGTGAACACCTCCCATCAATATTTCACACAGAACGATTGGGAAAAATGTAATCACAGAGAATTGAGTGAAACAGGGCACTCAAATGTATGATGGACACTCCATTCCTATGATATTGAGAAATTTTAAATTCAAAATATGTGCTTTCAATTATATATTCATTACACCTATCTCTTCACTAGAGCACAAGAGCATCATGAAGTATTTTCTTTCCAGGGGTTTATAAAGCCATTACTTGCTCTTATCTTTATCATGAACATTACACATGGAGAAAAGAAGCAACTTAATCGTTGCACACATCCTGATTTACAACTCACTGTCACATGAATATAAATGACTGTCATATACCCTGTGGAAACTGAAAGTAAGAGACAATGTGATGTCACAAAATGAATAGTACACATTAGAACTACTCCAGAAAAACCACTCAATCCAGTCTCCAACTTTTACATTAAGAAGAGCAATCTGGCATTACAAGGATGAAATGCATTGATATTCCTGAACATTTTAGAAAACACTATATCAGAGCATATCCTCTAACTTGTCACCTGGATGTTATTATGAAAGCCAAGTCTAAACTGCTCATCACAAAATATGCCAACACAGACAATAAGTCATGATTACATTTCCTCTACTCAAACAAATTACTATGTGTATCACAGCCTGAGCATATAAATACAAATACAAAATACTTGCCAGCTTTCTCATTATGATGGAAAGAGAAAGGGAGCAAGTGCTAACTCCTTTTCAAACATTATAGGCAACGCTCCAACAATCCTGTTTTGAAACACCAATAATGCCCCACCAGTATTGCCCATACAGCAACCCATTACAAATGGAGTTTGTAAGGACAAAAACTATGGAAGAAAATGTGTTTTGCCCAAAGAATTGAGTAGGAACTTTATATTTCTCTAGACAGCACTGGCAAGATTGTCCTCTTACTTGCTATCACTTTCTACTGAATACATGTACCAGTTCAAGAACAAGACTGAAGCTGGAAACAGTAGGACATATGTTCATTTTATGACAATCCTCATGCCATTTCTTGTTTCTCTTTACTTTCCATAGCAAGTAATATGATTATTCAAAAACATACATTTTAACATGTATTTTACTCCCATGAACTTTTGAAGAATGTCTACTGACTTTGAGTGGCTGTTGGCGTGGGATGTACCACAACTTCTCAGTTCAATGATTAAGTTTCAATAACTGAGATCAAGGTCATGGGCCCCATGTTTGGAAAGAGTTGATAGTGATCTGAATTGAGTGTAGGCCCAATCCCCTACATCTACTGTACAGAGTTACCATTTATGTCAATTGCAAGTTGCGTTGCGATCAATCACAACTCTTAATATGACAAGGCCCTGAATCATGCCTTCCCCATAAATATAACTTATATGATTCCCCAGAAATGGTATATACACACACACACAAACAGTATGTTCAATCTATAGTACTGCATATGAATCAAGAATCTACACTTCCCTTGAATGGCCACACTAATATGCACTATTCTCTATCAACACATGCAAATTGTGAGTCATTTGGTCACAAATTACATCAATAAAAAATACAGAGCATGCATCACACTGAACACAGCACCGGTACACGCATGAGAAATGTTAACGCTTCATCAAATGGACGAGCACGGTGCAGATTTGCAAAAGTATTTTGTATGAGAAATACATGTATTCGTAACATAGAATTTATTGAGTGTGGAAGTGAGTACCACTGAAAGGCGTGAGAGCCGTCAGGTGTTGTATTCTAGAAGCTGCTGTAAAACGCTCAAGCGGCCATTACCATTCAGAGGGCCAGGTGGGTGTTTCACCAAGATGTGTGTTAGTTATGCATGACTTTGAGCACAACTGATGACCTATGCTTGGGTGCCAAGTCAGAAGCTCAGTGATTTTGATTCCCATCAGCTCAAGTTGAAATCTGATCTCTATACATCAAAATTTGTGTTGTTGACAAGCATTTGAATATGTGGAGCTAAATATCAGTGTCTAAGACAGATGGAATAAGATGCAGAGCATAAAGTCTTCATGCCACTGTCACTAGACTCAGCACCCAAACTAGTCACGCTTAGTAAAAAGTCAGAACACTTAATCCCAGTTATCAAATCTCTCAACAGGCTCCCAGTCTACCAGCAAATCCCATTCAAAGTTGGCCTCCTTGTCTACAAAATAAATCACAACCTGGTTCCTTCTTATCTCCAAGATCTTGTTCTTCTCTGCTTCTCAACTTCAGTATAACCTGGTTCCTTCTTATCTCCAAGATCTTGTTTTTCTCTGCTTCTCAACTTCAGTACAATCTGGTTCCCTCTTATCTCCAAGATCTTGTTTTTCTCTGCTTCTCAACTTCAGTATAATCAGCAACCAAATGCCTACACATTTTTCACCCTCTTTTTTTTTCCAGTTGATAATTTTTCATCCTATCATAATTTGAGGGCTTTCTTTTCATAACCATGACAGCTTACAATGAGAGGTACTAACCCTATAGAATTCCACACAGGAAATGGATATACATCCATGTTTGCCTCGTATTATTCCCCAATCAACTTTATGACTGGTTTTTTTATATGGTGTGCAAGAAGTGCATATTTTTTTACCCACATCTCTTTTCCCAGACGCAAACACACACACACATGTGACTTAGAACAGTATACTAAACATTAAAGGAATACTTTCTGCCATGTTGGTTGGTAGGTAGGTAAGGTAGGTAGAATCAGGGTTCCGGTCATCTATGGAGAAGGTAGTCTTGCATGACGGTCGGGATTGGGAGACCTCTGACCGCACCATCGCTGACCAGCCGTTCAGGCCCCAGGGTGTCTCTGATGACCATCCGACAGAGGTGGACAAGTGGCCGTGGGGAGTCTGCGGCAGAGGAAAGTGAAGTGTGTGTACATGGGTTAAGACCTGTTCACACGGCTGTGATTTTTGCTACTGCTGCTCACCACATTTAGCATGCTTAGGACTTGTCTTCGAGAACATTGCTACATGCAGCTAGTGTCAATTCCAAAGACTTTGCTGAAATGGAAAAACTGTGTCAAAGACCAAATAGGATCGCAATTACATGGACTTAGCTATAAACCACTGTCATACAAATAGACTATCGATGCAACACTTAGCTGTACAACAGTGGATGTACTGATTGAGTAAGTGGCATTGACATGTTTAAAATATCTGAGTTATACAGCATGCAATATTTCAATCAAAATTCTGAACTATCGATATTTGCATTACCTTCAGAAAAATAAGCTCTTTTTTTGCTTATGATACTCAATAACCCACTATGTTTCAATAATGATTCAACAATAATAATGCTGCAAATAGTACCTGACAATATAGGTGAAATTTGCCTGTTATCAGTGCCCATCAGTAATCACAAGAGGCTGTACATTCCAAACTAGCTCTTACCAATGTTTGGCTTGAGAGCGTCCATGACGTATCGACACCGTGGTTGGAAGCTGATATACTGCCACCAAAGTCTCACAAGGGATGTGAAGAACTCCTTCTGGTTGACAGCGTAGTCCCTGAGAGGGCAGTATCCGTTAGGATAGGTTGAACAATCATCGCACTCAGGTTCGATCTCCTGTCCTTTGTCCAACAGAAACCGGATGGCGTCAAGGTCTTTGGACCGCGAAAATACCCTGAGAGGAAATCAAGGAAGCAGGAAAAGAAGAGTCTATTGTGTGAATGATCGGGTGAAAGCTACTCTTACAAATTAGGATACAAACCCATGCACATTTCACATTTTGTCTTCTTTTGCATTAGAGAGGCTGGCTGATAAGAGCTAGGGAAATGGTAACACAGATCATTACTAGCAATATGCCATTGGGTATAAGCATACAATTGCTGAACAATCAAAAGCTGTCATTTACACTTTGTGTGGCAGATAAACTGCTGCTCTATTGGATTTATGCGTATTACTTGTGAATAAAAGGCACATGTGCCACACAAAGGGTTCCTCATTAGTACCTGAACATGGTCCATCTGGAGTGAGGGCATCTAGTGCCTTTACAGTGCTTCAGAAGAATCTCCAGTATATCAATACATGGATAGGCTGCATAGAAGGGGCACTTGTAGGCGGTCACTGGTGGGAAATCGCGGCAGTTCGCCGATGCTCCCATCCCCAGCATATCTCGTACGAGTTCCAGTTGCCGCTCCATCACGGCCATGGTGAGAGGGGGAAGGAAGTGGGGGCGAGTGTTTCGCACCTTCTCCAGCTGCAGGGGGGGCAACTTCCACCCCGTGTCGACGTCAAAGCCGTGCTCGATGAGGAACTTGACGGTTTCCCGCTGCCCGCCCTCTATGGCAAGGTGGA
This sequence comes from Arbacia lixula, assembly GCA_963669155.1. Classification (NCBI taxonomy): domain Eukaryota; kingdom Metazoa; phylum Echinodermata; class Echinoidea; order Arbacioida; family Arbaciidae; genus Arbacia; species Arbacia lixula. The sequence continues at coordinate 2,736,402 of OZ022577.1, read as the reverse complement.
GTGGAGTGTCTGGGCAGTCCAGGGTTGTGTATGTGTCATATTCATCCAGGAGCAGCTCGAGACAGCTATGAAGATAAACACAACATCGCGTATGTAAGTCCTGCCATCTCAAAGAATTTATATAATCGGGGTTCTTGAAGAGCGCTCCTACTCAGGAATCACATTGCATATCAGAGATAAATCATGGACTGTAAAGGAATAACATCAAATTTCAAGAGTGAAAATTATCTACTGACCATCCAAGAGCTGGTTCCAGACTAAAAACACACACAAAATTCAGACACTGACTATCGAGCACTCCATATTAATTGTACATTTTCTGAATTTGTGTATATACAGATAAACAAGTATAGCTCGACCACGAGAGAATCTCCATACCTTCCCGAGTGGCTAACTTGCAAATGAACTTAAACCATCCCTGCCACCAAAAAAAAAAAAAAAAACATCTGGTAACGCTTTACTTACTCCAAATGACCTTTATAAGCAGCAACATGGATGGGTAGGTAGCCATCTTCCACTAAAATCTTGGGACTTGCCCCCTTTTCTAGAAGTAGTCTCACAATATCCACATAATTTTCTTGAGTGGCGATGTAAAGTGGTGTAGCCTTGTCCTGAGCCTGGCTGTTGATATCAGCGCCTGCATGAAAAAGGAGTCACAGTTCAGTCTAGACATAATGATGAGGTACACAGGGGTACTGGTCCTAATTTGGAGAAAGCTGTTCTCTGATCCGCTTTGATCAGCTATTGTGTGCTGTGTGTATGCCTGTATGATCTAAAATGTCTATTTGTCTGGATAAAAAAACCCCACAAGTTTCTACCTGTGATGTCATGATTTCATAATGATCTCAAAATGTGCTCTTTAGATTTCATAAACAAAGATATACAGTGCCTGTAATTGATTTTCATACACATGAATAAAATATGTAATCAAATAGTAAAACAACAAGAAAGATTCAGATAGAGATTTCTTTGACCAGGCCTCAAAGTATTTGTTTTAATGTGGGCTCTTTTGTCATTCTCATCTCAAAAGCAGCTGTTACAGTATCACTTAACAAGGCTCCTTTGCAGTTGTCAGAGTGTAATCTTAATTGCAAGATGCACCACAGTTCATATAAGTTGCACTTGTGAAAAAAAGTTTGATCTGTAAGTATCTTCCTCAAACTTAATTGCCCTTCATGGATATGTTTTCAGGAGTGGGGGTCATCATTTTTTATTTTGGGGGCAGCTTTACCCAGGACCAGTCTTTACACAGCATTAGTGTAAAAACACAGATGATCATATCATATTGACAGCCATTGGTAATACCTCTATTGAGCAGCACATTCAAGCAGTCTATTTTGCCGTACTGAGCAGCTACAAAGACAGGCTGCATCCCATGATCGTCTTTTGACTCCAAGTTGGCACTGGCATTGAGCAGGTACTCCATGATAGTGGCGTTTCCCTGGCTGGCAGCCTCGTGTAGCGGAGTCCAGCCATTGTAGTATTTGGCATTGAGGTCAGCTCCTGCCCTTGTTAGGTGCTCCACACATCGGATGTGGTTCCCGCACACAGCTGTTAGAGAAGAATGGGTTGAACAAACCACACTGTTTTCACACGAGAATTGAACCAAATTGATTTGATTCAACTAGGTAACTTGAGTATCACTGAATTTAAATCAGCAAATAATTAGCCCCCATCTCCCACTGCCAGTTGACAAATAAAATATTTTCAAAACCGATACTTCCCACATGCTGCATATTTTTACCGGTACTGCAAATAATTTAATGTCTATTGTTCCCTCTAATCCCCCCACCCCCCCTCACACCACCACCTTCTCTACTCTGAACACAGCTAACATAGAAACTTCAAATAAGACATCTATCTATACTCATACTGCTTAGGATGCTAACTGTAATTAGTTTGGCTTTAAAAACATATCACAAGTCATTTCATTTTACCTTGCAGAACTGGAGAGCCCTCCTCATTGTTGGCTATGTTGGGATCTGCTTCATTCTGAAGGAGGATAGAGACCACGTCATGGTGGCCAGCCTTAGAAGCAAGGAACAGGGGCGTTTCTCCTTCAAACGTCCTCTGATTTATCTCTTCTTTCAAATCTGTGAATGGCATATTGGTAGAAGGATAATCTTGAACATATATGAAATATCATGGACTGTAGAGCACTAATATTAAATTTCAAAAGAGTGGAAAATATCTACCGACAGTTCAGGAAAGCCATGTACAATCCACACAGCAACTTCGAAGGAGAATGCCCCTGGACAATCATATCTGTGTGTGCCATAGATCCCACAGATTATCAAAACATGAAATTCATTTAGATAAGGAAAAGAAAGCTTAAAATGAAAATATAATCGCATTCAAATAAAATATGTCACATCCCTTTTTATTACTTTACAAAGGGGAGAAAGTTGTACTTCTGGGAAAACTCTCCGAGCACAAATTACTACTCCCAAAACGCTCGCTTATTACCCTGGGCTTAGCCAAGTATGTAGAGCTAGCATAGAAACTAACTGACCTAATTAGATCATGAATACTATATTCCTGCCAGGTACCCATTTACTTCACCTGGGTTGAGAGGTACAAACATGAGCAAAACACCTTGTCCAAGGGTGTACGTACCGGGCTGGGCTCGAACCCAGCATCTCTCTCCAAAAGTAGAGAGCTCTCACCACTATACCTCATGACATTCTGCCCATCACTGATTATGAACAAAAAAAAAATGTTTAAACTTGGATCAGGGGAAAAATAGAAAGAAAGAAAATACAATCCAATTAAGACAAGCAATATCTCATCACTGTCATCACAAAAAGGGGAGAACCTTGTTCACCTTCTTCGTCGAGGTGTTGCAGCAAGAGCTGCAGGCACTGCACATTGCCTCCGGCGGCTGCCTCATGGATGGGTCTCCAGCCTCGGTTGTCAGGGGCATCCAGAGGCTTGCCCTGCCTGATCAGCCGCAGCAGGCTAGAGGTGTTCCCAGCACGAATGGCCTGGGACACTTGGGAACAGGTGTCTGGATACGTCTCAGTGAAATCCATTGTCTGGACAGTATTTGTGGACACAAGAATAGTTTGGAGAAGTTTAAGTCAGTACTGCGATACAAAATCACACTAGCATACAAGTTTTCAAGCAATGTTCAGAAACTTAAGGTTGGAGTATTGGCTATTGCACACAAAGTCACAAATAAAGGCATGAGGGTATTTCATACTTCATCGAAAAGCGGTTTTGGCAAACTTTGATGGTTTCTCTGATAAATTACCAGCTTAATCTCAACAAAATTAGGCAAGGGTTAGGATCCGAACCAAAATAGGGTTAGGGTTTTGGGTAAGGAAGAGTAAACTAAATTTTTTGATCACACACCATAACTTTCAGCTACAACTTGAATTTGAAGTAGGTTTCAATCATGGATTTTCATTACACTCAACTACACGTGTCTGATGAGGTTTAAACTCCCCAAACCTGACACTGCGGAATGCATCTTTACAGTCATATTGAGAATGAGAGGTTGAAGCAGTGTAGATGCGATATGCAGCGGGACGGACCCGACAGCTGTGCCGCTGTGTAGCCTTGTTTTGGGGTCCTAGCGCGCGCGAGGACAGCGAGTTAGCTAGGGGCGCGGCTGAGCGGCCCACCCCGCGCCCAAGCCGTGCATGAACCGTAGTGCACCGTACTGTACTGCAGTGCTGCAGCTGCGGTGCCATCGCATTGTCAGTACATTGCAAGGTCAAGGAAAAGTGGGACTCAATTAATAGATGAGATTCCCTATAACGAACACTTCCTACAGCTTTAAAATGCTCTTAACATATTCTTTATAGTATATTTGTCCCCACTTTGCTCTAAACTAATAAATCAAGTAGCGTTTCTTCAAATGCCCTAAAAAACAACTCAATGTTTTCCTACCTCATCTCAGCTCAGTTTGCGGAGAGAGCGCGCGTGCTACAGTACATGCCACCGACGATACATACACACTAGTTGTGTGCTGTAGGAGCGCGCGTTAGTTCGGCACGCGCGATCGGTCAAAGGTGAACTTGGTGGCAGATTCAAAAGTTAAAACGCGAAAGAAAGGGAAAGCGAATTATCAGACAATTGCTTATCATGGATAAGGACTTGAATATTTCCGTTGGCTTAGCCAAACGAGGATTTAGAGGTAATTATGAATTACTGTATAAACGAAAAACTGCAAATTATTGTGAGGTGAGAGTTGGTGCTGTGCTGTGTGAGCTGTGGTGGATAATGTTGTCATCGCCTTGTTGAGTCTCGAAGTCGAATAAAACCCGGCCGGGCCGGGGCGCGGCCGTGCAGCGCAGGGCAGCACGGGGTACCCTTCGGCTAGCGGCTATGGCTGCCTTTGTACGTACTGCCAGCCTTTATATTACTTGTGTACTGACCACGGGTGGTATTCTAAAAATTCAGAGAGATAGAAATGTTATCTCCCCCAAGATAAAATGTCCCTAAAATATTTTAACCTTTGGTATTCCAAAAAGTATCGGGTATTATGCACTTTACTAAGCATCCCACCTCTAGCTAATTAGCAACGACATCAAGAAGGTTAGCAACGAGTGCCCGACGTCATCTATGAACAATCCCCGAAGTGAACTGAACTGAGTGATTGGGTCCCTACAAATTTGGTGTCAAGATACGATTGCCATGGGTTTCTACAATCTACAGTGACTTGCTAGTTTCCAGAGTGTTTTAGGCGACGATATCCATCCGCCGAAACACTTAAGATTCCAATCTACAAACTGTCCTAAATACCTCAAAATTAGGGTTAGGATAGCAATTTATAGGTCTTAGGTTTAGGGTTGGGGTACATGACTAGGTCTAGCCAGGTTTTTTTAAGGTCGAGCCATAGATTCATTTACCTTCAAATGTAAATCCTAGTTTCACACATCCAAATCCAATCAATTATCCAATTCATTGTCCCACAAGTTCCTCACACATTGTTCTCTCCGCGATATTCATCGACGTGAATTAATTGCAATAAACTACTCCGCAATTTCACCACAAAAACACAATTTCCTGGATGATCGCTACGAACTGCCGTAAGGTCCGTAATTGATGGCAGCTTCGTTATCGGGCTTTAACACGGGAGTCAATGCAATAGAAAACACAACGCGCGCAGTGAGGAAATAAGTGCGTGTATTAAGGCGGATTCACACTGCATCCGACATCCGACATTCCGACATACGACACGACATACGACACGACATTTCAGTTCACACTGACAACGACTTTCCAAAATGTCGTGCAAAAAGTCGGATGACACGACATTTGCTGTCGGTCAATCAATTATCAAGTTCTTTATGCAATAACCAAGCATAAACACAAGAAAAATATTGATCTGAGAAGGACGAGAAGCAGGAGGAGGAGGGCGGTGAATAAGGAGGAAGGAAAGAACTTACGGCGAAGGCGGGAGAAAAAGGAGAAGAAAATTTGAGCGGTAGAAGACGGGAGTAAGAAAGTTAAAAGGAAGAGATGAAAAAGGTGGAAGGGAATATAAAACGAGGGGGAGAGGGAAGGAAACGGGAGAAAGGGAACAAGGGAGGGGGAGGGGGAGAGGGTGGATTGATGGTGAGGAATAGAGGAGAAGAGGAGGAGCAGTACGGCAAGGAAGGAAGGAGGAAAGGGGGGGGTAGGGAAAAGAATCAAGTGAGGATGACTAGAAGAAAGAAGGGTGAATGAGGAGGAGAAACAAAAGACGAAAGACAACTAGATGATCATCGTCTTTCTCCTTCTCCAACATCTCCCTCCTCCTCCACGCATTCGCTTCCCTCTCTCTCTTCTCCTTCCATCTATTCTTACTTCTCCTTGTTCATTCTCATACTCTTGCCTCAATACTAGATCAAGTTCAATACAGATACGTACTTATCCAAAATAGAGGAAAACCAGCATCAATACATGTATTACGTGCTGGGAAGTTGGCATAATCACACTCACCCTAATCCTTCTTTACAACGGTGAAGAGAAAGAACTTACGATATTACAGCAATCATAATAATAGTCCATTATAAGAGGGGTATGTTATGTCTTTATCTAGTTCATTCGCTATGCCTATGTTAAGGCATGTTTGGGATTTTTTTTATACCAGACATATGCAGTATAAATCATATCAGCAACATGACATTGTATACATGTAGGCCTACAATATACACTGATATAGTTTGCAGGTATCACGATGCCTCAAATAGAAATATAAAATTATTCAATGATTTGAGTGTCCTGTTCAAACTAAGTCTATCTGTTAGATTCTGCTTTGACAAATCTGCATCAACACAACAAAATTACCCCCTCCGTCCCTTCTCTCGTTCATGAAAACAGCAAAGGCATACCCCCTACCAAACTCCCCTAATCTAGGTCTACATGTACATATTTGTTTCAGCCTTAACCCCCCTTCTTAATTTTCCTTTCACAGATTCGATCATTTATGCTATATAGACGGTTGAAATACACGGTGAGAGCTTTCTTAGAGATCAAGAAAAGAAAGCTATATCGGAACATTATCATACGAAGCTACATCGGAAGGGGGGGGGGGGCACCCCCCCCCCCCCCCCACTTCTCAGACATCCTTCTCCCGCACCCTCGAAATGGCATCTTTCCCTCAAAAAAAGCTTTACATGTTTACGCCAGTGTGCGTGATGCACGAAAAGTATTAAATAAAACATTATGAACAGTTGAACAGGCCTACTCTTGATATTGAATTTATTTAAATCTATGCAAAGAAATTTTGAATATTGGTACATTCTTTTTAGGAACATCCCTCATATCTACAGCTATTCTACATGTAATCCTTTAACTGACGAACTAAATTATTCCACCAACAGTGACTCTGCAAGAAAAAATAGTTACACTTCTTATTTTTTAGTCTACAAATCAACGTTAAGAAGTTTTGAGGTTAAGAAAACTGTCACCATTCCCCGACAAACAAATATGAATCTACATTAATTAGCTCCTCATGTAAACTTAGTTGAGAGTCTTCTAAACCCGAAAGAAAAGTTACTTAAACCCATGAATACAGGCCAACATCTCTATTTTTGTTAGTCAGATCTCACTAAAATTAAGGTTTGGTTATGTTGGTAGACTTCAGACGAGCAGATAACTTGCTGTGATTGAAGTAGACTCTACTTGGTGATATTGATAGATGGCTGACTAGTACGAATTGTAACTAAACAAGGAAATCTGAGGCAGACTGCATACATTTATAGTACGAACCAACGTCAGATATATCTAACAGTCAATTCATTTCTTTACTAAAAACTAATATCTATCTAATACGAGTATTCACTCCGTGGACCTAGATCTATTCGCATGAGCACGCCCGGCCGGTCGGCCGGCTGGCTAGATTTATCAAAGCAACAAGATAGACCTACTGGCTATCCATGATAGGTACGCCGGTCGAGTCCAGATCCCGGGTCCAGATCTAAACCAAAACGTGAGTAGTAGACTAGCTGCTAAAGAAACTTGTTTGGATCTGGGAAATCCACACTCTAATTAATAGACCTAGACCCTCTAGATATCTGTGTTGTTATGAGTTGGTGTATCTGTAGTTCCGGGACTGCTCCCGCGTAGCGGAAGCGTGAGCGGGCTGGTCGCAGTATAGTGTACATCTGGATCTGGACCAATGATCTGGTCGCAGTATAAATCAATGATACGTTTGTTGTTAGATCTCACTTCGATCTCATGACATTTTAAAGCCTTTAACAGCCATGTTGACCTCGAGGCTGTAGACCTGTAACTTAACTTTAGATCCAACGAATGAATTAGATCTAGATCTATCTATTAAACTCTGACATTCGAACGGAATAAATACAGAGCACACTACAATTAACTGCAGTACCGACTACCGTTTAGACGTATAGTAGAGTACGCGTATTACGGATGTTTATGTTCTGTTGGTTATGCAACAGTTTCTAGTAGAAGATCTAGACTAGAGCCTAATCCGAGTATAAACATAAACAGGTTTACTCAATTGATAACGTTCAATACCAGTCTAGACCTCTAAATCTAGATATATTTATGTTGCATGTGACATGTCCAGGTCTTTCAAAGTTAAAGTGCGATTTAGATCTCACAAGACTTTCAAGATTAGAATGATGACATTTATGCAGGTAGATAACAGTTGCATACACCATCAATCATCGTTGACTTTTTACATGTAGACCCGGCCTTGACCTTGGGTCTGTATAATTGTTAACGTTTACTTATGCGACTACGTAGACCTACTCGAACGTAAACATTACACTTGTCTCGAGTCGATTCTTTAAAACTAAATTACTACTGAATACCGAGATTAACTCGCTATTAGCTGACATTAATAGACATTGATTAACTTACCGCCAATAAGGAATCCCATTCTTGCTCACCTTTCTTTACAAACGATGGCAAAATGCTTCACCAAAACATGATAAAGATATGATGCGTAGGGAAACATTGTCCAACATACATTTTAGTACATGGGACTGAAGTTGGGCCGTCGCAGAGATTTTCCGCGAAGCAAAAAAGTATTTTGACAAGCCAAACTTATGAAGTGACGTCATAGGAATCCGCCGTTGTGATTGGTCTCCGGCTAAATGTCGGATTGTCGTGCTTGAAAAATCGCTACATGATCCGATTTTTTAATACGACAAAATGTGTCGGACACGACTTTTTTTGTCGTGTTGCCTCAGTGTGAATGGACACATTGGATTTGCACTGTTTCGATTTTTATTTTGTCGGATCAAATGTCGGAAAGTCGTATGTCGTGTCGTATGTCGGAATGTCGGATGCAGTGTGAATCCGCCTTTATGCTTGTCATAGACTTGTTGATACCATGCTCCATAAACTCACATGTAAACTTTGGACTTTGATTATTATTCATGCTTTTTCACCTGAAAATAGTTCCATATTCTGACTGTTACGATCAGTTCACGCCAGAAAGGATCGCACAAAATGATACCAATATTTAGTTCAGGTGTTCTTTATTATATGGGGTATTTTCCCCTTTTAAAAACCAAGACAAGCGTTCACTTGCAGTACATCAATACATCAATATAGGTTACTTTACAATGTATAGATACAGGTTAGCTTACAGTGCTGGAGGATACTGAAGTCCAATGGATCCACGGCTCTCGCTGATGGTCCAGTTGATAATCCGATCCAGTATTCCCAAATTATGATCGCAATGTTGATCCCAATGTTGTACGCTGAAGAGCAGGTATTCCAGATAGTCAAGTCCAAATAGATGATCCAAGATGGTCAAATGTTAATCCACAGAGCTTTCACGCTTTCACAGGCAGGATCTCATAAGCGCTATTTAACAGGCAGGTATTTATCCACGTAGAGAAAGTCCTCGTATAAATCCATAGGTAGGTATTGAGCCAGGGTCACAACAATATCTTAGATGCAGGTTACTCTTATCACAGGTGACTGGAGCAAGATGATATGAAACTGAGCTCCTATCTCGAACAACTCATATATATACTACAATCTATACATTCTAGAAGGTTCCATTAACTCTACTTCCAGAAATTTCTCAATATATCCAGTAAGCTCTATATTGTACATATACTGTACCTATGCTTGTAAACATGGCAAACAATATTGACCTGACCTAGATTACACTGATGAGTCATCACTAGCCCATCTGAGCTCCTTTATTATGCTAATGAGTCTCAGCTAGCTGCAACATTCTTTCATGTAAATAACATTCTAGACTCTTCTGGGCAGTACACATTGCTAAATGTTTATTTCACCAGTGAGGAATGTCACAAGCACCCAGAGTGCAGCTAATTCAAGAGCTACATGTATGGCTATATATGTATAACTTATACACATTTGTAACACTGACTCACAAATAATGTTTGGGCTTCTTATTAATTAATGAATTGATGTCATGCACTAAAAGCTGTAGTAAAGGAGGGTTTGTTTTGCTGTGGAACCGTTTTTTTTTTTCACTTTTGAGGCCTACAAAATTGCTGTTTTCCCTAAGGCAAGTTGGTAAAGTGTATAATACCTAAAATACCTTGACCAATGTTAATGAGCGCATGACCATGACCTGCACTACTATCTCATATGCCATGAAGTAGTGCTAGTGGCTTTGATTTTAATGTCTTTTGGAGTAAATTTATGGTGGTAATGATTATCACCATCAAGTTGATGCTGGTGTGACATCATGAAACTGGCAATGATATTGCACATCAGTGCGCCTCATTGCATTTGGTGCGCTTATGCAAAGAATTGCATCAATGCCAATGGAAAGGTGTGTTCTAGGTGGACTTTGGAGATAATAAAACAGTTTTATCTTTTATCCTAACTTTTTCAGAATACTGTTTTAGTTCATTTGCATACAAATTTTATCTCTGAGGCTCATTTACATAAAAAAAAATATTTTTCTCTCGCTCATTTGAAAAAAAAAATTATCCTATGTTGGCTTTTGGGAATACCAAAAGATTAAATTTTTCCCTAGGTCCCTCAGATACAAAATTAACATTTTTCCTAAGATCATTTTTGGAATACCCCCCAGAGCTAGGCTAAGTCATGCTAGCGGGCCGGGCCGGGCAGGCTGCGAACAGGCCCGTCCAAATCTTTATTAAGCTTGGGCAGGTTTCTCGAAACAATTACTATTGTAACCAGAGTTTTACATTTGATTTAGAGTTGAACCTCATGTACTTCTCACTAAGTAAAATAAAAACTGAAACTGTTCAGAACCCTGCCGCATGTACCATAGTTTACCATAGTTATTCATTGATTATTCTTGTTCTCGATCCTTGTTTTCATAGCCCTCAATACATGTATGTCACATGTTTCTCAAGGATAGTCCACTCGCGAACAGCACACATGCGACAGATCCCAAGTATTTCCAGCATTGAGAACTGACGTTGAAGTTGTAATACACATGTACATAATGAATTGTCTCAGTGCTAAGCATGAATTCTAACTATCGCGTATAGCTACCTGAATCTGAATGTGTGTAGCGCTCTAATTTTTTTACATTTAATTCTTGGGATATGAACTTACGGTCCACGAACATTCTAAAGCCAGCGTCTTGCTTGTGTCTTTTCATTCTTTCATTAGTCCATCCAATGTCAATGTTGAATAAGGCAAAAACATCGCCGTGAGTGACTGGTGGTATTTTTTTCAAGTCCTTCGTCCATGTAACAACCCTTCCATTTAGGTCACCGTACCGGATACGTCCCAAGAGCAATCAATCAGATATCGGTATCACAAGGTGATATCGCTTGATATCGGCTATATGCAATAGGTAGAATTGGGATAAGAGTCCCTTGGGTCGAACCTTCATCTGCAAGAATTATATAGACCGTCTCCCCCCCCCCCCCCCCCCAAAAAAAAAAAAAAAAAAATTGTAATGTAATGTAATCATGTTATTATATGCTTCATTTTTTTGAATGATTTATATTTTGCAACTTTTCTTTAAATTAAGTATCATGTTATTATGTCTTTAATGAGTTGTGGGAATGAATAAACTAACCGTGAAACCTGCTGTAGGAGCCACTTGAATTTGTAGACTACAGAAAGATAACCCATCTTTAGTTATTAAGTACCATGATCACCACATTTATTATTGTCCTTTAACAGTATTTTTCATGCTTAATATGTTACTCATTGCGGATATAATTGCTAGTGATATTTGTTTGTCTTGCAATGTAGTTTATAAACCCTTGCTTTCACTAGCTAATATTTCTCATTGTTACCTGTATTAACTCTCTCAGTGCCATGCAATGATGCGCCCATGTGAATCCTAACGCAATATCATAAAGCGTGATATAAATGTCTATAATTATTATTATAATTCATTTTGCCTACAGGACTGAGAGAGCTGAGAGTAACATGTACATACAGATCATATTTCTTGTTTCCATTCAGCTTGTAATATAGGTTTCTCTGTATTATTCATTATTCTCATGAGATCGTGCCTCTAACTCCATCGAGGAGCTGAGGGCAACACTGAAGAGCAGCCCCAGAAGACGCACTGTTGGGGGGAGTGTGCAAAGCTTTGGGTCTAGTCCCAGACAGTCTGCTTCCCAGTATTCCAGGACTTCTGTGAGCAGGTCTCAGCGCAAGGGCAGAGCATCCCTGCAGGCCTTTGAGTCAGATCCATCACTACATGGCCATGGGTCTAGGTAAGGGTGTTCAGTCTCACACATGGAATAATTCTCTTGGGGTAGCCAGTGCAATTTGCTACACATTTTTAGCAGACTGCATTATATGACAGTCATTGGTAATTTGTCCACACCCTGATTTCTCAGAATTTCTCAGAATTGCTCATCAAATGTTGAATCCTAAATTCTTTCCTGTCACAGTTGTAGTTGTGTGGGCAATTTATGCAGAATAAATGCATGCATGCATTTATTACTGAAGTTTTTGTGTAAGCATCCACCAACCTTACCTCATATTGACACATTTCCTTCAAGAAAAATATGGTTAATTCCTTACAATGTACTGTATTTATTGATATTCACTGCATTTTTTGACAGTGATTATGTTTGTCTTCATGACATGGTGTAACTAATGTACAAAACTTAAACAAGCTATAGACTGAACCTTGTACCTCTCTACACTCTCTTGTTTTCTTCTATTTCTTCATTTCCTGTATGTATTATGTTTGTCACTCATATTGGTTGAAGTGTTATGATTTCTGTTTGTTTAGATTATCAGACAGTCAAGCTCTGGATAACTACAACAATGCTGTTGATCGACTCAGGACATTGCTGCTTACCCAGAGCCATCGCCCTAAATCCCCCACTATTCAAGGAGGGAGAGGTCAAAGTTCATCGGATATGTACCAGCCACGGCCACAAAGCCCACATGAGGTATACTTACCGGGCATTGCATTCAATAAAAGAAGAAAAAAATATGAAGACAATTTAGTAAAAAGTTTGCTAATTATAAGGAAACTTATGAGGATGTGATACTGTTTTTAAAACTATAATCTCATGCTTTGAATCCTGGGGCGGTATTCAATTCAATACTTAAGTATAAAAAATAAGACAAATACTTAGTATTTGGCTTAAATAAAATACTTAGCCAAAAATGGTATTCAAAGGACAATTTTTGTCTTAAGTATTTGTCTAAGTATAAGTAAAAATATTGCTCCGATTAAGTAAATACTTAAGTATTTTTTGTACTTAAGTATGTTTGCTATTCAAATTAGTATTTTTGACTAAGTATTTTGCCTACTCTTGATAGGACACTTAAGATAGGCCTAGCTATCCATTCATCGTTGAAAGTTCATTGCTACGTGTTTTGAGAAATGGCTGCATTCATCTTCACAATCACCATCAAGAAATTTGCCAACATCTTGCTTATCATCAGCGTGTACATCCTCTTCAAAAATACATTGACACTGAATTAATCAAACGGTATCGATGAATCGTAACGGGATTCGTCGCATAACTGAGCTCGTAGCACAAGACATCACCAAAGAGCAACACAAATAATTAACTAAGGCCATAAAGCATACACAGATTGCAGACTTTGCCTGTACGGCTACGCTACGCTACGCCTACGGTACGGTACCTGTACTATGCATACACTGCCATTCGTCGGCTCAGAGTGGACGAACGAAGGACCAAAGCAGGGGTCATTATATTGAAGTTCTGAACGGAATAAAATACGCACCTTTTAGTAAAATCTTGTGTCACTTCATTTCGAATGCTGGTAATTGATGTCCAACACGTATTCTTGCTCCACGGAAAGACTGAGAGTCTGTTAATGCTATTTTAGTACTAAACTAGACCATCTAAAGCGCTGCGCGTACAATATAGGTATTAATAAATACTATTTAGAAAATAGCAAAACTTTCGGTAACACCATGTGGTTGTATTCTTTCGGATAATTGGCCCACTTATGGGGTGAAGAAAGGAAAGGAAAGTGAAAAGTGAAAAGGAGAGGTGAATTTTTATATTTTATAACACTTACACAAGACTATTTTTAGCTTTAGTTTTCGGTGTTTTAAACCGAAAATAAATGGGATGGAATGGAGGTAGAAGAAGAGGGTGGGTGTTGATGAAAGTTGTGAACTAGTCACAAAGTATAGTGATAAAGAGAAAAGAAAAGAAAAGAAAATGAGAAAAGTGTAGAAAAGTTATAGTCAGTTCTGCAACTAACTATAGATTTCTTTCAAAATCTGAAAGAGGGAGTATCAGTCTCGACGTTTCGGGCAGTGTGCTCTGTCCGTCATCCGGAGAATAACTCGAAGAAACTAACGAGCGCGCCGGGTATTTATGTGATCCGAAGGGATCCGAAATAACCCGAGAGTGTCCGAAATCAGCCAATAGGAATAGAGCGTTTCGGCGCGAATGTGCTGTGTGCACTAGAGCGTGAAACAGCTGAATAGGTGCGAAAGTGCGGCGCGAATGCGCGGTGTGCACTGGAGCGTGAAACGGCGCGAAAGTGCGGCGTATTCAACCCCCCGATCCCCCGGGCAGGTCGCCATCCCGCGCGCGCCGCGCGCGGCGGCGCCGCCGGTGCGCGTGGTGAAGAAGTGGCATCCAGATATCGCTGATCACAAGTCCGCTCTCCTGCGGCACCGTGTCGTGTTGAAGAATCTCGATGGCTTCTCTCACGCGCCGGGTGTGCCAGTGCTTAATGGATGTGATGAGTTCTGCGTTGGACCACGCGCACCGGCGGCGCCGCCGCGCGCGGCGCGCGCGGGATGGCGACCTGCCCGGGGGATCGGGGGGTTGAATACGCCGCACTTTCGCGCCGTTTCACGCTCCAGTGCACACCGCGCATTCGCGCCGCACTTTCGCACCTATTCAGCTGTTTCACGCTCTAGTGCACACAGCACATTCGCGCCGAAACGCTCTATTCCTATTGGCTGATTTCGGACACTCTCGGGTTATTTCGGATCCCTTCGGATCACATAAATACCCGGCGCGCTCGTTAGTTTCTTCGAGTTATTCTCCGGATGACGGACAGAGCACACTGCCCGAAACGTCGAGACTGATACTCCCTCTTTCAGATTTTGAAAGAAATCTATAGTTAGTTGCAGAACTGACTATAACTTTTCTACACTTTTCTCATTTTCTTTTCTTTTCTTTTCTCTTTATCACTATACTTTGTGACTAGTTCACAACTTTCATCAACACCCACCCTCTTCTTCTACCTCCATTCCATCCCATTTATTTTCGGTTTAAAACACCGAAAACTAAAGCTAAAAATAGTCTTGTGTAAGTGTTATAAAATATAAAAATTCACCTCTCCTTTTCACTTTTCACTTTCCTTTCCTTTCTTCACCCCATAAGTGGGCCAATTATCCGAAAGAATACAACCACATGGTGTTACCGAAAGTTTTGCTATTTTCTAAATAGTATTTATTAGTACACTCTCACCATGGAAACATTCAAAGAACATTTAATATAGGTATTGCGAAGCAGCGCAGCGCTGCGCTGCATGCTGCGCTTCGCAGCGCTCTTCGTCTTTGGTTAGACTACCATACGTTGCGGTACACCGTATGTGTACACAAAACCTATGGAAATTCACCGCACAAAATGATTGTGCGATTGTTCTTTTAACACGCAAAGAGCCATAGAGAATTTTCGCACAAAACTGTTCGCCAGCTGTGATGAATCAGCTGATGTGCGTGACGTCACAATTTTGCTTAGATTTTTACTTAATTGTCGTCTACCTAAGTATTGATCTAAGAACTGTCTTGAATATGGATTAAGCCAAATACTTAGCTGAGCCAAATACTAAGTATTTTTTGTACTTTTCTTAAGTATCGAATTGAATACCAGCCCTGATGAATAACTTTCATGGGCAGCTCTTTTTCTTTGACAACATGCTGTACCATCCTTACATCATTCTCATATAGCATGGCAAAACGAGACAATACCCAGAGCATAACCAGACCATAACTCACTGAGCAAGATTACAGGCAAGTTTAATATGAAACTAAAGTGAATTCTTTTTCAAAGGAATCCTTATTTCCCCTCCTGCCCTGTAATTTTTTAATTCAGTTAAAGATACAATCGTAAGATTGTGTGAAGTGGGGATAATTTCAATTGGACATTACTATAACACTAACACATGAAATGCATTGCTGATTATTTCTTCAGGTGCCTTTGGCCATGGAGGATGCCTACTCGTACCGACAGTCCCCCAGACTTCCCTTATCCACGAGTGTGTCCAAGGTCCATACTGAGCCCAGCAGTCAACAGCTTCTCCAGATAATCAACAGCCAGAGTGCCTATATACAGCAGCTAGAAGGAGAAAACAAGTACTGTAAGGTGGGCACTTTGATTTGTTTGCATATTCTTGGTAAGATTAGATTTTAATGTGTACATTTACAGAGGGCTTCAAATTCTTCAAACATGAATTGTTGCTAGAATAGGAACACATGATCTATTATTAATCCTAGGTATTTACTTTTTTTTTGCTCGAATGAAGTGAAATATGTTGATGACTTGCATGCATAAAATGCTACCTCTATTAATCTACCGTGATTGCCTGGAAACCAAGTTTGACTGGACCAAGAAAATATGTTTCCAGAATCCTTTTATTGGTTTGTTACCCAGCATTAAATATAAAAACGTGTATGTGTGTGGATGTGTGACATGGCAGGATGAATAGCATTATAAGCAATCATGTGAAAAGATAAATCATACATAAGTTTGCTTATGCGTTGTTATTGTTGGTGTTCTTATTGATATGTTCCCCAGGAGGAGCTACATGGTCTCAAAGGTAGATCAGAAGCGATTGTAGCAGAAAATGCGAAGCTGCAGGAAGAGATGAAAGACATCATGGTCAAGACTGCGCTGGAGGAGAGTCCATTTAGACGGGTTGGTATCTCATTACCATTATACAGAGAACTCTGCAAATTGAAGTTAACTTGTTCTTTACTGAGCCCGCATACAGTATATATGCGCGCTGGCTCTCTTCCACTCAGATACTAAGCAGCACAACTCCCATACAATCTGCTGTTCGGACAAAAGACAGCAGGCTATGAATAAACTGCTAATACCCTATAAGACATAATTAAGCCACATCCCTTTGGTTACTGCAGTTCCCTAGCAAATGTTGACATCCTAACTGCACCAGGGTCCACAAAGCCAGAAAATCTAACTTTGAGTAATGGGTTAAGAGTGCTTTATATTTATTGTAGCACTTGGAACCTCATAGTGGGTTCATGTATGTACATATTAACTTAATACTCGCACATTCTACTTTAGAGAGGCTGAAAAAGTAAAATATATTAAATGAAATGTTAATTGATTAAATCTGTCCTTTTTGTTGAGTGATTTTGTGTGCTTTTTTGTTTGGTTGTTGTACCATTTTAATGCAGATAGCCAGAAGAAATTTGATTGTTTATTCCTCATTCTCATCACTATTCAAATTGTCTTTATTTTGTACAAAAACAAAATGTTTACACATTATTGATATGATATAATTTACAATAAATTATTACATGTGGGTACATGTGGTGCTAGTAAATACTGGTATTACTGTGATATCCCTAAATGTTGCTTGCCCATCGATAGCAAATGGTGATGTTTTTGAACCTGAAGTGCATGTTTTTTCTGACAGTTGTAACTGAATGGTAGTTGAATTATTTCATTTTACAGGAAGACACTTCTGTGTTTGCCAATGGGGTGGATCAGTCTGGGCCTGAGAGTAGGGGGCAGCAGGTGCCAGACAAACTCATGTTTGCCAAGTGGAGTGAGGACCTTGTGAGTAATGAATGGACTGACACTATTCAGGGCACATAGATGTAAGATAATGGAGGTTGCCAGAGGAATGATATTCTGTCTCTCACATCCATCCCATGCAGACCAATTAACTGTTTAGAATTAGGGTCATATTTGACCAAGGTCCAAGGTCAATTCACTTTGCCCAAAATTTGCCCCCCAAATCACAATAACTAAAAATCCAATCATCCCATTTCAAGTGAACATGGTACTGATATAGATAACTACCTGTACATGGAGATTTGATTAGATGATTAATGAGATTTGAGGTGAAAGGTCAGTGGACTTTAGCAAAAATGATTCCTAATGGAACTTTTTCTGTTATTCTTCTTTACTATGTGGCTGGGGCATGTTGGGTCACTCAACAAAACAGAGACCAATTGAGCCACTTGGTTTTCTCCAAGCCTTGAGCATTTGCTTAGCATTGTGGATAGGTACCCCAAGTTGACTTTCAGTGGCAATGTGTTTTTTTTATACATTGTTATGTAGAGGGATATACCAGGATGTTAATAGAATATCTGTGTCATTCTGTGAAATCTTAAACTGTTTGTACGATAACTCAAGAAATGTATGACCAAATCTCACCAAAAGTAATATGATGGTAATATATGACAGTTGAATTATCTTCATATTTTTCTCAGATTGCTCAAATGCCAACCTCATTGAGGCCAATTTTGTGGACAAAGATCATCCTTGGTAAATGTAGAAAGGGCAATTCTTTCAAGAATTATGACAATACTTCAGTAGTGTGTGGTGATATGCAGGTTACATTTCATTACCGGTAGTTTTCCTATCTTTTATTAGTTCAACGCTTCAATGTTACATTACCTTTCAATATATGTATGTACATGTATGCTTTATAACATTCAGGAGAAGTTGAAGAAACTGCATTCCATTCGTGTGAAGAGATTGGAAGACCAACTGGCTTCAACAAAGTAAGTGATTTCTTTCCATGAATTGATTGCTTAGGTTATTTTCATCCATCAGTGCTCAATTTACCAACTGGCCTGATGAATGCACTGTTTACCAGTTTGAGAATCAATTGTATTTCTGCACTTCTGGAATTCACATCGCAAATTGTACTCCAAGTTCATGTTATTACAACCCCTCTTCAAATCTGTCAAAGGAGAAGAAAGTTATGATCTATTGAAATTTCAATTTTGTGATGTCACGTGCGAGGTGCTCTCCCATATGTTGTATACTGGTTATTTTATCTTGATATAGATCTGAACTGGACACCTATGAGAAGCAGTGCAGTGAGCTTAGAAGCAAGCTGAGAATGGCTGAATCGGTTAGCCTGCTCTCAAGGAAAGATGGCTTTATTAACGATGGTCTCTGCGTACGCTGCGCACAGGAGGAAGCTGTGGTGGTGAATCCCTCCCAACCTCAAAACACCAGCACTATCCACAGAATCACACAGTAAGTACATTTCTCATTATCTATAATGATATACCATGTTGACAAAAATTATACCCTCAATTCATTGGAAAATGAAGAATTCTAACCCCCCCCCCCCAAAAAAAAAAAAAAAAAAAAAAAAAGACATATGATGATTATAAAATGGAAAACATACAAATGGATAAGAAATATATTATGAAGAGATAGACTAAAGAGTGATATTTTAGCTTGATTTGTGAATTTTATGTCATATATATTATATATAGACATTTCCGTCCATTTTATTTATCAGTAAATATATTTCTAGTATGCGTGTAAATGATTGGCCTGACCGTTCCCTTGTAAATGTTGTTTGAGTGATTTGAATTGTATGCATGTTGAACACATATACCAGTATCGTGGTATCATACATGATTATTATTATCATGCTTAAATATCATTGATATAATTGATTATTATATAACCTGTTAAAATATTGATAATTTATTGTACAATTATTCTATCTATTATTGAATGTCAATGTTTTGTTTTGTTTTAACAGGGCTTAGAAACCCTGTATTAAGCACTTTATAAATGCAAGGTTATAATTATTTTTAATGCTTACCTGTAATGTTTATGTTCACTACTTTCATTTACATCAGAGAAAGGGATGAGCTGGTTAGTAGATTAACTTCCAGCCAAGCAGCCAAGGAAGAGGCAAACCTACGAGAGGTGGAGGCATACGAACAAGTTCAGCAGAGTATTCAACTTGTGGAACAGGCTCAGCTAGAGAGAACAGAGGTAAGACATTCTGTGGGATGTGTGTGAGGAACAGACTGTGTGTGGTCGACTTGATTCAATGGATTCACAATATGGTGTGCCACCTATCGGAGGAAGCAGAAAGGCCTAAATCAGCAATACCTCATGGGAAATGGTCGCAGTTTAAATATAAATATGAGGTTGTGGCGCTCGCACACCTTTTTGGTGATTGTATACTGTATACTGTGCTTAGCTACTAGTACTCTACCTGTACATTCAATTAGGATAAACAATATATGCCTCTCACTTAAATACTTCTTGAGTGTGTGTGTGGGGGGGGGGGGGGATACTTAATTGTCAAAGTGGATGGGGGAGGGGGAGGCTAGCTCAAAAGAAAATGAAAGAAAGAGATGTACAGAAAAAAGAGGGGGGAAATCATTTATTTATGGTAGAGGGGAAAACTTTGAGGAAAAGTGTTTTGAGAAGAATGAAGACATGATCATACAGTAAAGTAAGGTAGACATACCAGAATGGTATGACAATACATGCTCAGCTCATTTCATCTATCAGATTGAGTTGAGAGAGAATACATACATCTTAACCCTAATACTCCCGGGGTATTTCAAAGCTTGTTATTACCGGGGGGGGCCATTATGGCCCCCCCCCCCCCCCCTGAGATCTCGGCCATGGGTCGCCCGATCGCCTCAAAATTATGTAATCTACAAAGTTGTATAGCTAAATTTACGAAAGTCCTTTTATTTTTTTTTAAATAATTAATTTATGCTAAATTATGCAAGAAATCATAGATTTTTGTATTTCTCACTAAATAGAGCCTCAGGAATAGCAATTTTTGGTACAAATGTCTTTCATAACTCCCTCATCAATTCTTGAAAGAAAAAGATAGGTTGTGGTAATTATTTCTTATGTATTTTATTGTTTTTCAATTTTCTGATGTATTTCTTCGTTGTGATTCAGATGCGTATGCGTGGGTTTGGGTGTGTGGGTGTGTGTGGGTGTGTGTTTGTGTGTGTGTGTGTGTGGTAATTATTTACACTATTTGAAACAATGATAACACTTATTAGAAAAGTATTTACATAAATTGGAAAAGCTGATTTTATCCATAGGATTATACACAGTCACATAGAGAAATAGCGAAATTTCAGTGACATGTGTTCGGTAAACGTAATCTGACACCCGCACGGTAGGTCCGATCGCCATAAATTTGGTATCAAAATGTGCGGGAAGAATCAGAGAAAAAAGTCAAGAAATTTCGTTTCGAAATATTGAGGCGTTAGGAAGTACCGACAAAACTTCGACAGAGGGGGGGGCCATAATGGCCCCCCCCCCCCCCCGGGAGTATTAGGGTTAACCTACTTGCTATTTACCATATTCCTGCTTGTTTACATAATTTATGTAACCTTCCCTGTCTTCCCACTTCCTTAGACAGGAAACCACCTGTCAATCTAGCTGTGAGAACTCACATGCTTTTGTTACAAGCTACAGTTTAAAATTCCTCCATGAGTATATTTCAATTAACATTTGTGTCAGGAATCTGAAATTAACACTCTGCCATGAATCAAGTGTTTGTTTTGCATTGTGTAGAATTTTGTGAAATCTACACACTCTTTCCTGTTTACGCTGTGCTGGGAGAGACAGATGTATTCATGTGCACTTATGCTATTCTGTTATGATGTTCCGTTTTATGCTTTTTTACCCTGTCCATGCAATTCTTGTCCATGTAACACTCCCATGCAGTTTTCATATTTTTTATGCTTCTGCCTCAAAGTGGTCGACAGCATTATATTTAAAGGTTGGCCTTCCATAGTTCCGTCCATCTCCAGTCCATTTTACCAGCTATCTTATAAACCAATCCAGAGATTTACTTCAAATTTGATACCTGCATGTATCTTATAAAACCATTGAAGTGTGTTGAAATGGGGTAGAACCCAAATAAGATCAATCAAAGATCAATTGAGTAAAAATGGCCTCAAAGGTATCTTTTCCTCAATAATTACAAATCGAAAGAAGTTAAATGAACTATATTCCAGCAAACAGATGATTATTAACATTGAGGAAGACCAATGAGTTGTAATATCTAATTCATCAAAGGAATGAGAATAAAACTATACAACATGAAATTGTGTTCAATACAGGCTCTTGTGCAGATGGAGCAGGCAAAGGACGACATTGTCAGACTGCAAGGCAGGATGGCGGACATGGTTGCTGAGCAACAGGACAAGCTGCGGATGGAGAGAGACGCAACGAGGAGAGAGAGCCAAGAGGAGGTCTCGCAGCTTAACCACAAAGTAAGACTTCAGGATTCAAACCTGATACTGCCAGATGTCAATGTGCAGGCAAGACCCTGGCACATTTTAGTTAACAGCTTTCTTTTAAAAGTGATTTTCATGCCTTCAACAAAAATGAAATTGGCAATCTCAAACACTATGCATCTGTCTTATTCATGAGGCAATAGCTGTTTTAGGTGTCAGTGCTTCACATGCATGTAAGAGACAAGCAATGATGTGGAAGTGGTGAACTATGAGAAGGAAGTCTTTGAATGAAATAGCATACTGGGTTTAGATATGTTTACACCATTTGAGAGACCATCAAAATGATTTATGTTATTAAGTAAAGATAGGCCTTTCTCAAAAGATCAACAACCATTTTACTAAATGTTATTTCATTTAGCTGAATGAGAAGACTAATGTTTAGAAATGATCACACCATTCAAAAGATTATGCAAATGGTTTGTGTTAATGAGTGATAGGCCTTTCTTAGAACAACGACAATTCATATCATGCAGTGTGAAAAGCCATCTGTACCTTATGATCAGCCTTCCATGAAATGTGTGAAGAAGTCACAGGTCGATACCAATGTTGTGTTTCTTTCCTTATTCATTAATTTCTGCTTCCAATTTATGTGCTATTTTGCCTCAGGTAGGATGGGATCATCCTGATTCTGCCTCATTATTGTGTGATGTGATTCTTTTAATCATACTTCTCATCCTCATTTATCCTCCAGATCACTAAACTAACCGAGGAGTTGGTTGGAGTGACCAATCAGCTGGACAGAGTGACCAGGGAGAAAGTGGATATGACTAGTGAGCTGGACAAGGCTAAGATGCAGATCATGCAACATGAAGTTCAAATTACAAAGGTAAGAATCACTCCTATTTTCACTTCACCCACAGTATGCATAAAATTAGTAAATTGTATGTGTCCTCACTTCAAAAGATGAGCTTCTTTCACAAAGAAGGGCAATTCCACAGTTTTGGTTAAAGTCATGTAACGTGAGTAACCAAAGCTTCTTTATTTGATTGAAAACGAAGTTTCTGTGCAGACGATTAGATTGCATGTCATGGAAAGGTGGACTATTTGCTTCCTAAATAATTATTTACATAATTTCTGCAACACTTTCACAAAATATTAAATAAAGAAGCTTTGGTTACTCACATTACATGACTTAAACCCAAATTGTGGAATTGCCCAGAAGATTTTTTCCTACAGTGTTTGTACTTCTTGATATAGTTGCAATCCTATTGGACCTTCTACACATTTCTCCACACTGCCAACAAAGAAGCTCTGTGCCTTGATATGTTAATTTTTAAAAGAGCATTTTATGGTGGCAGTGGAAAATGGCTTAATTAATAGGTGTGAACATATCTTTACTAGTAACAGTGTACCATATGTACATTTCAATTGAACCAGTTTTCTGAAGACACAAGGATGTCTGCAACCACAGCCAAGGTGCAAAGAGATGAGGCCATGCGGCAACTGGAGAGACTGCGGGTATCCATGGCAACAGAGCTGAGGGACGCACAACAGGTACATAGCACTTCCAATTCTGCTGGTACACATAGTGGTCTTGAGTGTGAATGTTCATCATTGTGCAGGTGAAAGACAGAGGGCGCCATATTGAACGAGGCACAGCAGATTGAATAGTTGGCATCAAAATCTGTCACCCAATGCAAGCAATTTTATACAATCACTTGAATATAGTTATAGACATGTAACCACTTTTCTAGACGCCAACTACACGTATGCAATGCATAAAGTATGGGATAAGTCTCATCACCCCTGGACATTTAATTCCAGAGATGGAAGTTTCTTTGCATATTCTTTTCGCCAATATTGATTTCAGTAGTCATGTGATTAACTTTACCATCATTAATTGTTGTGACATAGTGGATATTCTAATGAATATTTAGCAAATCATCAATTATTATTCAAATGAGATACCACATGACCTCTTAAAGAGACAAATTTTGTGTTGGCTCAACTCCCAAAGCACTACCGCCATTAAGTGGATTTTCCATAAGTTTTGTACACAAACATGTGTCTTGTCGGGTAAGGCTGCGAAATTGGGGTGGCTCAAGGCGTAATGAGGTATGCTTTAATTTTATCAAGACAGTCCTAGGGAGAGGGTGCTTTGGGGCTCTTTATTGGAGCTAGACCCATCAGTCCCTTTTAATTGACAGCAAATATGAATAACCTTGGGTATAACTTGTACATATAGTTATTTATATGTCTTTGGTTGTACTATTAGAAAAGTGAAGCCCAAGCATTAATTATATACCCCATCTAAAGATATAACCATCTCTTTTCGTCTTGGTGGAAACGTCGTGTGGCTATTAAAGTGTATTCCCTATTATCTCATTCCCAATGAATGCAGGAGAAGTCGAGAGTGAAGAATGAGCTCATGGATGTCAGACGCAGACTGGAGCAGGCAGAGCGAGATGCAACAAAGTCGAGAGAAGAATGCATCCGACTGGTGGAAAAGCTAAATGCATCTGAGAGAGAGGTGATTTTACTGCTTCATACTTTATGTATCCAGTACTCAAGCTATTGATGAGAGTGTTGTGAAGAAAACCGGGAAACCCTTAGATGCTGTATGCTTTAATTGTGTTTGATATTGAATTGCCGCTAGCACTTTTACTCTTTGTTTCTCTTCTACCAGTTGAGCACCCTGTGGCTTTGGCATGAGTGTGTTGAGAATGGATACAGGGATGCATTCACATGTGCTGTAATTTTGTACTATTTTACAAGCTCTTTCACTCTCTGATTTCTTGTATACCAGTTGAGCATCCTGCGACTGTCGCATGAGAGTGTTGAGAAGGGCAACAGGGATGCGCTCCGGATGATGAGGCAGAGGGCAGAGCAGAAGGAACAAGACCTGAAGCAAACCATTCATGATCTGGAGGCCAAGCAGAGTGCGTGTTTAAACCTCTAAATCGTTATATTACATGCCCCAATCCTGCTTTTTAAATAATGAACAGAGCTAGATGGCAGAAAGTTATGTTTGGAAGTTAGATGTTGTTCCATACTATGATAACCCAAACAAATCATACTGAAATCAAAATAAAGAAGAAAAAAAGTATACCCCAACTATGTATTATTCTATTTACTGGTATGGTAGTACAATTATTATAATGATAGTACTTATATAGTGCTATTGCTACCTCTAATGGTATTTTTACTCCTGCTTCTTCGCTTTTTAATAGTAATAGTAATAGTGGAATTTATGATGATGAAAAAATATTGTTCATAAACTACTCATTTGTGCATGTGCCTTGAAGGTTTTGCTATTGCTGAGCTAGAGAAGTCAGTAATAATAACACTTTTTCTATACTGTTATTGCTACTGCTTTAGAAAACTGTTACACCTACATCTTCTCCTTGTAGTATATTATGGGAATGAAATTGATGGTGATGATGATGATGATGAGAAGTAAAGTCTTGTTAATAAATTAATATTTGTTATGTTGCTTGAAGGTCTTGCTATCGCTGAGCTGGAGAACATGTTGTCTGACCAGCAAGCACTGATCACTAAGCTCAGAGAGGAAGGGAGATTCCTCACAGAGCAGCTGGAGACTGGAACAGCCAAATACAGGTTAGAATTCTCTTTATTTGTTCTCTTGCCCATGCAGTCATTCTGATAGCATAGTTAGTTCTTGCTTTTTCTGAAAAAATGGTGGTGGTGGTGGCAGCATCATCTTTTATTTATGAGGGGGTTTTCTGCTGGAAATGTGTGCTGGAAATGTATGTACAACGCGAACACCCTTGCGTCAAAGTGCAGGTGGTTCATGGCAGCAGCAGTTCTTCTCATGTGTAACGTAGCCTTACTGTTCACATTACGAATCGGTTGATTTCAGGTCTGAGTTGAGGCAGTTGAAGCAGAGCAACGCTGAGCTTTTGGCCAGGTCAGAGCGACTCTCCCAGCAGCACAATGAGATGGAGATCCAGTGTGTGGAGCATGGCAGACTGCACCAAAGGATGAAGGCTCGACTACACCAGATGGAGGAACAGAACAACAAGAATGCCAAACAGGTCAGTGTGCACATGTCTGTGTGTGTGTGTGTGTGTGTGTGTGTGTGTGTGTGTGTGTGTGTGTGTGTGTGTGTGTGTGTGTGTGTGTGTGTGTGTGTGTGTGTGTGTATGTTTGTGTATGTGTATGTGTATGTGTATAGGTGTGTAACCGTAACGTAACCGTTCATGGAGGACGTGTAAATTTTTGGCTCTGGCTCTCAGCCACCATCCTTGGATTTTGCTTGGATTTTGCTTGGATTTTGCTTGACGGCCTTACTTTGGTTTGTACCCAGAACATCATGACGGTAATATGCAGGTCATACTGAGCATAATTCAATGATAATTTGACACTAAAGGACCTGAAACAGATTCAATTTGAGACTTGTTCACATTGGAAGCGCGCCATGTCTTCTGGCCACGTGACACGGTCAGCGGCAAAGAACTTGAGCAAGCAGCCTCAGGCGAAGGCGCCGGCTACGGAGCCGGGACCGGCCCTTGGAGAGGCTAGCGAAAGACGAGAGCCGGGGTCTGCACCTGGTGATGCTGCCGCAGGCGCATGTTCCTCTGACTACGCCCGTCCCCTTACACTGGCAGATTTGAAGACTTGTTTGGCCGAATCATCTGACAAAATATGTGAGCAGATAAACGCTCTTAAGGAAGAAGTTCGCACTATTACCAAGAAGGTGGAAGATTTGGAAGAAAGTTTGCAGTTTAATTCGGACAAGATAAAAGACATCGAGGATAAGCAATTGCCAGAGTTAGAAAGGAGCACTAAGTCAGAACTTGCAAAACTGGATGAAAGACTCCTTTCCATGGAAATTTATCAATGAAAAGTGAATTTACTCTTTTATGGAATACCTGAGAGCAAAGGGGAGGATGTTTTTGCCGTGCTGAGACAAGCATTTAAATCTCTTGGAATAAGCGAGCACAACGCGGCAAAAATCGGATTTGCCAATGCCCACAGGCTTCCTCGCCGCAACGCAAGCTCCACGAGCGCCACATCGCCGCCTGCACCTTCCCCTATAATAGCGAAATTCTTATCTATGATGGATAGAGATCGCATTCTTTCAGCGTTCGAGCAGCAGCAACGAGACCGTAGCAAAAACCAGGGCCAGGAACGCGGTCAGCAGCCGCATAGAATCACCGTGCGGAGCGACTTGCCACCAACCCTCAAGATGCGACGAGGGGCTCTCGCGACCAAAGCCTATCATCTGAGAAAGGAGCGCGGAGTCTCCACGAGAATCTTGCTCAAAGGTGTGGAAATCATAATGCAGTGGAAAGAGAAAGGCACCACAAAATGGGTTGAATATCGAGAATGAGTGTGCAGTTAAAACAAAACGAAAGGAATCGTTTTTGCTCTGTCTGCCGATAATCGATGAATAATGATGGCAATGCAATTAAATATGATTATCAACAAAATAAATGAAACAAGAAGATAAGAAAAAAATGTGTGATACCGATGAAAAGGTAACCAATAAGTTATAGTTCAAGTATTACTGATTTGTCGGTAAGAAGGAACTACTAGTACTGACATGACTGAAGAAATACATGTGTTCGTTAAAATAAACTGTACTGGCTGACCAGGGAGGGAGCTCCCTGGGCTGACTGAAGGAGTATGTATGACTATGCAACTGATAAATGTGCCATCTAAAGTTGTATTCATAGTCATACTAGATAAAACTGATATATTGTGATATTCAGAATACTGAGAGTGAATGTCCTATTAGTATTACAGTGAAAGTAGAATGTATAACTTCATTAAGTAGTGAGCCTTGATACTGGTATATGCAGATGTAGCAATATATTTCCTTTATTTGACAGAGACAAAAGTAGATTGTCAAGTAGTGGAGTGACTATTCTAACCCAGGATTCCTAATTTTGGCTGATGTAAGCTATGAACTTTAGTGATGTGTAGTTATCTGAAGTTCAAAGGTCAACTGAGTTTAATCTACATACATACATGTAGGCTCAGGCAAAGATGTTTACAATTGGTATTGGACAATCAGATTAGATCATTTTGTATAATGTACAATAACATGTACATTTGGGTACTAAAATGATACACTTACAATGTTATAAAGTTTTGGAATGGGTTTTACACTGGAATAGGTTCTAATATATCATTCAGGTTAACTAAAAGACCTATTATGAAAATTGATTTTTTTTCTTTGTTTTGTTTAGTATTAGCTTAGAAGAAAAAAACCCAATTTGTGTAAGAACAATAGAAACAACTGCGACAGGAGAGAATAAAGGAGTCAAATGATTGTAAATGCATCTTTTGGGATTTAGTCTGATTTTAATGGGGAATAGGCATATTTAATCTCAATCAGAAAGAGAAGTACAGTGTACAGGTATAAAGTATCATGATACTATGTTCAAAGCATGTTACACATTTCAATTTTACACACATTATATACATGTGTGTACAAGGTACATGTATGTACATGGCAAACTGTAATTAATGGAGCTGTTATAGCAATTTTATGAATAGAGCTGCATGTTTGTGTGTGTTACACTGTTGGGCAGGACTTTAAAGAAAAGTATGCAATACAGCTTAAAGCTGGAAGCACTGGCTTGCTCTAATTGTGTTAATTATATTGTAAATGGTATGCTCTTATTGTGTTAATTACATTGTAAATGGCCATTCCAAAGACCTTGCATGCATCAGATTCTATACATTTACATGCCTGTAGGCATGTTACTCATTTACATATAAATCATTGCCATTGCAGTGATTGCACAATTTGAGGGCATCGGATTTCTTTTGTTATGCACTAGGGGGAATGCACAGGCTATGTGCTACATGAGGTACATGAATTCATTCTTGAACAGGGAAGTTCCATTTGTATTCCAGTAGACATCATTTTAATTCATTTAAAAAGAGGGTGTGGAACACACACACACACATGGAATGAAGTCAAAATGTGCTATAATTAGGCATGAGGTGGTAAAATACATCTAATCTCATTAATCAGGGTATCTTTCTGATATTAGTGTGTTGTGTATTATCGTAAGTTTTTTTTTTCTTCTTCTTTGAATAATCTAATCACTTGGTAGTCTGACAGTAACTAATGGAAAGGAGAAGAGATTACATAATTTGTTCGTTTATTTTATATAGACATTTTTGAGAAAGTTAATTATTTCATTAGGGTGGGGATTAATTGATATCGGGCATTTGTGGTTAATACCTTTTTGAAGTCATATGGAAAATGTAATTTGCTCATTGATTCTTCCTGCCCTATGTCAGTCTGTCAGGGGGGTTGTATAGTGCTGGGGTGCATAAAGACTTTAATGTCATATAATGTCGTCATATTTTAGTTATGTGATGGTGGCCAGAGCCAAGCCATAATGATTCTGGTAGGCTTGGGCAGTTGTAGGGAGCTATTGTAGTATAGGAGAAAGATTAGTGGGAGTGATTTGGGATATGGGAGAGGGTATGCACATACTGGGATCTTGTGTAAGGAATCATAATGTCATCTTTAAGGTTATGTGTGTGTTTGTATGGATGTGTTTGGTATCGGATGGGATGGGATGGGTTAAAGTAGAGTTAAGTAGTAGGGAGGGTCAAGGTAAGATAAATTGTAGGAGTAGATGGTATAGGGTGGTGTGGGGTGAAGTTCGGTTGGGGGGTTGTGGGTGTGAAATGGGGCGGGGTAAGGCAGGGTTTAGATGTAGAAGTTGTATAGGTAGGATTAGGGTACGTTACACTCGGCCTGCTCGCGCTCACATTCTATTACCTCACCGCGTTCATGAATGGTATTTCGATGTACTTTATTTCTAAATGTCAGGTCTAACTATAATTTCATTAAATGTTAGGGGGCTAAGAGAAAGGGGTAAAAGGATTAAAATCTTTGAATGGTGTAAGAAGAAGGGGGGTGACATCGTTTTTCTACAGGAAACGTTTAGTACGGTGGATGTTGAAGAAAGGTGGAAAAAGGACTGGGGTGGCCCAATGTTGTTCAGCCATGGAACAAACCATAGTAGGGGAGTTATGGTACTTATATCTCCAGAATTGAAATTTAAGATAAGTCGGGTAGAGGCAGATGAAGATGGACGTTATATATTGTTTAAAATAGAAACACGGGGAAATGAAATGCTGTTGGCCAATTTGTATTTTCCTACGAGAGATAAAGAAAACTTACAATTCGATCTTTTGGAGAAATTAGATAGGTTAATATCAAAAATGTGGGTCCCAGCATGTCCGTTAGTTTTAGGAGGGGATTTTAACATTATAATGAATGGGAAATTAGATTACATGGGGTCACATAGTGTAGGAAAAACAAAATTCAACGAAGAGTTTGAAGATTTTTTGAATAGGTATGGAATAGAAGACATATGGAGGAAACAAAATCCTAACAAGAAAGAATATACTTTTAGACGGAAACAGCCGGTGGTCCAAACTCGTTTGGATTATTGGTTTATTTCTTCAAGTCTCTATAAATTAGTAAATAAATGTATTATTCTGCCATCAGTTACACCAGATCATTCTGGTATACTGCTTCAGTTTAGAGAATTGAAGGAGAATTATCATTTTGGAAAATCTTACTGGAAATTTAACAACAGTTTGTGTAATGATAAAATTTTTGTGGATAAACTGCTTGCTAAAATAAGAGAATGGAAGGAACAACTATTGATTTCAGATTTTACTAGTAAAACGATTTCATGGGATTTCTTGAAAATGAAGATGAGGGAATTCATTATAAGCTTTTCTCGGGAACAAGCAAAGATCAGAAGACTTGAAATAGACAAATTAGAAAAAGAAATAGCACAACTGGAAAGTGAGTTAGTAATTACCCCTACGAGAAATAAAGTAGATGAAATTGAGGATAAAAAATCTCTTTTAAATAAGTTGTATGAATATTCACGAGAGGGAATAAGGGTACGCTCTAGAGCCGAGTGGTTTGAAGAGGGAGAAACTAATATACAGTATTTTGAACAATTGCTTAGGTCTAATAAGAGGAAAAGTGTAATTACAGAACTGTATAATGAGAATAATGAAGTTGTAAGGAATACAAATGATATTTTGAAGAGGATAAAATCGTTTTATGAAAAATTGTATTCAGAAAGAGAACGATATGAAGAAAGTGAATTTATGTTCTTTGATGAGATTCAAAAATTGGAAAAAGAAAATCGAGATTTATGTGAAGGCAAAATAACCAAAGAAGAATGTTTTCGAGCCTTAGAGGAAATGAAACTTAATAAGTCCCCGGGAAATGATGGCTTTACTGCTGAATTCTATCAAACATTTTGGCCTGTTCTGGGAGATAATTTAGTAGCTGCATTAAATGATGCATTTGATAGAGGGGAACTGTCGGCCTCGCAAAAACAAGGTGTAATAACTTTGATAGAGAAAGAGGGGAAAGATTCAATGTATATTCAAAATTATAGGCCGATTACGCTGTTAAATGTAGATTATAAAATATTATCTAAGGTGTTAGCTAATAGAATAAAAGAAGTTCTTGGTCAAATAATTCATTTCGATCAGGTGGGATATATAAAAGAAAGGAATATTGGGGAAGCGGTGAGACTGATCGATGACATGTTCTTTCATTCGTTAAATCAAACAAATGGTTTTCTGGTCGCAGTAGATTTTGAAAAAGCTTTTGATTCAGTTAGTCATGACTTTTTATTTGAAGTATTAGGGCTTTTCGGTTTTGGAGATTCATTTTGTTCGTGGGGAAGAGTATTATATAAAGATATTAGTAGTTGTGTTATGAATGGAGGTCATTCAACAGGGTATTTTAAAATAAAGCGAGGTGTTCGACAGGGTGATCCTCTGTCACCTTACTTATTTTTATTGGTAATTGAATTGTTAGCTCATGCAATTAGAAAAGATGTGGGGATTAAAGGATTTCAGTTTGGGAAATATGAAATTAGACAAATATCATATGCAGACGATTGTACACTTTTTGTGAAAGACATAATGTCATTAAATAGAATACAGCATATTTTTGAGGAATTTGAAAAGGTCAGCGGTCTCAAAGTAAATAAGGGAAAGACAAATTTTGTATGGATGGGTAGGGAGAGTGAGCGACCGGAAGTACCCTTATTTGGTAATTTAGTTCAGGAAGTAAAGATTTTAGGAATTCATTTCTGTTTAGATGGGAATAAGAAGGATGATTTGAACTACAAAGAGATATTAAGCAAAATAAAAAGACTTTTAGGATGGTGGAAACAGAGGGATTTAACTCTTATGGGCAAAGTGCATCTACTAAAAACTTATGCCTTGTCGAAATTGAATTATGTCTCATCTCTTATATTAGTCCCCAAGTGGGTATATGTGGAAGTGGAAAAACTATCTTTTGAATTTTTATGGGGAGGAAATGATCGAGTAAAAAGAAATATTATGTATCAGGATTACGATTATGGGGGTATGAAGATGACTAATTATACGCTATTTGTTAAAACACAACGTGTAATGTGGTTGAAACGGTTGATATATGGAGAAAAAGAAATGGGCTGGAAGTTATATTTTGACTACTGTTGCAAATCAGTAGGAGGAAGACTTATCTTTTTATGTGACTATGAGATATCCAAACTAGAATTAAACATTCCGCGGTTTTATTTAGAGATTTTGAAAGCTTGGCAGGATTTGAAGGAAGTGCGACAGGGAAAAGGGAAAGTTTTGAATCCAATAATTTTTAATAATAGGAATATATGCCTAAAAGGTAAAATGGTATTTAATAATAATTTATATGATAAGGGAATTTGCTTCATTAAGGATTTAGTGTTTGAAGGACTGATGAGACCAGTGGAACATTTTCAGAACTTGGGGATTAACTGTGAAGATTTACTTTTAATTAATGATGTATTTAAAGTGATACAAGAAGTTTTAAAAGATGACACGGTTGTGGTTAAATTTCACGAGGTTGATATAGCGAATTTTGATATAGGATTAAATATTTCCGAACAAAACGTAATGTTTAGAGACATAAAATCCAGAAAGGTCTATGAATACTTGGTTAAAGAATTAAGAAAATTATTTGTATTGCAGATTAGTGATAACCAAACTGTTTTCCAGTTTACTGAAAAGCAAATTACGGAGACATATAGTGGTCTGAGAAGCATGACTCTCATTAGGAAACACAGGGAATTCCAATATAAATTATTACATAGAGCTATATATACGAAAGAGCAGCTCTCAAAATTTGGTTTTGTAACAGATAATCTGTGCTCCTTTTGTCACCAGGAAGTTGAGACATATATTCATGTGTTTTTAAACTGCCCAAAAGTTAAGGAAGTTTGGCAAATTATGATTCAATTATTTGAATTAACAGAAATTGCAACTTTAGAATGGAAGGATATATTTGTCGGTCTTCCAGGTAAATCTATAAGAATAAAATTTGTTAATACGTTGATAGTTATGGTAAAATATATTATATTTAAATCTAGAACAGGATCTACTCTTCCCTCGTCAAGGAAAATACAACGGGAAATTTTGAACTATAGAGAGGAGGAAAAGAAATTGGCAATTAAAAGGCGTAAATTGGGACTACATTTGCAAAAGTGGGAATATATTGACATGTTAATTTAATAGATTATGTAGGTTGTTTATGTAATAACATGTATAATTATTTACAACAAAATAACGGGAAAGGTTAGCTTAATAGACACTATAAGTTATTTATGTAACATATGATTATTTACAAAAATATAATTGGAAAGGTTATATGATATTGCTTTGTTAGGTTATGGAAAGATTTTTTTTTTTTTTTTTTTTAATTATGACAGTTGTGAACGCGGGAGTAAAGAGGTGAGCGTAAGCAGGTTGGGGAAGGGAAGGGTGGGGTTTGAGGTGGGAGGGTTAAAAGGAAGGGGTATACATGTAGAAGTTAATGTTCTTTTTTTTTGGGGGGGGGGGGGGTAGGGGGGGGTATATAGCGAATTTAAGGAAAGGGTAGTTTAAGAGGTTATGTATATGGTTGGGGTGGGGTTGGTGTTAGGGGGTGGTGGGGGGAGGGGGGGGTGGTTGTCCAGATGGGAGTTAGGAATGGTTAGGACTAATTTTAGGGGTGCATTATAGGTTGGGGGATTAGAGGACTTGTTTATTTAAAACTTGATTCCGGAAGCTATTCGTTCAGTTTATTTGATTAAACATCGTTCCGTGATTATAACAATTGAGTAATTATATTTAATATTTTCAGCTATTTTATTGCAATTAATTTGTACTTACAAATGCATATATATATATATATATATATAAATTGCATGATTGTTTTGTTTAATTTGTGTTAATATATTTAAACTGATTATATGAATTTGATTTGTATTATTATGAATCAGAATAAAGATTAAAAAAAAAAAAAAAAAAAAAAAAAATATGTGTAAGTGTGTGTGGATGTGTATGTGTATATGTGTAAGTGTGCGTGGATCGCTCCTGTCCTTTCTTTCTTCTCCCTCCTTTCCCTCTACTTTCTATTTTTCTCCAAAGTAATGAAACTGTGAACTATGACATATTATTCTTATACCAAATTTAAATCTGTTTGTTTTCTTCTCTTTTATTTTTGTACCGTTAGTACTCATTCACAGGAAGCAATTTATAACTTGAAGGGGTAAAATCCTTGGTATTTTCTTTTACTCTTCTCTTCTCCATATATTAGCGTATGGCCTTAATAAACAAACTGAAGTGGTATCGTAGCTTTAAAAAAAAAAAACTTTATTGCTAGCTGTTGTTAATTGATAAAAGCCAAGGTGGTATCAACATTCTTATATTATGGCGCATGTTTCACAAAGCAAATCCTTTCATTTGATTTTCATCCAATTACTTTCCTTGGAAATTATGGCTGTCCAAGTTTGCAGAAAGCAATCACAACTCACTGAAAATTCAATGTAATTCACCCCCTTTATAGCAGTTTATGGTAATAATGTATTTTTTTAGTATAACTGTATCCAAAATTCCACCTCATTTTGGCATACGCTGTTCAGACTCACTGTACATGTATTACTCAGTTTTGTGTGAAATATTCTCAGAGGTACTCAGTTGTGAAGTTATGGAGATGGAGTGCTTCAAACAACATGATGACCCTAAGACCATTAAAGCCATCATCAGACTTGCTCCTCCTTTGGCAATGCAGACGTGCTTGTCTCTGATTCTATCTTCATCATCTTTGCCCCCCCCCCCCCCCCCCCCCTGCAGATCTTTGAGCTGCTCCAGAAGCAGACCAGCCTTATGCAGGAGAGACAGGTCTTGAGCAAGGAGGTGGAGTTCCTCCGATCCCAGTCCACTTCGGTGCCACAGGTTGATCTCAACCGCAGTGAGTCCGCCTGGCTCAACAGTGACATAGAGAGGCTTCCTTCCAAGACTGCTGGGCATTATGGGAAGGATAGCATGATTCCAAGTCATGATGAAATAAAGTGATGCCATTTGAAAAACGATGTTCACATGTCTGAGCTGCAGCGAGATCGCCTTGCTCAACAGCTACATAGAGGTGCTTCCTCCAAGACTATAGGGCATTATGGGAAGGTTATGATGATTCCGAGCCATGAAGAAATAATAATGATGCCATGTACAGCTTACTCTCGATACAACGAGCACGGATATAACGAGGTTTCGTTATAACGAGAGAAATCTCTCGGTCCCAAAAGTTTCTACATGCAAACCTATGGTGCAACACGTCGCTTACAACGAGCACGGTTACAACGAGATTTCGTTATAACGAGCTTATTCTGTTGATCCCAAGACAAAGAAAAA
Organism: Arbacia lixula; assembly: GCA_963669155.1. Lineage (NCBI taxonomy): Eukaryota > Metazoa > Echinodermata > Echinoidea > Arbacioida > Arbaciidae > Arbacia > Arbacia lixula. The sequence goes on along the minus strand of OZ022577.1, from coordinate 2,700,593 downwards.
CATAACAATTGCGTCCCGTTACAACGAGGAAGGATAAATCAAGACATGAAAACACCGGCACCGCAAGGAGCCAGACACACATCTCGTAATACACGTCTACATAACGCGAGCATGTGCACAGTTTCTAATACATCACTCCTTCGCGATCGCACAGCTTACGTACATTGAAAGCACATGGTTTCCAAGTCCGATACCATCACGGCAATCAATGATATAACGCGTGCTGAATTGGGGGTGCACAGATTCTAATACATCACTCCTTCGCGCAGCGTACGTTCATTGAAAGCACATGGTTTGCAAGTCCGATCCCATCGCGGCAATTAGTGACACGGTGCGTGCTGAATTGGGGGTGTGTCTGATGAGCAGCGATTGATTGGGTTTCTTGACAAAAACAAATGTGATCTCGGACGGGTGAAGTATATTTCACACACTAAAATATGACAATGAAAGATTTGAAGAGATAATAAAATATTCTTCTTGAAATTAGAATACCGCTGGAAATCATCACGATACAAAAAATGAAATACATGTATAAGCATGCAGGGAACCCCTCGTAATAATTTTGGAATTACCCACAAAGAAAGTGCCGATCATAACAGTGTTGCTACGTCGTTGTGCAAAACCTATCAGACGAGCGAGACGCTCTTATCTAACTCCACCTTCCCCTCATATCCCGGCCGTTCAACCCGTTGCGCCGCCTGTTCTCTTGTCTGTCCAAACAACGAAACCGCATTTTTTCTTGTCCAGAAGATTACGATAACAATTAACCTCTTAATTTACTGCAAAATAACACCCATCGTATCGAGAATGGTCTATAATTCTTTGAATGCAACTAGTTGTTAAAACGTCAAAAATATATCAAGGTAGGTTGATGTGTTCAGTAAAAATAAATCCCCTTTTCAGTTTGAAAACGCATGTTTCCAATCCCTTTTCAGTATGAAAACGCACGACCCAATCCCCCTTTTTTCAGTCTAATAACGCATGTTTCCAAGACGGCTATGGATATGAAAACATAGTAAAACACAATGAACACACAAGCACACATGTTTTCAATGTATTTTATTGTTTTTCATTCTGTTTGGATACAACGAGGTTTCGTTATAACGAGGAAAAAGCGCTCAGCCTGGTCCCGACGACCTCGTTATATCGAGAGTAAGCTGTGTAATAATCTCTGTAAACATATCTGAACCGCAGCGACAATAACTGAGCATCATTCATAGAAAGATATCATGATACTATAGAGTTACAGTGGAGAGAAGTGTTGATGTCCTTTTAGATGGATTTTAGATGTGTGTTGGTAATATGGTGTAAGAAATGTCATGTGGACATATTCTTATTCCTTTCTTGTAGTGGTGAGTGTGCTGAGGATGTGATGAATCTTGTATTTCATTACAACTCTTTTTTAATCACAGTTCTATAAAAGTAATGATGTGTGTGGTGCTATGCTACTCCAAGAAAATCTGTTTTAACTTCTATGCGGTTCAATTTATTTGTGATGGTATTAATGTCTTTAACAAAATGATGTGCCTTTACTAAACAAATCTGATCCATCCATCTCCATCTCATATATTGCTGAATTATATTCTTTGACCATTGATATTAATTTGCTAACTCATATAGATGTTGAATGGATTTATTCTAGTCTGCAATTATTCAATAAAAGGGAGAGTCCACACTGGAGTAAAGTTGGGTGTAACAAAAAGAGAAAAAATGAAAAATTAGTGAAGGTTTGACAAAAATATGTCAGAGGATAACAGAGTTATGAATTTTCAAAATTTTTATTTTGTGACATCATACAATACACAACATAAGAGCAACATCACAAATTAATGATTTGAAGATTCATAATTCACTTTCATGTTGCTTTCATGTTTCTACTATAATCTAAACTAATTAAACTTTACGGTGGGCTTTCCTTTTAATTGAGAAATGGCAGACCAGAAAAAAAAATCATATCAAATGTGAAAGAGAAAAAACACCTTTAGGTGTTGTAGACCACTGGCTCTGTCAATTGCACACAAAAATAGAAAGAAACAATTACGGGTTTAGGAATTTTGTACCAGCGTTAATCGCACATTACACTTTTTGTTGGCCCATACCTGTAGACAGACCCATTTATCTACCATGATTAAGACATCGGCTAGTCTCAATACTGGATTTCTCCTGAGCTGTTCATTGCTGTATCCCCATTCCCTGCATGATCAGATCATGATTGAAAATCACACCTTGCATTTTTTTAATGAAGTGCTGCAATAAGATTTGTGTGCTTGTAAGCCATCAATATTAATGTTATGTTACGAATGTATTAGGTTTGTTGTTTTGTTTCTTCTGTGATTGGCACTTCGATATATACATGATTATTGTTCTAGTAATGTTTCCATAAACAAACAAATTAAAAGAGAAAAAAATTGTGTGCTGTAGATAGTTTGTCTTGTTATATTGCATGCCCCCTTTTTGTATCATGTATAGCTTGTGAATGAAAGGCTCCTTGATGCTGATACGTGACATTCCTAACTGAAATATAGTCCATGTGATTTGTATCTATAACTGTATAATAAATGCCTTTTGAATTGAGTAGAGTTACATTTTTGTTACCGTCCATAAAAGCCCATACCAAATACTTTGTGCCTCTGTTAAAGTGAAACCTTCATTGTACCTCTCCTAGTACTATTTGTACTGTTAACTGAAATGTCCAAACATTTGTTGACAGCTGTTCAAAGATTGGTCATTGTCTTAAAATTGATTTTGTCTAATACATGTACTGAAATGTATTTGGGGGGATGGCACCCCAAAGTACACTATTTGTGGTGTAATCAATTCAGCTGGAGCCATATACATAAAACCCTGCTAGCCCAATTATTTGCTAAAAATACATGTAGCTGAATGCACTTTAGCAACTAACTAGGCTCAGCAATATTTAAAGGGAAAGTCCACCCTGAAGACAAGTTAGTTTTAAGAAAAGCAGGAACGTGAAAGAAACATATTCGTGGAGGTTTGATGAAAATCCGTCAAAGGATAAAAAGGAAACTATTTATGTTTTTAATGTTGATTTTGTGACGTCATGAGTGCAAGATTTTTCCCATACGTTGTGTACTAATTTAGTTTCAAATGTCAAATTTCTCTGCAGGATACACATCATTTTACCTGTGCATTTCTATCAGACACATGTATTGACACATCATCAAAAAAAAGAAGCAATTTTTGGAATCCTACAGAAGAGCACTTCACACATGATGTCACAGAAGCAACAGTTTAAAAGATTATTACTTTCTTATCCTTTGACAGAGGTTCGTCAAACCTTCACTACATGTATTACGTATCTTTCTTGTTTCTGCTTTCATCAAAATCATTAGTTTCATCATGTTGGACTTTCCCTTTAATGAATATGGCCAAGGAACTCAATCTTTCAAGGCCACCAGAAGAGAGAAGAAGGTTTTGTAGCGTAACATGGGAAGCACGGTTTGTTGGAATAACTTTGACAGTTGGATTTTATATCTGAACAAATTGACAGATGTTATGTCTTATTCATGCAAACCCTTTCATATGTATTTTGCGTGATATCCATCCAAAATGTATTCCCAATATGTGGACATGAGGGAATTCCTGCCTTTAAATCATTAGTGTGAGAAATATTCTGTGAACGTAAGGTTATGTGAAATTATCTCTCAAGTGCCAAAAATCGTATAATTAAATCTAGTCCTGAGGAAAAAGTAGACAGCAATTTTTCTAGTATTGAAACTTTATTTTGCTTCACGTGTATTTCATTTACAGTAAAGGTGTTACACATGCATGACAGTCACAGTTGTACACTTCCATGGATTCATCTTTTTGTACCACTTAGTCATAATGTCAATCCGTCCATATATCAGCCTCCAGGTAACTTTTGTAACTGGAACTTAAATTCATAACTGTTACAAAGTTCATTTCAAGTATCTAATACCACATGAGTATTGTACACTGGAGATTTGGTCATTGGGACAGAAGCCTAAAAGTTTTATTTAATCTAGTATTGTGATGCCAAATACATGTACAATGATTTACATTGAAGAGAAGTCATAATCCAAATTAAGAGTGAAAAGATTATGTGATGTGGTCCCAGTATACGCCATCCCATGTGCAAGATTGGATTATAATGTTATTTTGAGAAGAGTTAAATTAACATAAATGATCTGCTTGTAAGGATTGAAAGTGTAAGATGGTATAATCTGACAAGTTGTTCAGCTTTGCTCTCTGATCAACTTGAAGATTTGCAAGAGTATTAGCTGAATGTGTTTTTTTTATGCATATAGATTATTTAAACTACATGTACTGCAATAAAATGAATATACTGACACTTTTTAATACATATACGTATACGTGTAGTTCTCATGGATAAGTACGAGAGTTATTTAGTAATTGTTCCGACGAAAATAAGAGAGAAAGAGAGATGTTTGAAAGATATATTTTTCACGTAAATTAGAATTGTGATTAAGAGAGGAACAGAAAGTGTTAACTGGCGAAACAAAATGTTTATTACATTGGTGTGTGTTTTGGAAACCTTCATGAGATTGTGCGCATTGTGTTCAAGAATATGAGGATTTCAAATAAGATGCATACATGCTCTCCTCCCCAATTTCCCCACTTCTTCATCCAATTCGTCCTTCGTTTTGGCATATTTAGCGAGATATTGAAACCCTAAACATTGAGTTGATTTAAACCTTTAACGAGACAACTTGCCTGATAAACTCAATCATTAGAACTACCTTCAGCCTAGATCGCTTTGCCGCCATCGCTTGTCATAACGACCCATCTCTCGGGCCCTACACGGAGTTACGCCCTCCAACGAAATTATAGAGTACTCTGGCAATGAAAACGATTGAATTCCTTACTTTACCGCAGCGGGAAACACTGGCGGCAAGCGGTAGGCTGCAGCGGCAACCCACCCCCCGCTGTGTGAACGGAGCTTTACCATGTTTACCGTCATTCCATTCGTGGTAGGGTCATTGTCAAACCATATAGACCGTATCAATGTCCCTAAGTATGGTAGCATCTCCTGACACGGGCTATGCATATTTTATGTTCGGCCCTTCCTTCTAACACCTTAAGGAGCTATGAAGCATGAAATCAAATACAGGTTCGTCGAAGGTGTACGATACGATGGCATGCAGGCCAAGCGAGTGAGAGAGTATATTTTAGGCTGTACGCCCCTTTCTGTTTCCACCTCTTCCTCCCTACCCCATTTCCCTTTATTCTCTCTCTCTCTCTCTCTCTCTCTCTCTCTCTCTCTCTCTCTCTCTCTCTCTCTCTCTCTCGCTCTCGCTCTCTCTCTCTCTCTCTCTCTCTCTCTCTCTCTCTCTCTCTCTCTCTCTCTTTCTCTCTCTCTCTCTCTCTGGAATAAACCACATTTCTTGAGGAAAACAGTGACAGGGCATGTATAAAGAATAGAGTAAAGCAACATATAAACAATAATAGGTCAATTGCACTTTTATAGAAATACCGGTACATCTCATTTTAGATTCATGAATCCCACCCCTCCCCTTCACCCTCCCCCCCCCCCCCCCCCCCCCCACCCCCGCTGTGCCGCCAAAACATGAGGCGTCACGATTTTCATATGTGTAAGTCGTGAAACCCCATCAAACTATAACGACCAAAGGTGTGACTTTGGGAGACATCGGACCTTGAAGAAACGTATTACGTGTTCTGTAGGCAAAATGTACTTCCCATTGACAAGTGTTCTGATACTGTACAGCGAAGTTATCAACTTTTTCACACTGTTTCTTTCCAGAGTGTCACAAAATGTGGAAGTACCAAAAGCCATGTTTTATGTTACATTACACAGGTAAAAAACAATGTAAAGACCTACTTACTCGGGATGACATACTCAACTTATTTTAATCATACCGCGTTAAACATTATACTGAACACTACATTATCTCGGGAGGAGAAAAAACATATCCTGGTATGGTCATGAAAATGCGAAATCCCGAAAAGGCCGAGTCAAATGTTTATTTAGATTTTGATTGCTTCACCACCTTTCTATTACGTGCACGTGGCATTTGAATCTTGGTCTCTGGTTGGCCAGTCAAGTTGGTCTTGTGACGGATTCATTGATCGCAACATAAAACAAACATTCGTTTTTTTGAATGCTTTAGAACAACTCTACATGTGAAATACTATGATATGGAACCCGGGCGATCACTTTTCCTCAAAAGGTTCGGGAAGATATAAATTTGAGATTTCATACGCGTATCGTTATGGTATACTTCTAATTCCTGCCGAGTTTCGTGACTTTTTCAAATGTGCCACTCTGTCTTTAATAATCATGTTCTCACCGACCCCTCCGGCAGCCCTACCCCCCCCCCCCCCCTTTAATATATATTTTTTTTTACAGCGATCACTCTTGTCACAGAACCTGAGAATGGAAAACAGGGTGGGGGGCGGGGTTAGAATGTCAGGCCTGCATCAATTATGTTCTTGGCACCCACCCACCCACCCCCGGCCCCTCTCCAATCATTTTCTATGCCTCTAACCGCAATAACCCCAGAACACCTAACCGTGTAGTGATCTAAAACATGCAATAAGAATGTCCGGGCGCCCCATTTGTCATGTTCCGGGGAACTGCCCCTTCTCCCACTACACCCTTCCAATCAGTTTCTTCCAGCGACTTTAACCAACAGAACACCCAGTCGTGATTTTATGAGCAGATGGGGCGGTAGAGGAAGGCGGGCGGCTACAAACCTATGGACAAGCACGACTATTTCAATCAAAGACTGTTCTATATACAAACAGAAGTTCCATACATAAACACGGTGTCTTTCAACATTCACTTTGATGCTGAGAGCTCGTCAACATTCTGAGGCCGTATGTTTAAAGGTCGATATACCTTCCTCAGGCTTAGAATATTAACTCTCTCATTACTCCGTGGTGCGTAGTGAGTGAACTAACAGCCTGGTAATGTAAGGGTTAAGCGGTGTTGATAATGATATCACAAAAACTTACTTGCTGAGAAACTATACTGACTTTTACATTTCAAATTGAGCTGTTGTTTGGTCGTCTTTTGTTCAAGGTTAGTCTCTGCAGACTTGTTTCTACTGGCACCTTGATTTCCATGTCACAATCTGAGTGATTCAGATTATTGTTTCACACAGTGAATTTCATCGTTAATTATGATTTATGATTATGATTAGCAATTTATGATTATAGTGAACAATATCTTCAAATTGGCTAGATAATAAAATCATAGTCTTATCTAGCCAATTTGAACATATTGTTCTCTACGGATTTTATCTGCATTTAAAAAGAAACTGAGCCTGAAACGAGCTACAGAGTGATGAATGTTGATGTTGTTGAAGCTCACATCACTGTTCAGGCTTCCATTTCATAGAGTGGACGTTGGACCTTAATGTTGTTCCTCTATTCCATGCAGAGGGATAGAGTTATAAGCTACCTTTAATCTGTTTATGAACTCCCATCCTATCGCGGTGCCAAACGGAAGCCTGAAGACGTATGTGGAAATCATATTTATTAAGAAAAGCGTTATCTTTTCCCTACACTGTGACAGTGATATATTGGCAAAAACAGCGTCAAGACAGACGTTCCCACTCAGTATATTTTGATAAATCATATTTCGAATACTGTCTGGTACAGCAAATAACATTTTGGCCTACCCGACGTATAATTATGTTAAAACCAAAATAACGTGAGCTGAAAGATGCAATGACGACCAAACAGATCTTCCCACCCCACCCACCATATAGGCACACACACACAAACACACACCTTTTTTTTTTTTTGTTATTGTGATTTAATTCACATAAAATAACATGTCATTTTTGTTTACAAATTAAGATGCACAAATTACAACAATTCTATTACAATTCTAATACACACACATACACACACACGCACCCCCCCCCTCTCTCTCTCTCTCCCTCTCTCTCTCTCTCTCTCTCTCTCTCTCTCTCTCTCTCTCTCTCTCTCTCTGTATGTATTGTACATGTCTCTCTCACTCTCTCATCTCGCCTACATCTCCCCATTTCGCTCCATTCATCTCCACTCGCTCTTATATGTTCGCTATATTAGAGACGACCATGTTGTTTGTCATGTTTGTTCTTAGCTTTTTGCTTTCGGTATTTGAACAAAAATATATGTTTTCATTCATACCTTTGACTATACAGATCACAGATTTTTCATCCACCCACACTCCTTCTCGCTTCATGTCATATTTTGTTTTTCGGTAACGTTCTTTAGGATGTTTAAATTAAATAGGCATGTAGCATATCTTACTTTTGTATTCATATTGTCGAGTGAAAACCCTCTCATCATGAAAACCTGTATTAATATCTAGAATCTAACTTCTCTATCCTTGAATATTCATGACTACACGTACGGTATTATGAGTATAGCAATAGTGGAAGGATCTGCGGAATGTGCTGCAATGATTGAATAGTTCCGTAGAACTCAATCCATCATGAAAAACATCCTACATTGCAGTTTAAATACCAGGGTCAGCTCTTTTTTTCAAATGCGGAGTACGGTTGTTTCAACCAATGTAATATTAACATTTGCCTATTTTTATTTTATCTTACTCGTGTCTAATCTAATCTTAGCACGAAGCTGACGAGAAATGTCTTGGATAATATAACTGATCTAATCAAGTCGCTAGGATTGTGATGTTAAAAACGATTTCTCAGTGACAGTGTTTGCGGCCACTAGACTGTATGTTTAGACGACCCAATATGAATTTACAAATGTATCAAGTCAATATAAGCCCTATATTCCAAAGGAGGTTCTATAACAGTATTTCTTCCGTCGGCCTATATACCGTGGCATTTACACAATATATAGGTCTGTAAAGTAATACACCACCTTCAATTACACTGGTTACTATGGTAGTGACTAATTGGAGAGCAGTTAACTCCCTCATTTCAATTGGCATGGGGATGTGTATCAAAGCAAATGGGATATCAACTATATCCAGCAAGGCCTGGTAGTGTAAGGGTTACAGCAGTAAGAACCCATTCCTGCGTACATGGACATGGCTTGATCATTACAATATTTGAACCATCGCTACATGGTGCTAAAAACCCGTCAATGCACTTTTCGGAGACGTGAAAGCCGGCTTCCCAGTCCGTTTTCCTGTACTTCGCACGATTAATAACTCGATTCCATCATGAATACTTTAATGACCAATTAATTCTGGAGCATGTCTGCAGCGCCATGCAGACATGACCATGATGAGGACATAACGAGAGCATCGGTCACCGTTGGATTGAGAAAAGACAAAACAGGAAATGTAGTGAATAATTTAGATTTAAAGGTAGCAAGGGAGATATATAGTTATACATAGATAAACAATTGCAGCATTATGTACATTGTAATTGAGATTTGTTTATAATGTATAAACACAATGTAGTTAAAATGGAGGTGGATATGGAGAGCGAATTGTAAAGACTTCATACGTCATAGAGAGAGAAAGAGAGAGAGAGGGAGAGAGAGAGAGAGAGAGAGAGAGAGAGAGAGAGAGAGAGAGAGAGAGAGAGAGAGAGAGAGAGAGAGAAAAAAAAAAAAAGAAAGAGAGGGGGGGGGTCGATAGCTGAAAACAATTATATGGATCGTTCTGTAGAAATATACTGGAATGCAACATGTAATTATATTAGATAGATATATATACATAGATAGATATGTAGATAGACAGATAGATAGACGTATAGATAGATAGATAGATAGATAGATAGATAGATAGATAGATAGATATATAGATAGATAGATTGAATAATAGAATGGTAGAGAAAGAAAAGGACCATAATAGCTAGCTAGCTCGATGCTAGTAGCCTAGATTGGTAGATAATACATCGCGTAGACTAACAGCATAATAGACCTACAAAGAAGCAGCAGCTTTTATGAGGGTAGTTAAAAGCAGGATGAAAAGAAATCAAATCAAAGGGAGTGTTAAAGGTGATGGTGACAATGAGGATGAGATATAGATAAAGAGGGTTGTGGGGGGGGGGGGGCAGGGGCACTGAAACAATGATGACTTACTGATATCACGCAACCTTTATCATCAAGCATACTAGCCGTTATTCAACTGAGATAAACACAGTGACAAAGGAATGTAAACAATAAAAGAAATAACAGTGTGTGTATGTGTGTGTGTGTATGTGTGTGTATGTACGTGTGTGTGTGTTAGTGTGTGTGTGTATGTGTGTGTATGTATGTGTAATTGTATGTGTATGTATGTGTGTGTGTTTGTGTGTGTGTGTGTGTGTGTGTGTGTGTGTGTGTGTGTGTGTATGTGTGTGTGTGTGTGTGTGTGTAGGGGAGGGGGGGGGGGGGTCAGCTCATGACGACTGGAGAATGTGTCCTCCTGACGTTCATCGAGCGAGTACGACCCCGACCGAGAAACGATACCTCGACCGAGCTATGTGAAGCCAAGATGATAGCTGTTGACATGATCAAACAATCTATCTCAGACTCCCCGTGTCGCTAGACGTAAGCCGCAGACTCTCGCAAAGAGAAGCTGGACAAAGCTGCTATAAAAACAATACGATACAGTATCGGGAGTTACTTAACGTCCTGCAGCAGTAGAGCAGTAACACAAATTATTCCCCATGTTGTGTCTCATTTCGCTGTATCTGGCTTTATTTCTTGTTCATGACCAACAAGGGAGTTTGGACGATGGGCGTGCTTTTATAACTTTTCCTGCCTAAAAAATCACAGGAGCTTGTCGCAAGACAGTACTGCGCGTGTGTTCCTACAACGTACGCCGTGCGCTGACTGTACTTTCCTTCTTCAGTAATCTTCCAGCCCGCTGTTTACATCTGTGAGTGTTGATTACTTTACTGCGGATAACAAGCTGGCCGCAAGGAAGTTGAAGGGCTAGGATATTCGCTAACCATCGGAAGACAGTGTCATGTCCGGTCCAGTAATGTCGCTTGCTCGGGATGTTTAATGATACACAGCTGGACTACATGTACGTTCATTGACCCATTTCATCGAACTCCGCGCATTCCGATGTATTCATCGTAATGATGTTCGACCTTGATTCATGTTGTCTGCATTTTCCAACACAACATTCATGGAATTATCTGAGGATAGTTTGTGCTTTTGATTTGCTCCGGGAGGAAGGAAACATAGACATGTACATGTGGTAAGCCGGAGATCTTACAAACTTGTAATACAAATAAATGAATTTATTTGTTGCAGTGTGTATCTTATCGCAAGACCTATTTTTGTTTGTTTACGTTATGTGTGGAAGGAGGCGTAAAGGAAGGTTCATATAGTTTTTTTTTACTACACGTATAGATCATTTTCATTCCTGAGAACAGTGCAGTACAGTACAATTACTCTATTGATAAAACTATCCATAGAACTCATTTAAATCAATTAGATTCAATTCATATGATATTCACTTTAATACTTTACAGCATATTATTATGTTGTCTAAGATTATGTTCATAACAACACACATATGTGTGCATTGTTATGTTTTGTTTCGATTACATTGGATCGCATACATTATGGATCGGCATTATGTCGTACATCATTCTGACCCACTCTCATTATGCTACGTAATTAGCACATCGATATAAAAATAGGTTGCGTGTCACACAAGCTATAAATTATTATCTTGGTGACGTCATAGAGCTACGAGCATAGGCATATCTCTGCTTGTTAGTAAGCAGGTCAGTTCTTGCAGGCTCTTGGAAGTCGCTATGCAGTAATTATATTAATTGACGACCAATTTAGAGTTTTCCGTCACTGTTACCCTTAGGGCTTCATAGTCAAATATTCACGATACAATGACACACAAGCCAAACATGTCATGACCGAGGAATCACTATGTTCCGCGAAATTACTAATTATATCCTCTATACTAGCTGGTATCTATGGTTGCTCTTTTGACCCAAGTTCATGACAGGATATTGACAAAACGTGAGGATTCGTTTGTTTATTCTCTAGTCATGGTCTGGAATGTAAGGATGCATGCATACATAATTCATGTGTCATTTTCGATATTTTAGGGAAAGGAAATATTTCATGATGGATTTGAGTCGTTGTTTGTATCATGTTAAAAGACATCAATCTTGAAGAGAGATTCCCCCCTCCCTCTCCCCCCCCCCCTCCCCTCTCTCTCTCTCTCTCTCTCTCTCTCTGTCTCTCCCTCTCTCTGTGTCTCTCTCTGCCTCTCTCTATCTATCTCTGTTTGTCTCTGTCTGTCTGTCTGTCTGTCTGTCTGTCTGTCTGTCTGTCTCTCTCTCTGTGTCTCTCTCTCTCTCCCTCCCTCCCCCTCCCCCCCCCCCTCTCTCTCTCTCTCTCTCTTTCTCCCCCCTCCCCCTCTCTCTCTCTCTCCCTCTCTGTCTCTCTCTCTGTCTCTCTCTGTCTCTCTCTCTCCCTTCCTCTCTCTCTCTCTCTCTCTCTCTCTCTCTCTCTCTCTCTCTCTCTCTCTATTGCTCGGCTACGCTTTATTGGTGAATGAGTAATAAAACAACGTTATACTGTATTGATGATAAGAAATGATGTTATAAATAATTTTTGAGCCGTGCCAGCATCAGAACAACGCGATTTGTTAAGGGGTATTCCTGTCCCCAAAATAAGTTGCATTAACTAATAGCAAAATGATTGCAGAAGCAGAGGCAGGACAGTTTGCGGAAAAACGGGCGAGAAAGTTTCAACAATACGATTAAGACCTTTTTAGGCAAATATTGGCAACTCTATCATGAGGATGCGATGACATAGACTCATGTTTTCCTAGCTGTAAGTGCCGCAAAAGTTAGAATGGTTGATACCGGGCCTCCCGGAGAAAGTTTGACCCTCTGTTTTCGTCGTAAAGTTTTATAGCTATGAAAACATTATTCAGTGTACAATTCATGTGAGGCCCCACCAGCCTCATTTGTTCTCTTCCCTCACTTTATAATAATAATAAAAAAAACTCGCGTGTTTTCCAGGGCGTCGAGCGAGCAACTGGCTGATTATATTTATATCTTGCCAGATTCACTTGATTAATCATCATCACCATGTGTTGCTAAAAATCGAGTCACAAAGTTTGCAGTGTGTGGGAGTGCTCCTCCAATACGTGTGCTGGTTAGAGCCTGTTTCATGTGGTATTGAGAGTAATACATCTGATGTTTGCCCCTTTTCTACCTCTGCCTTGCACTGCCATTTTGAGAAACATCGGGGGAGAAAATCGGTTATTCCTGCAAGTGAAGGGTCGTTACCTTGACATGTATATTTGCATTACCGCCTTATGCCCGTTTTAGGTGCCAGTTCGAATTATTCCGAGTCCCAGATTCTTAGGGGTCTAAAACTCTCAGCCGACGGGGAGCATGAACATGAACAAGTCCCTTGTGTCTATTAACAGTAGAATTTGAATTTGCTGATGCCGATAGGAATTATGACTTGGATTCGCACGCCCCCCGGCCCCCCTCCCCCTCCTCGTATTTATCCGACGCCCCTCGTTTATTTATAGCATGTATGAACAAAGGCATTCAGTCAAAACTTGCGTAAACTACTGCTTCCGGTGGTTTTCCCCTCCCCCTCCCCACCCCGCCACATCTCTGTTCTTCCCCGACCCCATACCTCCAAGACTTTCAACTTGAACAGTGAAAAGGGCACTGAATTAATGAACATGCTTTGCGTACTGTCTGACATCTCCCACTCACCCAAATCTGCTAGACGCGTATCTGCTCACGTTTGAGCACAAGGTCATTACACTTGTCAACTTGTGATGCGTCGATCATATATCTACAATCGCAATAGAGACTGTCTTTGAAAGCGGATATGCATTGTGATAATGACCTCACAACTTCGCTTCCAGTAATTAATCATTCCTCAAAGATTCCAAACTAAAATCTCGGTTTTTGATTATTTTTCTTCAAAAGCTCCCAAAACGAATGTCAGACAATTGTTTTGATTTCCTCGCCAGTGCGTGTCGGTTATGCATCAAGAAGTCAGAAATATGTTTTTATCATTACAATAATGATAAAGTCCATATTTTTTTGACATTTTCTTCCTGCACTTCTAACATTCTAATTTCTGGGAAAACTGCATTCATATCTGAAAGCAGACAAACGAACTAGTAAGAGGCAGCTGTTCAGTCACAATTTGGAATTAAAAGTTGAGGTGTTTGGACAAACTTTATCTCATTTTGGACCTTGAGAGAGTATTGCTCGACACATGAACACGACAAGGCTTTTAAGTTCACAGAGCTACCTTCCACCTTTCACATAGCATTATAACTTAAGCCTCCAAAATCTTGATTCGTCACGACGGAAATGTGGATCAAAATGAGGGGTAAAGCTTTATCCTCATATCAACTCTCTCCGCCATGTTCCTCTTGGCTTTAGAAATAGAGGGGTTACCCTCCCCCCCCCCCCCCTCCGATCTACCTATCCACATGACATGTTGTCGTTTCAACATAGATAACGTCACTCACTGTTACCATGATGATATTCATCTTGATTTCCCACAATGAATAGACAGCCTGCCATACATGTCGGGATATTCTTTCTTCACGGGAGACTTGCCTGATGAAAACATGGAACCTACCAGAGATGAAACTTACCCGCAATTTCTCTTGAAGATTGATCTATATTACCTGTACCCCCCCCCCCTAGTTTTCCCCTCTTCCCTGCCCGCACTAATCACGTTAATGACACTTTAACCATGGTTTAATACTCCTCAACACTTCCTCCGCATGCCTCGTGAACACGACTTCTCCTCTACAGTATGTTCGTGATAATCCATTAACAATGTGAGATAGCTATCGTACTCTCAGTATACCATGTTCCATATGCTATGTGATATCCTAGACCTGTATCCTGTAGAGGTGTAAGTTTCTTACCCCAGAAACCACCCTCGTCCCCACCCCACACCCCGGGCCCACACCCTGCCCTGCCCTCCCATCACCACCACCACCTCGCGTCAGCTATAATACTCTCGACACCAGGAAGTTAACCTTGATCCAAAACGCCATCCCTCATCAACTTGGCATTGGCTGCTTGCAAATGGAGGTCATGACACGAGGGCCGTTTTCACAAATCGTTATATTACACCAAAGTGTCACGTTATTGTGTTTTCTTGGAACTGTGCCGATTGTGCATGTGACTCAAACATGATTATTCCGATGTGTTCTGGCACATCCTTGCGAAACACAAGATAGCAGTCGCAATAATGTGGAAGAGATGACACGAACAAAACAATGAGGAGACGGTGGGACAGCACCGCGATTATTCACCCTTCCTGTGCCAGGGACATTGCTGTTCTGTGGGATTTCTGTACTTAAATGGTGAAAAAACCACACGAGGCACTTAAAGATTGAAGGAGCATACTCCTAGAAAACAAGAACGGTAAGGGACGAAGAAGGCGAAGAAAGAGTGGAAGGAGAGGAAACAAGGAAGTAGAAAAAAGAAGGAGGTGATGAAGGAGAAGACGACGACGATGCTTAAGATGATAGATTAGAACAAGAACGGGAAGTTTATAAAGAGAAGAAAGTGGCACTTCCTTGCAGAGGAGAAGGATATTAAACTATATTACTCATTTAAGGTGACACACAAAAAAATATTTATTGTCTTCTCTTGGAGATTTAAGTTAAATTCACCTCTCCCCGTTATACCAAACACATTATGTCACATACTACATGCTAGAACGCTACTTAAAGTATGTCATTTGTGATCCGTGAAAACAGGGCGATGGAGTCCTCGAATGTAGAGTGTGAGAGTCGAGTTCTGCTCTAGAACGAGTCAGCTGATCGGTAGACAAGGCAGGCGTATATGGGCGGCCATAAGGGCCAAAATTAACGTCATCTTAAACAAACAAAAGACAGTCAAAAACAGACAAAGGACATAAAGAAACAAACAAAAACTTTGAGGTCCATGTCAATCGGACAAAGGACGACCACAGACAAACAAAGGACAATTAAAAACATACAAAGGATGACTAAAAACAAACAAAGGACTGTTAAAAACAAATAAGGGACGATCAGAAACAAACGTAGGACAAGTAGAAACAAACAAAGGACAAGTAGAAACAAACAAAGGACAAGTAGAAACAAACAAAGGACAAAAAGAAACAAACAAAGGACAAGTAGAAACAAACAAAGTACAAGTAGAAACAAACAAAGGACAAGTAGAAACAAACAAAGGACAAGTAGAAACAAACAGAGGACAAGAAGAAACAGACAAAGGACAAGTAGAAACAAACAACGGACAAGTAGAGACAAACAAAGGACAAGTAGAAACAAACAAAGGACAAGAAGAAACAAACAAAGGACAATTAAGAAGAAACAAACAAAGGACAAGTAGAAACAATCAAAGGACGATTAGAAAGAATTGAACAAACCCGATTCGAAATAAAGAAAGGATGTTTCGAAACGACGAAAGGACGATGAGAGCTAGAAGGACGAAGGACGATCAGAAAAGGACAGAGGACGATCAGAAACAAACTGGACATATGAGGGCAGTAGAGGGTGGTATACCCGCGACACGAGACCAATAAACAGAGTAAGAGTGTCCATGGCCAACTCAGTTTAATTTGGTTACAACATGGCGCATATTGCCCACCAAAGCAACGCACCATGTTGTTAACTATTGAAACCGAGTTGGCCAAACTCTGTTTATAGATGGCTCTTTCCCGATTCAAACCATACTGATCGATTGACGGCCACTGCGTCCAATCAAATCGGCTATTTCGTACGTGGGCGCGGTCTCGCTATAATGACTCTCCTTCCAAATTTCAAGGGAGATCCATTTGGATGTGACCAAATTGCCTAGACGTATTTTCTCCGGGCTGGCAATTCTCGACGATCGCGCGATCACTCGATATCCTTGCGCTGAGTTTGCTTAATTCTGAGTTGAACTTGGAGGACTCGTGGACTCGAGGTACATTACGTTGTAGTACATATATAACACTCAAACAACTCTGATGAATTTCAAACTCTGAAACTATCTGCATCTGATGAATCTCCTAAATAACTTGGGAACTAAATCTGCTTCGAACTTTTTGAGCTCTCTAAATATATACTCTTTCTGTCTCAAGTACGATGAACAATTATAGTGAAATTCAGTTTCTTGGATGCATGATGATCTCACAGAAACTGGACCTTACCTATACGTCATCCTAAATTCCAGTAAATGTTATTCAGGGACTAGCCCCATAAACTCGAAGGTCAGGGTAATCCGGCTTCTGGAAAGTGGTCATTAACGTGAAAACATTTGGGCGGGGGAGTGATAAAAGGACTTACGTATATCACATAACACTAGACTACATACATGCATGTACACTCGTCGTAATCATGGCAGTAGTCACATTCCAGGCATGTACCGTGCGCATGATGATGCATGAATACAGAGCGCTATATATCTGCAGCTACCTGTACCTGCACTGTACTCATACGGTCAGGTCAGGCCAGAGTACAAATTTATAGCCTCGTGTCGAATATACCACCCTCTACTGTCCCCATATGTCCAGTTTGTTTCTGATCGTCCTCTGTCCTTTTCTGATCGTCCTTCGTCCTTCTCTCATCGTCATTTCGTCGTTTCGAAACATCCTTTCTTTATTTCGAATCGGGTTTGTTCAATTCTTTCTAATCGTCCTTTGATTGTTTCTACTTGTCCTTTGTTTGTTTCTTCTTGTCCTTTGTTTGTTTCTTCTTGTCCTTTGTTTGTTTCTACTTGTCCTTTGTTTAATTGTTTCTTCTTGTCCTTTGTTTGTTTCTACTTGTCCTTTGTTTGTCTCTACTTGTCCGTTGTTTGTTTCTACTTGTCCTTTGTCTGTTTCTTCTTGTCCTTTGTTTGTTTCTTCTTGTCCTTTGTTTGTTTCTACTTGTCCTTTGTTTGTTTCTACTTGTCCTAGGTTTGTTTCTGATCGTCCCTTATTTGTTTTAAACAGTCCTTTGTTTGTTTTTAGTCATCCTTTGTATGTTTTTAATTGTCCTTTGTTTGTCTGTGGTCGTCCTTTGTCCGTTTGACATGGACCTTTCACCGTTCAAAGTTTTTGTTTGTTTCTTTATGTCCTTTGTCTGTTTTTGACTGTCTTTTGTTTGTTTAAGATGACGTTAATTTTGGCCCTTATGGCCGCCCATAGGCGTACCCTGGAGGCAGACGACGGAATAAGAACCCGCCTCGAGTCGGCCTCAACATGGATCTACCGACGATATCCATGATCTCAACTCCATACAGTACATCTTAACTTCCGAGGAAACGAATGACTTGATTTGCACTGAAACGCGAATTGTGGGATATCCACATCTTCTAAATAATAGGATTCTCATCACCAGATTGAACGCTGTTGTGTTCGTATCAAGGAATGGTGCATCGATATATTTGAGAACTTCAGCATTTCTGGAGAACAGCCGTGTTGAGTGAATGTGAAGACATGAATACTCGCGCGTCTATTGGTACATGGGTAAGTCTGCTTCCTTGCCGAGTGTTCTTTTGGATGCATTTTAACGTTTTTATTGTGTTTTTAGCACGCGGAGTGGGGTTGCTTGATTGAAACATACCTACCATTGATCTTGAGGTTCTCCATATAAGCGGATATGTATTTTAAAACGCGATTATATTTGACGGGCCCTGCGTTCAGCGAGGAGGGGAGGGTTATATTACAGACCCCGTAAATAGACAAGAGTAAAGACTCCTCCTTGCAATACAGTGAAACAGTGGACATAATGGTAAAACTTCATACAGATTTTCCCAAATTTATTTTTTTGTTGCGTTTAAAGAAAAATCATTCATTAAGCATGGTTGGAATAATCACTACGTCACAGTTTGAAATACGCCAGTGTGGTCAAACTGCAAAGTCCACATCTAGCTTGCATAACACTATTCCGAACAGTATTAGCCGACGCTTTGAAGCGGAATTACAATCATGCCGCCTTTTATTTTGATTCATGAAGATTCATCAGAATATTACGTAAATATAATTATGAAATTTGAATACATGTAAATTGTTTCAAAAAGAAGATTTTGTAGGACTGAGTAAATTTAAACACTTTATTTTTGTGTACCGATTAAAACACGAGTAGAGTCATGATTGTCTCCAACGCAGTTCTTGTGGTTGGTTTACTTACGTTCATATCCTACACATACTGTACTTAAAACATGCTAAACATGCATCTTTACAGGATGAGCTTCATCAATGTACGGCCTACTATAAATATAACTTGATATACTACATGTACAAGGGATTTTCCGACATGAAGAGGGTTGCAGTGGCGACGTGCTATGGACTTCACATATTATAGGCAGTGATATTGTTATGTAGCAGTTCATCTACCTTTAAATCCTCACCTTCCCCCCATCCACTATTTGATTTATACCAGTCTCCGTTTTGTCTCTCCTGCTCCGACCACATCATTAAGGTCTTCTAAACATCCTCTCACTCACCCAAACCACACTTTATCCACATTCCATCTTCACAAACAATTCCAAGTACTTTCTCTTTGTCTATTAGTCATGCCACCAGGCAGAGGTCACACCCCATATTCTCCCATACTCTCCCATATGCTACAGGTAAATGCTACCCCCAAAAGTTAGGCCACACCCCCAAATGTGGTATCTCACTCGGCTATAGCTGAGGAGGGAAGCCTCTTGAAGAAGAGAAGAGTTGAGACCATCACCAAGCGAAGACTTAGATTTTGACACTACTTGTATTTTGTGGATCACTGGACGATGTGATCTGTTCTTTGTACATAATAAACGCATACTCTCATACTTAACTCTACAAGTCTAATGCTCGTTATTCAAGCTGTACCTCTCAACGCTGCAATAACATTACCAACTTCACACACACCGATCCCAAACACAACATGGTGGAGAACCACGGCTTTTGTTTTCACCCTTCATTTTGACATCTTAATTGGAGACTTTCGACCTGTAAAACTGGACATCGACATGACAATTGCACCGAAATTGTCAAAGAGCCCGTTTTGAGAGCTGACTACACCCTGAAATGCACGACGACTACCTACATGACGAATGATCGACGAACTTTGCCATCCGAGCTTGACTACTATCTGATCAAGCGCCACTACGACTTTCACTGACGGATTCGACGATGACACCGACAACCCCGATAGGAAGGACGACGAGAAGGATGACCATCTAACACCATTCCAGGACGCCAATCACCCACAGACCTCGAACAGATGACTCCAATGCTGCGACGCTGAGGACCACCACGACATCGACATCGACACCAACAACAAACCCAGCTGACTACACCAGCATGACCAGCCAACACCCAAGAGAAGCTCCTTGATGACATAAATAGGACGCTTTGCCGACCTCTATTAGGAAATTAACAGTGACTTTTAGTGACTGGTTTGAAGATTTTATTTTTTCCCTATATTTTGGATTGGAACCCCTTCACACTATCTCAATCCCGATACTCAAGAACCGGTAAGTGAAACCAGAACTTATTGTTCCACTGGCGAGTGAGTGTGCGTGAGAGAGATATAATTAGTCGTTTTTTTAATTGTTTCTGAGGAGAATAATTTACAGTTAAGTTTTTGTTATATCAACATTGTTTGGTAGTATCTCGTTTTTAATTCATAGACGTAACGTGATAATTTGTCTATCTCTTTCATATCACCAATAATTTGCATACCCTCATTATACCTGTTATAACCATGACTTCGACCCAAACCGCCCCTAACACCCGACACGCCCTACGTCAAACCGACTTCCTCCCATCCCGTTTTTCTGGTGACCGACTTGATAGGGATGACTCGACAGCCCACTTTTTGACTTTTGACGACTACTTGGACGCACATGACATTGACACGTCAGACCGGAGAAAATTCCCAACGATACTTAAAACATTTCGACGGACTCTGCAGGGACAGGCAAGACTCTGGATTGACGGACTCCAATTTGACTCGTACAGTGACCTGAAGGACAGTTTTGTAAGGAGGTTTAGCCCTGCAAAAACCTCATTTAGTCATGTTAGGGACTTCAATACCATGACTATGACGGACGGAGAAAGCGCAGAAGCGTACCTCCAACGACTTAGGACCACGGCGAACTTCATCGACTATGGAGAGACCCAGATTAAACATCGACTACTTGACTCACTACCGCAAGACTGCCGTGCCGCCATCCTAATGTCAGCATCGGCAACTGACCTAACGGCCGACAAGATAGCTGCAAAGGCACAGCTATTTCTTGATTTGCGCCAAGACTCGACCAGACAGACCAAAGAACTGACTTTCTCTGCCCAGTCAGAGATAGACGAATTAAGGGAGCAAATCAGCTCTCTTAAGATGACTGCCGACGATGACCGTGGACGTACTCGACATCGACGACCATCGACACCATCACGCACGAACCGTAGCGCGAGTGCTGACAGACCCCATAACCCTAGACCCCATCGCGACCACTATCAACACCGACAGGACCGGAGTCATGATCGACTTCGTGGCTCCAGTTCAGAACGACGTGGTAGAAGCCCATACCGCAGTGACCGAAACTATACGGGCCAACGACCACGGCCTAAAATAGTATGTCACTACTGCCACATCCCTGGGCACGTTTGGCGGGAATGTCGACGACGACTGAGAGACACGTCAGAACCTCAACCACGACAACCCTACCATAACTACCACGTACAACCACAACAACAACAACTGCATCAACGCCAGCAGTACAGTAACTACAGGCAACAATACTACCCACAACAAACACATTATGCCCCGCAGCCACAGGATTTTTGAATAGGGAAGAACTAAACAGTGCTCGTTGCCCTTCTTCCCATGCTAAAAATCCATCCAGGCCTGATGTGAACTTGACTTCGACTTATTTAGGGACTGATGAAGTAGACTTGCAATTGACTGAAAGAAACTTTGTGAAAGGACGCCTACCAACCGGCAAGAACGTCTTCATTTTATTTGACAGTGGTGCAACAAAATCCATTGTCTCTGCAACTTATGTGAAGTCGTCCTCCTACCTCTCTAACCTCCCTCAACAGAAAGTAAAACCTGTTAGATTTAGAATAGGGAACGGCCAGTTCCTAATGGCCTCTTCTAGTATCAAGATGCGAGTTATGATACAGGGTCATAAATTCGAAATTTCTGCTCTGGTAGTCGAAAATCTTGTGGGAGTCGATATGATTTTAGGTAACAACACACTTTCTGAGTTGAATGGTACCCTCCACTTCAGAGATCACAGGTTTAAGATTAAGTCAAGGAAGATTTCATTTGCCCCCACTACCAACATGACCATTGAGCCAGGCACTTCCAAATTTGTGTCTATACACGGCAGGACCCCACCCCGCTTACGCAACTCTGATGTTGTGTTGACTGCGAATAATTACTTAGCCCGACACTGTCCATCTACCATGATAGTTAAGTTGAATAAAGGACGGACCCAACTCCTAGTATCCAACTCTACGGACAAGCCAGTCCATTTGACAAAAGGTAGGCCGATTGCCTTTTTGGACACTAATGATCTCATAAGCGTGACCCATGAACTGCCAATAGACAACATACACATGACATTGAACTCAGATGGTCTGAAAGTATCTCCAACTCCCCTCGGTAAGCCCCGCGACAACAGAACTAGACTTGAAAACTTAAGGAAATATCCCCACCTCGACCCTAGTGACCCCATTGTTGATATGACAGAAGCCGAGATAATACAGAAACATATTGACTTGACAGGGAGTATTTTGTCTCAAGATGAAAGACAGGAGATCGTTCGTATTTTGATGGATAATAGGGATGCATTTTCTCTATATGGCGAACTATCTAGTTGTCCGAGCTTCGAAGTAGATATTGAGTTGACAGACGACGAACCATTCTTCATACGACCTTACTTTGCAACAGAAACCGACAAGGCTAGGATAGAACATGAACTGACTAAACTTGTCAAACTGGGAATTTTAGAAGTAGGACATCAATCATACACCTCACCTGTCCTCCTTCTTTCCAAAAAGAACAGCCCCGACAAGAGAGTAGTCACCGATTTTCGGCATCTCAATTCACGAATCAAACGGATCAATCACCCCTTTCCCCTACTTTCGGAAACCCTCAAGCGAATTGGCAATGCTAACACCAAAGTCCTAAGTGTAATTGATTTGAAATCAGCTTTTCATTGCATTCCCTTATCCAAATCAGCTCAGAAGTTCACAGGCATTGCCTCATACCATGGTGGGAAACATTATTTTTATAAACGGTTGGCTCAAGGCTTAAATGTTTCACCCGCTATCTTTCAGGCAAAAATTGACGATATCTTGGGTTCAATTCCCAATTCTAGGCAATTTTGTATAGCTCACCATGACGACATCATACTATTCAGCCATGACAAGACCTCCCATCGCGCCCACTTAATAGATGTACTAAAGGCCCTCTCTGACAATGGACTTAAAGTCAGCCCGAAAAAGTGCAAGCTCTTCCGCACTGATGTCGATTACATGGGCCACCGAATCACTATCAATAAGATGGGAGAGGCATGTTTTCAACCCCTTCGTGACAGGTGTGCTGCTATCCATAGCATGCCCAGACCAAAGACGCCCAGACAGGTTAGGAGACTAGTGGGAGCAGTTAATTATGTAGCCGGATTTTTCCCCAACATACAGACTATCTTAAAGCCCCTACATCAACTAACAAGAAAGAAAAACAAATTTGTATGGACTGACGAACACGAGACTGCCTTAAACAGAGTTAAGGAGCTCATGACTAATCCACCCGTCTTACACATGCCCCATTCTACTGGACGTTTTACACTCTACAGCGACACTTCACGGACTGCAACTGGCTCCTACCTGACACAAATCATACACGGTAAAGAGCAAATAATTGGCTACTATTCAAAAGTACTCCCAGAAGCATGCAAACGTTACAGTGTAACAGAGTTAGAATTATTTGGCCTACTCATCAACATCACAGCCTTCAAACATTTGTTAAAAGGATGTGAATTCAATGCCTTTGTCGACCACAGTTCAATTGTTCAAATTCTGAAATCCAAAGAAGCCCCATGTACAAACAGATTAGAGAAACTGGTAATGAAACTTTCTGAATACTCATTCAAGATTGGGTACAAAAAGGGAACCGAATTAGTTTTGGCGGATTTTCTTTCCAGAGCACCAACCACAGGTGAATCTGAAATAGACAGAGTCATACCAGTAGCCTATTCTTTGTTTGACGAGAGTGAATTGATTGACATGGACACCCTAAACCCAGCACAACAAACTGAACGAACAGTGACTCGAGCCTATGCCAAGAAAATGGGCATTACTATCCCCGAAATCTACCCCAAGAGACCTGACAAGCGTGAACAAATCCCTTCAACTACCAATCTCCCTACACAAAGGCAAGCCGACCACCCAAAACAGACCAAATCCCCATCACGACAACATGAAACTATCCCTCCATCACCAACCAATCAAAGGCCTCCTAGACAAGACAAACCTCTTACACGCCCACAACAAGCCCACCATTCCTTCCCTCCACAGAATCAAGACTTCACTACTCCTCATATCAGACAAACACCACCTGTTCCCAACCCAGAACCCCGACTTGTTGATAGATGCAATGACACCGATAATGACAACTACCGTGAAGTACCCACTGAACTCTTTGTTCCCCCGAGACCACTGACCTCAAAAGTAAACAACATCGTTGGAAGACACATTCACAAGCAAGCTGAGCTGGACAGAACCACAGAGCTCATAAAACGAAAGATCATTAGGGACTACAATCTACCAATTGACATGACAAAACTGAAAACAGAACAGGAAACCTCACCATTCTTCAAGCCTGTTTATGACTTTCTTGCTCATGACATTTTGCCAAGTGACAAGAAAGCCGCAAGATCAGTCAAAATAAAGGCAGAAGAATATATCCTTTGTGACGGTATACTATTCAGACTTTTCTTCACCAAAGATGACGACTTTAGGCTACAACTTGCAATCCCCGAGACTTTGACTGACATGATCATTTCCCAATACCATGACACGCTACTTAGCAACCACCAAGGCACACAACGGACATACTTGACCATCAGACGTAACTATTACATGCCCAACATGTTCCAACGTATTCATGGATACATCGCCTCATGCCTGCGATGCCAGCAATTTAAGGGCAAACCAGACAGACTAAGACCCTTTCACACTCGAATCCCCGACTCCTACAGACCATTTGACCGCATTAGTCTTGACTTTAAGACAATGCCGACCTCAGGAACCGGATTTAGACACTTGATGGTTATCTGCGATGAAATTACAAGATTTGTAATTTGCGTACCTCTCAAATCACTCGATGCCGAGACAATTTGTGAGGCCCTCATCCAAAAAGTCATTTGCATTTTTGGACCACCATCAGTTCTAGTGACGGACGCTGCAGCTTCCCTGACTGGTAAGCTTGTGACTGCATTATGCACGACTTTGAACATCGACCGCAAGGTGATCAGTGTAGAAAATCATGGGAGTCTGCACACAGAGAGACACATTCAGACCCTCTCTAACTTCCTCAAAGTCAACCTCAATCAATTTGGCACCGATTGGGTTAGATTTATTTCCACGACATGCTATGCATACAATTCTTTCTCTTCCCCTCATCTTGGAGACCACAGCCCATACGAGCTTGTGTTCTGCCGACAACCCCCAAATCTATCCAATTTGTCATTCAACCCCATGTCGGGTCTCGCATCTTCATATGATGAATATGTAGCCCATCTCAAAAAGAAGTTCGACCAATTATCTCGAACAATGCTGTCATTACAAAGAAAGCAGCAAGACATGCAAAACACAAAGATCTCAAACAAATTGACCAAAACCCCAATCTACTCCACTGGTCAACTTGTTTACCTCTACAAACCCACATCTTCATCGCTGACTGCAAATTCCAGGAAAATTGCAGCAGAATGGGTTGGCCCTCTTGTTATTCACGACGTACTTGACAGGACGCATTACATCCTAGCCACAATGAAAGGAGAAATCCTTCGGGACGTATTTAACTACAACCGACTGAAACCTTGCTTCATGAGAGCTTCGGATGAGAAGAAAAACATCACTCATATACAGAAGCTAAAGGAAGCATTAGGGAGAACCACTACTGGCAGTGACAAGGAACAAGGGTGCACAAACACAATACATTTCATTGATGAAAACAATGAACAATTGCCCGAGGTCCAGGTTACACAAGTAGAATGTTCTCAAACTACCGACACCGTAGACACTTCTGACTATTTGCATGCCATGACAGAAAATAACGGATTAGCCTCTCCCACCCCCCTAGCCAAGTCGAACTTGAATAGACAACTTGACCTACTTCTGACTGCCCCTCATACCAAGCACATGACAATCCACAGAGGACGATTTAAAGACGGACAACTACAAGTCTTGACGTCCTATGACAAAGTATGTGATGATAAGACACAACAAATTAGATTTTGGTGGAATGTTAGTCTATATAAGGACACAGAGAAACTAGTACATAACATACTGAATGACAGAAAGATACCAATAACAGGCACCCCAGGAAGATTTTACAAATCTTTGTATGTGTAAATTAATCTGCATCTCATTGTGTATGCCCTATGATAAATTGTTTGTATCAATGCTTTTATAAGTCTAGAAGCATTTGATAACTTTGCTATTTGAAATGTTATGAGTCATGATATCTTTGATGTATATCAAATTATCCTGTATAAGTCTACAGGCACTTTGTAGTTGAATTTTAAACAAGTTGAATGTACTTGTTCACAAATGAATGATATCTCATAGTTCATCAATTTGATGATTTTACAAGGTTTGAATGTACACTTGTTCTATGACAATTCAACAAGTTTGGAATTACTTGTTCATCATTTGTTATACTTGTTAATGATTATGGAAAGGATTCTTTAACGGGTTAGGTTTGTTAGTGACTTGAATTCTGTGTTGATGCTTCATACGAAGTACATAATGGCCAATTTAACATGGACACACTTTCAATGCCTAGAGCACACCCGTTTGCCTTCTCATTTATAATCATGTTGATAAGATGTTAGAATTGCATCTATGAATTTATCGTATATGGCGATACCTGTGTTTATATACTGTGATGACGATTTCTTGTTTGGTAAAATCATACATTATTGATAATTGCCACACGTTTTACATTCGTTAAGAAATTAATTATAGTGCATAAGTTCTGCACATAATTTGCATGTAATTTGTTGTGCAAAAGTCTGCACAAATGTTAAAAGTTTCAATGAATAGAAGATGCATAAGTCTGCATAAGTTAGTGTAAATAGCTTTATACTTCTTTAGATAAGTTTGTACTCAGATTTTTGTTCCCTCATTTCAATTGCTACGTTAACCTAAAAGCAGTTGCTTTAATCATGCTATTCTTAACTAAATTTGTTTGTGTGAGAGAGAGAGAAAGAGTTAGTGGACAATGAATTTAACACCCTGGTTTCACTTCCCACAATATGTATTATATGTAGTAACCACAATCCCTCTTAAGAAATTCAAAAAGAAGGGAGGGAGCCTCATTTTCCAAAGAAAGGGGATGTTATGTAGCAGTTCATCTACCTTTAAATCCTCACCTTCCCCCCATCCACTATTTGATTTATACCAGTCTCCGTTTTGTCTCTCCTGCTCCGACCACATCATTAAGGTCTTCTAAACATCCTCTCACTCACCCAAACCACACTTTATCCACATTCCATCTTCACAAACAATTCCAAGTACTTTCTCTTTGTCTATTAGTCATGCCACCAGGCAGAGGTCACACCCCATATTCTCCCATACTCTCCCATATGCTACAGGTAAATGCTACCCCCAAAAGTTAGGCCACACCCCCAAATGTGGTATCTCACTCGGCTATAGCTGAGGAGGGAAGCCTCTTGAAGAAGAGAAGAGTTGAGACCATCACCAAGCGAAGACTTAGATTTTGACACTACTTGTATTTTGTGGATCACTGGACGATGTGATCTGTTCTTTGTACATAATAAACGCATACTCTCATACTTAACTCTACAAGTCTAATGCTCGTTATTCAAGCTGTACCTCTCGACTCTGCAATAATATTACAAACTGCACACACCGATCCCAAACACAACAATATGTGTATTTTCATGCCAACATCGTGGCGTGCTTTTTGTCTTGGCTTTGACAAAATATACAGAGCGGTCGTTTTGACAAGGGTATGTCATCGCCGCTAGCAAACTCAAGGTCAAGCCAGGTCATCGTTTGACCGATCTCCGAGTCTCCAATAAATGGAAAGCACATTTTATGTCGGTATTTTCTTTAATTCCGATCAGTAGGCATTTTCTCCAGGGACAAATTAGGTCTTTGATGGGTTTCCTTTCGTTCAGGAAGGCCGAGGCAAAGGTCAAGTATAAAAGTCGAGAGTTCAGGAAAATGCACCGAATGACTGGTGTTTGTCTCAAAAGGTACCGTGGTAGAAACATAATAGGGGAAACATCTTTCGTAAGTGAAACCAGTAAAGGGTATTAGCGATCAGGAAATAAAAGGGAAGGTTCACTCCGAAGTTAAGTTGATAAGATAAGATAAGATTTGATTAACTCTATTGAAGGAAAAACATGAAAGAAACATTTAAGTGAAACTTTGACGAAAATGGTAATTTTCTCAACATTATGTATACCATGATATCTGTGCATTAGATAAATCATAAGACACATGTTTTTTTACACACTTACCTCTATGAAAAAAAAATTATTCATTCATAAAAAAAATACAGAAAAGGGGGATTTATGGGGACAATAGTACACAACATATGGGAGAGCATCTCGCAGGTCACGTCACAAAATTAAAACAAAAAAATCATAACTTTCTTATCCTCTGGCGGATTTTCGCCAAACCTTCACTGGTATGTTTCTGTCATGTGTTCGTTTTTATCCAAGCCAACGTAATTTCAGGATGGACGTTCTTTTAAGGAAGCAAGGCAAATAAAATCATAAAGAAAGGAAACAAAAAAGAAGGGGAGAAAGAGGAAGAGAGAGAACGAGATTGGGAGTGGATGAAATATTACGTTGAATGTCATTAAATATTGATTATTTAATCAACTGAAAATAACATTCTGACATCCTGATAGGAAAAGAGTGTTCGATCCCTCTAGTGATTTCTCTCGTTGACTCCGCCCCCTCCCGCCTTCTCTCTCTGTAGACCTTTTCAATTTCAATTAGTCATTATCATCCTCCGCTTCCGCGTTCCTCGGTTTTGTTTCCCCTTTCGCCTCTTCAAGACCTTTACAGGA
Source organism: Arbacia lixula (assembly GCA_963669155.1). NCBI lineage: Eukaryota > Metazoa > Echinodermata > Echinoidea > Arbacioida > Arbaciidae > Arbacia > Arbacia lixula. The sequence goes on along the minus strand of OZ022577.1, from coordinate 2,671,414 downwards.
TGCAGCAATGTGCCAGGGAGAGAACCTCCCCCTCCCCCTCCCTCAACGAACATGGCTACATTTCATTGTAACTCTTTGCATGCCACATTCGACTTTTTACCCAAATAATCCACACGAATCACATAGAGAAGCGTTTTATCTGGCATACAAGGGCTATTTGTATCACGTGTATCTTCCACCATGAATGAAAGGATAAGTAAGGGTTAGAGACGTAGAGATCTTGATATCCCACACAGAAAGGAAAATATGAAGGAGAAAAATTAATTCATGTATCTCGAAATATATGTTTTCTATCTTTCATCCAAGGCCTCAAACTTTGTTAACATGTGGAATTCAGCCTGTGGCTTCTATGCATGTATGTTTTTATCAATAAACCTTGAATTAAACTGAATTGAAAAGCCGTGAGTTCCTTTAGACGTCTTTTCGGTAATGCTGACATGGCTGACGTCTTGTTTGTATCCACCAGGCACCAAGGCCTTTGCCCCCGCGTTCCGCTTGAAGATCGGAGTCACTGTCAGCGCCTCCTCCCATTAGGGGGTAGAATCAGCCCCTCAAAACTAGACCGACTGGAGCACAGATCGCTCACCCGCGCGCCCCGCGCAATTTTGAACCAAATATGGGCAGAAGGAGGTTAATTTAATGAGACCTGAAAAATAGAAGGAACAACTTGCCAGTATATATTTATCTGGAAGACCAAGGTTAGATCGCAGAGAAGACGGCTTTGAGATAAGGATACTTTCTTTAACTTACGCCATGTCTGTCGTGCCAAAAGCTTTGATATATGTATATATATTATTGTAAGAGGCTGGATGATAACTATCGTTGCCAGTCGTCGGACTATGTGCACTTAGAAGTCCTCAAACATGAGAACACAGTGATAATTCTGGAGAATTTGCGAGACAAAAAAGCTGGTAAGGATGAGGGGTGCAATTTCCGTCTCGAAATATGTCTATTATGCGCATTTATATACATATTAAGATATCTGACGGAATATTCAATTTGAAATGTGGAATGTACTATTTTTCTTTGTCGTGCAGCTAAATCCAATCTATTTCTATGTTTTGTTAGTACATGTAATTATTTCTTTGTAACTCGTAGAAAACCATTGCAATAAACGATTCTTCAGAAGGAAAATGTTAACGCCCTGGCCATCTTCCACCTTAGCATCTTTTAAGTTTGTGCTCTTTGCATATTATTATTTTCTCACCCTATATACAAGTGATCGGTCGTTCCCAATGCTACCATACTATATATTTCCATCTCTACTTCTTTCCTTACAAAACAATACACTGCGTTTTAGTTTCCTTCATTACCTCTCTTGCTTTTTGTTTCAATTTCTTTTTACAATATCATACAATACATACTCTGTACGGGATTTTGGTTTCATAGACCACCGGTATGCACCTTCTGTTCAACTAAATGCATTCTATCATGTCTCTCTCTATTTTTTTTTTCATATAAGCAAGGATCCTAAATATATGTAAGTGGGTTAACTTGTGACATTAGTTCCGTTGTGAGGAACCCGATAGGAGATATGCATCCGTGATCTGTCTGGGGGTTGGGTTCTGCAGATGAAAGAAGAGCAACATTCGTCTGTTGACAGGTTCTAGTCCCAATGCACTGGTGGTGCTGGTGGAGTGTGTGTGTGTTTGTGTGTATGTGTATATGTGTGTGTGTGTGTGTGTGTGTGTGTGTGTGTGTGTGTGTGTGTGTGTGTGTGTATGTGTGTGTATGGGGGGGGGCGTTGTGGTGATGTAGGGGGGGGGGGTGGGGCGTAGTTATATGTTTCCTCCATACCGCCTCGCCGTACCGGTTTTTATTTTTCCTGCAATATTTAAGTTTCCACTCAAGCAAATTGAACGTTTGAGGAAAATCGGTCATTCGTTATCATGTACAGTATCTATCTAACCACCTAGGTTATCACCCATCGCTTTTTCTTCTTTTCATTTCATATCATTTCATTTGTTTTGCATCTCTCAAATCATCCTAATTTGCAAACGTTAAACATTTAAGTACAACGTTGCAATACAGAATCAGACATAAAGACATTATATTTCAAAACATAGCCTCGAATTCATCACACCTGACAAAGTGTTGCAGCGGGGCACGAAACGTCATGATCTTTTCGATTCCGTTTACCTTACATTGCGAAACAAACGATTATCAGTAGCCATTTATCCGCAATGAGTAACATATTTAGCTTAGTCTCGAATTCGGTTTAGCAAATTATCAAATTACGAATGTTCATTTCACTCGTAGATTGTACAAAGTCTTTGCCTTAGACTGTTCCGTTTACGTATTGAATATCGTATGATGTTTGTACTGTGCGTAAAGTTACTCTCCCAACATGCCCAAGGCATTACGT